>CM037864.1:58273346-58325846 GCA_021292105.1 Anadara kagoshimensis
TTTTTTCGGAAAATTCTGCTTCAGATTTAGACTTGTACCTTAAATTATGACGCCCGCCAAAGTCTACATTGGAAGCTGTATGTCAAACGTAATGGCTTCATTTCTTCTACCGTCACTTTTCTTTTTTTCTTTTCTATGCAGCAAATATGCATGCTTATACATATAGTGTATTTGTTTCACAATACACTATTCTACGGAAACTATACAACGAAGCAAGCTGGTTACAAATTAATTACTGACGCAAGAATATTACACGCCTAGGCTTATTAAAGCCCTGAAAAAGTTTGATGGCCATGATGCCCGTCGTCACAATATTCTGGTTAGTTTCTGAATTCAAAATTACCATGAGTATATTTCATAGTACAGGTGCAGGTAGTCTACCCCTCCGGAGCTCCCTCGCCTCATTGGTGGAAGTTCACGTGTTTCTCTTAATTTGCCCTTTTTTTACTTTGCTTCTGGATTGTAATTATGTCACGGATTAGAATGTTTGCTTTGATTTTGTTTTAAGCAACAGTTTTAACGAAAAAACTAGGGTTATTATAAGATGTTGTATAAACATTTACTGCACTCTCATAAAATAAAACACTGATTAATGTTAATTCATGGGCTTCATGACTGCTTCACCAGCATGTTATATACTTAGAACAGAAACCGTGTTTATACGATAACCCCTATCTCGTAGATAGACGAAAACATTGACCTGTCAGCTTGACCTATAATTTGAATACTTTGGACCATCAAATTTATTTAAATGGCACGCAAGTGTTTATTTAGTATACGCTATGGGAAATATGCATTGTTTATGTATTAATTGTCAATTCTTTTACTACCTATGTATTGGACGTAATATATCACACGAGTATTCTTAATAAAAAGTCAAGCTGACAGGTCAATGTTATCTGCCTATAGTTATAGGTTTGACTAGTAATCTCTTTACCCTAAAACATTAAAATTGAGATATTAAAGCCCCACCTTTGCTTACTTACTGACCGCGGCATACTGTCCCCCTTGTTTATAATCTTATCTCGAAGGTTAGAAACAGTGTCACCCTACGCCTGTAACCCGACTTTATCATAAAACATAAAAAAACTTCAAGTTTGCATTTTAATGTTTGTTTGTTCAAAGATGTTAATTCCGTATGTAAAGCCAGTAACCAAAATAAAACACGAACGAGCACCTAGTATTTTATGGCTATAAATTGACTTTTAATGACATTCTCAATGAACCATTTCCTCCCAAAATCGAAAGTGAATTGGCATTTTAAGATATAATGATATTAATAAGGGCTTATAACTTAGACAGTCGTGTGAAATCACATGGTGATTGGCATTTTCAATTTTTAAGGACTTGAAAAATAAAACAATGAACAATGTCGTGACTTTTTACTTCTTAGGACATCACGAACAGAACATAAATAGACAACAATATTTGGATCGAGAGGAGGCATATTTGGCAACAATACTTGTTTTCTACTTTTGTAAATATATCCCTCTAGTTTAAAACGTGTTTTTGTTATGTACATCTGTAAGTTTTGTTGATAAAAAGTAATCAATCGTAATAGAATAACATAGCCGATACAAATATTTCTATGAAACAGTGCAGCTATATTGTAATGTTCGAGGGCACCTATACTTAAAACTTCAAAGGGAGATCCACGTAATTGCTGAATGTCGTTTTATCATTCCAGTCTGATTGTCTTACCCTTCCGGAGCACCCAGTCTCGTTTTATCATTCCAGTCCGATATGCCTTACCCTTCCAGAGCACCCAGTCTCGTTTTATCATTCCAGTCTGATATGCCTTACCCTTCCAGAGCACCCAGTCTCGTTTTATCATTCCAGTCTGATTTGCCTTACCCTTCCGGAGCACCCAGTCTCGTTTTGTCATTCCAGTCTGATATGCCTTACCCTTCCGGAGCACCCAATCTCGTTTTCCCGTTTAACTTATTTTGTCAGTTTCAAAGTTTTTACTTTGTTTTTGGATTGTGATTTATAAGTGCATTGGTATGTTTGTTTATTTTTTCTTCGTGTTCCATTGACCATATTTCTTCGTGTTCCATTGACCATATTTCTTTGTGTTCCATTGACCGTTTTTCCTCGTGTTCCATCTTCCATTTTTCCTCTTGTTCCATTAACCATTTTCTTCCTCTTCCATTGACCATATTTCTTCGTGTTCCATTGACCATTTTGTTCCTGTTACACTGACCATTTTCCTTTGTGTTCCATTGGCCATATTTCTTCGTGTTCCATTGGCCATTTTCTTCATGTTACAATGACCATTTTCTTTCGTGTTACACTGACCATTTTCCTTCGTGTTCCATTGACCATTTTTCTTCGTGTTACACTGACCATTTTCCTTCGTGTTCCATTGGCCATATTTCTTCGTGTTCCATTGGCCATTTTCTTCATGTTACAATGACCATTTTCTTTCGTGTTACACTGACCATTTTCCTTCGTGATCCATTGACCATTTTTCTTCGTGTTCCATTGGCCATATTTTTTCGTGTTCCATTGACCATTTTCTTCATTTTCCATTGACCATTTTTCTTCGTGTTCCATTGGCCATATTTCTTCGTGTTCCATTGACCATTTTCTTCATTTTCCATTGACCATATTTCTTCGTGTTCCATTGACCATATTTCTTCGTGTTCCATTGACCATATTTCTTCATTTTCCATTGACCATATTTCTTCGTGTTCCATTGACCATATTTCTTCGTGTTCCATTGACCATATTTCTTTGTGTTCCATTGACCATATTTCTTCATTTTCCATTGACCATTTTTCTTCGTGTTCCATTGACCATATTTCTTCGTGTTCCATTGACCATATTTCTTCGTGTTCCATTGACCATATTTCTTCATTTTCCATTGACCATATTTCTTCGTGTTCCATTGACCATATTTCTTCGTGTTCCATTGACCATATTTCTTCATTTTCCATTGACCATATTTCTTCGTGTTCCATTGACCATATTTCTTCATTTTCCATTGACCATATTTCTTCGTGTTCCATTGACCATTTTTCTTCGTGTTCCATTGACCATATTTCTTCATTTTCCATTGACCATTTTTCTTCGTGTTCCATTGACCATATTTCTTCGTGTTACACTGACCATATTTCTTCGTGTTCCATTGACCATATTTCTTCGTGTTCCATTGACCATATTTCTTCGTGTTACACTGACCATATTTCTTCGTGTTCCATTGACCATTTTTCTTCGTGTTCCATTGACCATATTTCTTCGTGATCCTTTGACCATTTTTCTTCGTGTTCCATTGACCATATTTCTTCGTGTTCCATTGACCATTTTCTTCATTTTCCATTGACCATATTTCTTCGTGTTCCATTGGCCATATTTTTTGTGTTCCATTGACCATTTTCTTCATTTTCCATTGACCATTTTTCTTCGTGTTCCATTGGCCGTATTTCTTTGTGTTCCATTGACAATTTTCTTCATTTTCCATTGACCATTTTTCTCCGTGTTCCATTGGCCATATTTCTTCGTGTTCCATTGACCATTTTCTTCATTTTCCATTGACCATTTTTCTTCGTGTTCCATTGGCCATATTTTTTTGTGTTCCATTGACCATTTTCTTCATTTTCCATTGACCATTTTTATTCGTGTTCCATTGGCCATATTTTTCTTTGTGTTCCATTGACCATTTTTCTTCGTGTTCCATTGGCCATATTTCTTCGTGTTCCATTGACCATTTTCTTCATTTTCCATTGACCATTTTTCTTCGTGTTCCATTGGCCATATTTCTTCTTGTTCCATTGGCCATATTTCTTCGTGTTTCATTGATTATTTTCTTCATGTTCCATTGACCATTTTCTTCATGTTACAATGACCATTTTCTTTCGTGTTACACTGACCATTTTCCTTCGTGTTCCATTGACCATTTTTCTTCGTGTTACACTGACCATTTTCCTTCGTGTTCCATTGACCATTTTTCTTCGTGTTCCATTGACCATTTTTCTTCGTGTTCCATTGACCATTTTTCTTCGTGTTCCATTGGCCATATTTCTTCGTGTTCCATTGACCATTTTCTTCATTTTCCATTGACCATTTTTCTTCGTGTTCCATTGGCCGTATTTCTTTGTGTTCCATTGACAATTTTCTTCATTTTCCATTGACCATTTTTCTCCGTGTTCCATTGGCCATATTTCTTCGTGTTCCATTGACCATTTTCTTCATTTTCCATTGACCATTTTTCTTCGTGTTCCATTGGCCATATTTCTTTGTGTTCCATTGACCATTTTCTTCATTTTCCATTGACCATTTTTATTCGTGTTCCATTGGCCATATTTCTTTGTGTTCCATTGACCATTTTCTTCATTCTCCATTGACCATTTTTATTCGTGTTCCATTGGCCATATTTCTTCTCAGGTTGTTCCATTGACCATTTTCTTCCTGATCCATTGACCATTTTTCTTCGTGTTCCATTGGCCATATTTCTTCGTGTTCCATTGACCATTTTCTTCATTTTCCATTGACCATTTTTCTTCGTGTTCCATTGGCCATATTTCTTCTTGTTCCATTGGCCATATTTCTTCGTGTTCCATTGATTATTTTCTTCATGTTCCATTGACCATTTTCTTCGTGTTCTATTGACCATTTTCTTCATTTTCCATTGACAATTTTTCTTCTTGTTCCATTGACCATTTTTCGAGATCACGTTTCTTTTTTTTCTCTTAACACTATGTGACCGGAAGTACAAAGTGGACAATATATCAGATTTAAATCAACAAGGTTATGTCTCGAGACAATTCCCAACTGTGTAATAATTTACTACTGTTGTTCGTTTGTTGCATAGAAGACTGAATGATCAGTATCTAGGGACAGGATTACTCGTGTTAGGATTAATGCCTTAATCTGTATAGAATCTGTAAGTGTCAACATCATCTGTTTGGTAAACAACATTTAAAGCATAGATATTTTATGTGAGAACAAACAGAAACAAATACAAAGTAATACATTTCTAGCCTTTTGTAATATTTTTCAGGATCAGCTCAGTTTCTGATATAACCCGCAACAAAAAAGTTTGGTTTTAGTTGGATGTAGTTTTACGTAAAGTAAGCAATTTTAAGGTATTCATGAGGATGCAAGTTTTCAAATCTCGCAGTCTTCTCTAAACACCATTTTATGTAGTGTGTGAAGGGCCTACAGTTGTCTGAGATCAATAACTTATGATAAAGCTATACATTGTGTGTGTATGGTGTTTAATTAGAAAAATGTATTAATTTTCTGTGTGGTTGGTATTTCATAATGAAGACGTACCTTTACAGATGTACCGTGCTAAAGTCATATCACAAAATATTGACTATTATATCAGTTACATTTGCTTACTTTGAACTGGAGGTATTTTGTAAGTAAGACCTTCGATTCCTAATCATAATTCAATTCCTTCAATTTCTTTTGGTGTTGTGTTAAGTAAAATGATATGCATGTCTGCATTCTCAGTTTCCTTTTTCGGATTTGAATTGATGGAATTTTATTAAAATCACGTCTCCCCAGGATATAGTGATATTTAATCCGGGAAATAATAAACATTGTAGCAGAATGACTATAAAATCAGAATCAGATCATAAAAACAAAGGTATATTATTACAAATACAGGAAAATTTAAAATAATTAATAAAAAAGGTCCATTATAATGTCAGGTATATAGGAATCAGGTGATCATTGTTATACTATTACAAAAGGTATTACTGTTATATCACCTGATCTGACGAATGTCATCTTCATCTAACCAGTTTTATATTATATTTGGAAAGACATAGTTCATCCAACAGCAGTTTAAAGTTCAGAACTTTCTAATTTGTAACAAACAAAACGATACTTTATGTTAAAGTGTATATATTAGAAAATATCTGATTTTTATCGACATTTAATAGTAAAGGTAGGATGAAAAACAGTTTCAAACAATTTTAAATAAATTTATTTGTATATTCAACATTCTTTAAAATTCAAAACAAGTTTTTGTTAACATCAGACAAGTTGTACTTCAAAATGTATTGTCTTTTTATATCAACCACACACTGAAGTTCAATGGAAAATTATAAGTATTGTTTTACATTTTGACATTTTCTTTGACATTAGTGTAGTGTACATACGTGTGTTTTTATAAATCATATCAACTTTTGTAAAATGATATTTTCTTTATTAAAATAAGTTTTATTTCATGATCAGAAAAGCCACAAATTCCTTTTGAATATTTTAATGGAAAGACAACTTATTGCGTTTCAACAAGTTTTGAATTATAAATGATCTGATATGTTATAAAATTATTCCTTTGTAAAATGAAGCGTGCTTGTGTCATACTTATGTTTCATATTGCAATTTGCGTTTACCATAAAAACTCAAATGAAACCAATTTTATTGCAATCTATTCCCCTCCACTTGGCTTTATGAAACCAGTGTTAGTATACCTTTTTAACCAGTTTGTTTTGCCGGCAGGTTATACAGAAGTACATTGGTTACAAGAATAATTGTCAGCTTGCACATGTAAAGACCGTCTCAACGATTACTTTAGGATTTTTACAAAAATCATAGTGCCTGACAAAATCTACAATAAAATCGGTGGTTGCAGTCTTTGTGAACTATATTTTAGATATGGTTCTGGTCCGACAAACCGGAGTTGTGAGCTTGGCGGTCTAGTGTATGTGTTCTGGTCCGTCGGGAGATCGAGAGCTATTTGGACAATATTTACCCGTGGCTCTGGTCCGCCAAACCCGATATTGTGAGGTTTTTGGACTGGTGTCTGTGGTTCAGGCCCTTTCAATATGGAGATTGAGAACCATTTAGACTATATTTACTTGGGTGCTGGTCCGCCAAACCGGATTTTGTGAGGTTTTTGGGGTGGTGTCTGTGGTTCAGGCCCTCGCAGATATTCAAATTGGGAGATACCTGGGCTATATTTATCCGTGGTTCTGGTGCGCCAAACCGTAAATTGTGAGGTTTTTGGGCACATCACCAGGGAAGTGAAGTCCTGTGCTCTGGAAGGGTAAATACATGTACCTCCCGTTTAGCTAGCTACACCCGCCACGTGAATGAAAGGAACATGGATATGGGGCTATGGGAAGTCAAATAAATATGCATCCTGAACAGAGATACATCATACTTATCAACAATATTGTTATGGGAGCTACTAAACCTTTTTTAAGGAGCCCTGATACGCTTACATACAGGCTTGCAATATTTCTGGGTCAATAAGTTATCTATAAGAAGATTGCTTTGTTGCATAAAGTTCCGGTAGAAACAAAAGTGATCGTGTGGCTGTAGTCATGACATCGTGTATACACCAGATACCAGAATAGGCAACATATGGTGATCGTGAAGTCTTGACTTTTATCGACATTTCATTGTTGACTTTTATTTTCAATTCTGGAGAATTCGTAAACCATAACTGATAAATAGAAATGTTCAATGCCAAGACTAGTACAGCTGTACTTGTATTATCGTTATCATCATAACTAGACGGGTAGTATTGTATGTAATAATTATAGATTTGAATTTTGTTGAACAATGAGTAAAAATAAATCATAATAATTAGACATAACCTGTTTTTATTTTGTGAAACATAATAAATAAAATTATTATTATCATGTTACACCTTTATTTCTGAATTGGTTAAAATAAACAAAAGATGGTTAAAACGTTAACTGGGTTCAGATGTAAAATATTGGATTTCTGCTGCACAATTACCCTGTACGTATGGGAAAAAAGATGTATGACATGCGTACTTCTGTGCGATGTTTCCCAAATTCAATTGCCAAATAAAGACTACATAAGCTTTTCTGTCCCTTTGTTTAATATTTTAACCCAAAATGAACCTCTGTATAAAGACCATCTGTTTATAACATCCATATTTCAGTGCCCTTTATTCTTTATATAAATGTCTTACTATAAAGTGACTTTAACCAAGTATGAATTAAGTGACATTATAAATGTATCTGCACCACATGACTGAGCACCATATTGTCATAGTCAGCAGGCAAGGACGTCATAGTCAGCAGTCAAGGACATCATCTCAATCTATATTTCAGGATTTTATTTGTTTGTTATTATGTGTTCTAAATCGATCTGTCTGTTGCAAAAAACGTATTCTTTGGGCATATGGTATTATTTCCGCTTTTCACTTTTATTTGCGTGAAACAAACTATATTGCTCCCGTTTAATACTCTTAACTATCACTAAATAAGAATTGTATATCATAGTAATAGTTTTCAAATTGTAATTAAAATGTATAAAAGTCTTGAATACTCAAATTGGGAATTTGTATCAAATGGCATATCAGTTTCAATTTAATATCAAAGATTATGATGCTTCAAATAAGTAAAGTCGATCGACAGAAGATGATGTTCGGCAGAGCTAGCTTCTAGCCTTAAAATTAAAACTCATAATTCTGAAATATAGTAAAAACTTTTAAAATATCGATGGACGACGGTGATAGTGTTTTACACCGTAGTCAAGATATATAGTAGTCTTTTTTCAAGGCGTCCAAGAAACCAAATGTAAGCGAGTTTACTACAGCGACAGAAATATTGTATACCATAAGGTTAGTATGAAATCCCTTTGAAACACATATTTCGTAATCATAGAGACCTGCTAAGACATTATTATCTCTACAAAAACATCTAAACAAAAAATTGATTAGAATTTGAACACTATAGTAATACGTAATGTTTCCACCCAAAATTTCGATGAAAAGGGTAAAACAAATATAATTTTCTACGTTTCTTTATTACTGTTTTTCAATAAAAATAAAAATAATAATTTTGTCCGAGAATTAAAAAATAGTTTAGTATTTTTTATGCTTCATTAATTCAAATGTTTATGTTATTCTTCTAAATACATTTAGTGGGTGTGTTAACATCTTATCAAGCCTACTCCTTCCACACATAACTCTGATGATAAATGGTTTGTCTCTTTATATAAATTGTATTGTCTCTATCAGAGAACGGATTAGGATGACGTGCCGCTCTTAATCCCCGTCATCTTGTACAAACAGGTGCGTGCTTTAAATAATAAATAAATAACAATAAACAAATGTTATTTACCTATGATTATTAATTACCACAAAGCTACACCTTAAGATTCAAATTATTTTATGACTATAAACTTTATGACTTCGTGTTGATCATGGGATTATTCCTCACAGAATACGTTTTTGAGTTTATCAGAAAAGTTAATAAGTGCAATCAGAAGGCCATTATAGTATTCATGGACTTTTTGGTGAAAGTAGTATTGACATTCTGTTAGAGAAAAGAACAGAAAATGGGTTAAAAAACCAAACATACCGGTACTAATCCATGTCTAAGTCACAATCTAAAAGCAAAGTAAAAACTTTGAAGCTGACAAGTTAGATTAAACACGAGAACCTCCACGAAGGAAATGAGGACGGGTGCTCAATGATCTGTTGCTAAAATGTTTTACTTTGTCAGACACTAAATACTAAGTGAATGATTTAAACTATATATATAATGTATTTAATTACATGTATTACATAGGAGTATGTGTTTGCCATACAAATTAAACAATAAATCCCGAGGAGTTGGCGTGCAAAGTTTCCTAAAATATCTTTTTTTCATATTGCGCACTTTATCATGTGACATTGCCGACAGAAGACGAAATAATACTGTACTTATGCATGTTCTAGATCTTGTAATATTTATATATTGTAAGAGAAAAAAATGAGCTACTTGTGGGAAGTAACAGGGAATTCAACGTATATTGCTATTGTAGGGGCTATTAGACCGATATTTGAAATACGGTCTCTCGCTGACCGACATTTTGACTCGAAAGTTCATGCAGATCGAGCCACACTTGGGACATTCAATAGTCAGATTGTTGGTTGCGTTTGTGAAATAGAAGTGGTATGCAATTTATTAAGCCACGTCAAGGGTAAATGTAGATCAAGGTGACCAATATCTTCTATTATTTATTTAGCCTTTCAAAAGATTCATCTCTATACCAAATTTCAATTAAAAATTTGATCGACAAATGAATCAATCATAAAAAGGTCGTTACGTGTTTCTCTTTTTATTTTATTTATTTTTTTTTGTATTCACAACATAAACTGTTAAAAAAGTATACTTATATATAAGACGTTTCACTTATATATGTTGAATTGCCTCTGATTTGCAGCATTAAAATCACTGAAATTTGAAATGTAGGTCACTTTTAATTTAATTTTTATTCTCGATATAAAACTTGACAAGTTTTACCAGTATTGTAGGTATTATACATATTAATGTATTACAATTGTCACTTAAGTTGCACTACAGGTGAAAAACTTAAGATAAATTCAAAACCGAATCAAACGTTTTCCAGAATTAATAAATAATTAAATAAAGTACACGTGAGTATATAATTAACAATTGTTGTAACATACTACAATGGCGAAACGTGCCAAGGATAAACTCTTTGTCAGGATGCGGTGGTTATTGGAGTAGAACTGGATATTTGAAAGCCATTTGAGAGTAGACAAAGAAGGTGAAGTTCACTAGTCTAACCTAACTTGTCAGTTCCAAAGTTTTTACTTTGCTTCTGGGCTGTGATCCGGACATGGATTAGTATGTTTGTTTTTGATTTTATAATATGTGCTCCATATCGTATGTCTAATCACTGACCAATAACAACATTTAAATTAGCTGGCACGACGTGATTGATCACACGCGATATTTGAACTTTTGGAAAACAAAGCATTCTCCGTTCAGTTGCAATACAATATAAAAATTACTTATATTATGGCCGTCATCACAGTATTGTCGATAAGTTTGATATCTCTGTGCCAAGGATTGCCCTGGCTATATTTGACGTACCATAGTTCCATGTTCCGTTCACGTATTGTGATAACACAAGTGGCGAGTGTAGCTAGCTAAATAGGTGGCGGTTTCCCCTTACGGATCACCCACAATCACTTTTCTGGTAGAAGTTCACGTGTTTAACATAACTTGTCATTTTCAATTTATTTTACTTTGATTCTGGATTATGATTCGAACATGGATTAGAATGTTTGTTTTAGATTTGATATATGCAATTTTAGAGAGTCTAAATCATCATGCAATCCAATAATTATTTTTCATTCCAGGATTTTTCAGGAGATAATTGAATAGTTCACAGTGTGGGAACGGAAGTTCAGCCAAACTGTAAAGTCGCCGGTAGCTCTGTTTTCTGAAGCAAATAAGAAAAAACAGCTGGGTCAAACCCAAGTAGAATTATCTACAATCATTGTTGTTATGAATTGTTCTGATTTTCCATACGGACATGGATCTCACCAAGTAAATATAGTTATGATTTATTAAATACGTTCACTTTAATTCGTCTAAATCGTACCACGTGGTCTACAATATATATCGTATTGACTTGAAGCGCGTGACGGTGCTCCAGACGTTAGGGTAAATCACAGATCTACAGATTGTATGTTATTTTCACAACATCCGGTTCGGCTGCTTTGCCATGGCTGAACGTTCTAGAATTGCGACCCTGTGAGAGGAATCAAAGGGCTTAATTATAGATTCGGTGGATTCTGAAAATACTAAGAGAGCTACTAAAACGGCAGTCAAGGCAAAATTGCTTTGTGAGAAAATCACAGATTACAAAGTTGTCCATAAAATTTAAATGTGTATTGATATGACCATTATGGAATATATATATATTTTAACCTCAATTGGTTTTAAATAAATCAACTGTAGCATGACATTTGGGTCGATATGTGTTTTATCGACCAAAATGTCATGCTATAATTGTATAATATTTTGACACCTCATAAATTGCTGATATAACGTTAAGCAACATTCAACAACGACCAAAACTTTCGTGGTGTTTTTCTTGAAATATTTTGTCAGAAGTTTTTAAGTAGAAATTTCTCTAATTATTGAAATGTCAAGAAGATCTGACAAGCCTTGGACGAGATGTGATCATTATAAAACGTTTACAGACGGATCTGACAGGTCTTAGACGAGATGCGATCTTTATAAAACGTTTACAGACGGATCTGACAGTCTAATACGAGATGTGATCTTATAAAACGTTTACAGACGGATCTGACAGGTCTTAGACGAGATGTGATCATTATAAAACGTTTACAGACGGATCTGACAGGTCTTAGACGAGATGTGATCATTATAAAACGTTTACAGACGGATCTAACAGGTCTAAGACGAGATGTGATCATTATAAAACGTTTACAGACGGATCTGACAGGTCTTAGACGAGAAGTGATCATTATAAAACGTTTACAGACGGATCTAACAGGTCTTAGACGAGATGTGATCATTATAAAACGTTTACAGACGGATCTGACAGGTCTTAGACGAGATGTGATCATTATAAAACGTTTACAGACGGATCTAACAGGTCTTAGACGAGATGTGATCATTATAAAACGTTTACAGACGGATCTGACAGGTCTAGACGAGATGTGATCATTATAAAACGTTTACAGACGGATCTGACAGGTCTTAGACGAGATGTGATCATTATAAAACGTTTACAGACGGATCTGACAGGTCTTAGACGAGATGTGATCATTATAAAACGTTTACAGACGGATCTGACAGGTCTAAGACGAGATGTGATCATTATAAAACGTTTACAGACGGATCTGACAGGTCTTAGACGAGATGTGATCATTATAAAACGTTTACAGACGGATCTAACAGGTCTTAGACGAGATGTGATCATTATAAAACGTTTACAGACGGATCTGACAGGTCTAAGACGAGATGTGATCTTTATAAAACGTTTACAGACGGATCTGACAGGTCTTAGACGAGATGTGATCATTATAAAACGTTTACAGACGGATTTGACAGGTCCTAGACGAGATGTGATCATTATAAAACGTTTACAGACGGATTTGACAGGTCCTAGACGAGATGTGATCATTATAAAACGTTTACAGACGGATCTGACAGGTCTAAGACGAGATGTGATCATTATAAAACGTTTACAGACGGATCTGACAGGTCTTAGACGAGATGTGATCTTTATAAAACGTTTACAGACGGATCTGACAGGTCTAAGACGAGATGTGATCTTTATAAAACGTTTACAGACGGATCTGACAGGTCTTGGACGAGATGTGATCTTTATAAAACGTTTACAGACGGATCTGACAGGTCCCGGACGAGATGTGATCTTTATAAAACGTTTACAGACGGATCTGACAGGTCTTGGACGAGATGTGATCTTTATAAAACGTTTACAGACGGATCTGACAGGTCTAAGACGAGATGTGATCTTTATAAAACGTTTACAGACGGATATGACAGGTCTAAGACGAGATGTGATCTTTATAAAACGTTTACAGACGGATCTGACAGGTCTTAGACGAGATGTGATCTTTATAAAACGTTTACAGACGGATCTGACAGGTCTAAGACGAGATGTGATCTTTATAAAACGTTTACAGACGGATCTGACAGGTCTAAGACGAGATGTGATCTTTATAAAACGTTTACAAACGGATCTGACAGGTCTTAGACGAGATGTGATCTTTATAAAACGTTTACAGACGGATCTGACAGGTCTTGGACGAGATGTGATCTTTATAAAACGTTTACAGACGGATCTGACAGGTCTAAGACGAGATACGATCATTATAAAACGTTTACAGGCGGATTTGACAGGTCCCGGACGAGATGCGATCATTATAAAACGTTTACAGACCGATCTTACAGGTCCCGACGAGTCTGACAGGTCCCGGACGAGATGCGATCATTATAAAACGTTTACAGACGGATCTGACAGGTCTTGGACGAGATGCGATCATTATAAAACGTTTACAGACGGATCTGACAGGTCTTAGACGAGATGCGATCATTATAAAACGTTTACAGACGGATCTGACAGGTCTTAGACGAGATGTGATCATTATAAAACGTTTACAGACGGATCTGACAGGTCTTAGACGAGATGTGATCTTTATAAAACGTTTACAGACGGATCTGACAGGTCTTGGACGAGATGTGATCTTTATAAAACGTTTACAGACGGATCTGACAGGTCTTAGACGAGATGCCATCATTATAAAACGTTTACAGACGGATCTGACAGGTCTTAGACGAGATGCGATCATTATAAAACGTTTACAGACGGATCTGACAGGTCTTGGACGAGATGTGATCTTTATAAAACGTTTACAGACGGATCTGACAGGTCTTAGACGAGATGCGATCATTACAAAACGTTTACAGACGGATCTGACAGGTCTTAGACGAGATGCAATCATTATAAAACGTTTACAGACGGATCTGACAGGTCTTAGACGAGATGCGATCATTATAAAACGTTTACAGACGGATCTGACAGGTCTTAGACGAGATGTGATCTTTATAAAACGTTTACAGACGGATCTGACAGGTCTTGGACGAGATGTGATCTTTATAAAACGTTTACAGACGGATCTGACAGGTCCCGGACGAGATGTGATCTTTATAAAACGTTTACAGACGGATCTGACAGGTCTTAGACGAGATGCGATCTTTATAAAACTTTGACAGACGGATCTGACAGGTCTTAGACGAGATGTGATCTTTATAAAACGTTTACAGACGGATCTGACAGGTCTTGGACGAGATGTGATCTTTATAAAACGTTTACAGACGGATCTGACAGGTCCCGGACGAGATGTGATCTTTATAAAACGCTTACAGACGGGTCTGACAGGTCTTAGACGAGATGTGATCTTTATAAAACGTTTACAGACGGATCTGACAGGTCTTGACGAGATGTGATCTGTATAAAACGTTTACAGACGGATGTGACAGGTCTAAGACGAGATGTGATCTTTATAAAACGTTTACAGACGGATCTGACAGGTCTAGACGAGATGTGATCTTTATAAAACGTTTACAGACGGATCTGACAGGTCTAGACGAGATGTGATCTTTATAAAACGTTTACAAACGGATCTGACAGGTCTTAGACGAGATGTGATCTTTATAAAACGTTTACAGACGGATCTGACAGGTCTTGGACGAGATGTGATCTTTATAAAACGTTTACAGACGGATCTGACAGGTCTAAGACGAGATACGATCATAATAAAACGTTTACAGACGGATCTGACAGGTCTTAGACGAGATGTGATCTTTATAAAACGTTTACAGACGGATCTGACTGGTCTTGGACGAGATGTGATCTGTATAAAACGTTTACAGACGGATCTGACAGGTCTAAGACGAGATGTGATCTTTATAAAACGTTTACAGACGGATCTGACAGGTCTAAGACGAGATGTGATCTTTATAAAACGTTTACAGACGGATCTGACAGGTCTAAGACGAGATGTGATCTTTATAAAACGTTTACAAACGGATCTGACAGGTCTTAGACGAGATGTGATCTTTATAAAACGTTTACAGACGGATCTGACAGGTCTTGGACGAGATGTGATCTTTATAAAACGTTTACAGACGGATCTGACAGGTCTAAGACGAGATACGATCATAATAAAACGTTTACAGACGGATCTGACAGGTCTTGGACGAGATGTGACCATTATAAAATGTTTACAGACCGATCTGACAGATGTTGGACGAAATGTGATCATTATAAAACGTTTAAAGATGTATCTGACAGGTCCCGGACGAGATGTGATCATTATAAAACGTTTACAGACGGATGGATAGGAAAACGCCAAAGACCAATTTGATAAACGAAACACTACTATTTTCATCATCAGCAGAAATTAAAAATCACACCTAAATAGCGATGTTATGGCGAGTGTTGTTGTCATTTTAACATCAATAATAGTAGTGTAATGTAATATCACTATCGGCGACAAAATAAATACAATTAGTTAACAGTAAATTTTTAATTTACCAATGTTAAGTGACACTTAACATTGGTAAATTAAAAATAATGCACCTTATCTCCACGTCATGTTTTTCATCTTCGTCTATCAGAAAAAGACAATTTCGCGCCGTTTTATTCGAATATAGTACATTTTCGACCTGTATACTGTACTTTATCGAATAAAATTAATTTTATTCCGTTTTTACTTTAAACAACATAATAACTTCATATAAGGGCTCGACATCACTACCTTTGTTCGGAGATGTTGCTACGAATTTTATTTTTTCAGGGTAGCTGTGTACGAAGGTATTTCTTTATGGTAACAAAGGTCGTCACACCAGACATAAGTTTTACTTACAAGACGATATACTATAAAGCACAGACCGAACAAGGAATTAATGACTCTCTTAATATAATTAATAGCGATTTTTATAATATAAAAATATAACATGTTTCATTAAATATGAAATTGTAAACCTACAAGCTTTAAATCGGTAGATGATATTGAAGTATTAGCCCCATAGAAAGTTTTAATTTCATTAAATGTTAACTTTAAAATAAAAACAGAACTACATCTGAAATAAGATACACGGTCTTACAGTAATCTGATATAGGGTCATGCAGTGTATTTTAGATTCTAATAACATTACAGAGATTCATAGACAAAATTAGCATAGCTATTTTATCTCACCTGAGCGAATAATCAAGATGAGGTGTTTCTAGGTCTTTCATCCTTCGTCATTTGTCTATAAACGTTTCATATTAACAAATTGTTAGACCAAGGGAACCAGTGACAATGGACATCGGAGTTCTTTTCTGGAAAAAAAAAAACAAAAGTAAAAAATGTATAAACCAACAACATTGTAACAAATTATTGTAAATACAGTATATGTCACTTTCAAAATGGTACATCTTAAACGTCTTAGGCAAATAATTGATTTTCGTTATTTTACGAAAAGGTAAGCCAACATAAAATATCCGTTGAATACGGATTTTGGCTATATTGTTAAGCATCATACAGATTCAAAACAAAAATATACTGAAGATAACATCAAGAAAATAAAAATATTTTTGATAAACAACATATTCGTTGTGTTTCATACTTTAATTTCAAACAAGCAATTGGTATACCAATGGTCACAAACTGCATCATTGTAGCCCACGAAAAAGGCTATATTTGAAACTTTATGACAAACGTGTTGGCTTCAATTTCTATTGTCAACTTACCTTTTATATGCACCAATGTACCTGCTTCCCCTGCTTATGGTTTATTTATACGCTATGGTAGAGCTTGTTCCCACTTCGGGTACTTTGTACAAGGATGCAGTCTCAACAAGTTTGTTGTCTCTGTGTCCAGGATTGTCCTGTATAAATATGACGTTCCATAGGCCCATGTTCCTTTTACGCAATTTTCATGCATTAAACACATGCGGGTTTAGCTGGTTAAAGAGAAGGTCCTAACTTTCCGGAGCACCTGGTTTCACTTCTCTGGTGGGAGTTCATGTTTCTAACCTAACTTGTCAGTTCCAAAGTTTTTACCTTGCTTCTGCATTGTGATTCGGACATCAATTAGTATGTTTGTTTTTGATCGTTTCTTTATTCGTATGAAACAACATTTACGCAAAACATTGGCAGAAGACCGAAGATATATGAATTACGTTCTCTCTTAATAATACTAAATTTGGAGATTATTTTAGTATCATCTATCCTAGTGAGCTTGAAACAAAAGGTACGACTTCAAGGTTTGTTTTATATTAAGACTTCAACCTCAATTATGACGCCTACGAAAGGCTAAATTTGACAAACGTGATGACTGCAATTGTTTTTAAATCAATACAATATGTCTATGCTGCAATATACCTGCTTTCCCTACTGATGGTTTATTTATTTCACAATTAAAACGCTAGATGATAGAGATTGTTGTACTACGGTAACTTTAAACTACAAAGCAAGCTGCTTATGAATAAATTGTTGACATGGGGCTATTGCAAGTCAAGGGTTTTAAAGGCCATTGGACATATCTGTGGCGTCATTACAGTATTGTTGATAAATGTCATACTCTGTCTAAATTTACCATTGATATCTTTGAAATCCAATGGTCCCCTGTTCCTTTTATTCCCTATTTCGGTTTCACACTTGGTGGGTGTAGCTAGCTACACTTTTCTGCTGTCAGTTGGTGGCTGTAGCTAGCTACACTTTTCTGCTGTCAGTTGGTGGGTGTAGCTAGCTTCACTTTTCTGCTGTCAGTTGGTGGGTGTAGCTAGCTACACTTTTCTGCTGTCAGTTGGTGGGTGTAGCTAGCTTCACTTTTCTGCTGTCAGTTGGTGGGTATAGCTAGCTACACTTTTCTGCTGTCAGTTGGTGGCTGTAGCTAGCTTCACTTTTCTGCTGTCAGTTGGTGGGTGTAGCTAGCTACACTTTTCTGCTGTCAGTTGGTGGGTGTAGCTAGCTTCACTTTTCTGCTGTCAGTTGGTGGGTGTAGCTAGCTACACTTTTCTGCTGTCAGTTGGTGGCTGTAGCTAGCTTCACTTTTCTGCTGTCAGTTGGTGGGTGTAGCTAGCTACACTTTTCTGCTGTCAGTTGGTGGGTGTAGCTAGCTACACTTTTCTGCTGTCAGTTGGTGGGTGTAGCTAGCTTCACTTTTCTGCTGTCAGTTGGTGGGTGTAGCTAGCTACACTTTTCTGCTGTCAGTTGGTGGCTGTAGCTAGCTTCACTTTTCTGCTGTCAGTTGGTGGGTGTAGCTAGCTACACTTTTCTGCTGTCAGTTGGTGGGTGTAGCTAGCTACACTTTTCTGCTGTCAGTTGGTGGGTGTAGCTAGCTACACTTTTCTGCTGTCAGTTGGTGGGTGTAGCTAGCTACACTTTTCTGCTGTCAGTTGGTGGGTGTAGCTAGCTACACTTTTCTGCTGTCAGTTGGTGGGTGTAGCTAGCTACACTTTTCTGCTGTCAGTTGGTGGCTGTAGCTAGCTACACTTTTCTGCTGTCAGTTGGTGGGTGTAGCTAGCTACACTTTTCTGCTGTCAGTTGGTGGGTGTAGCTAGCTTCACTTTTCTGTTGTCAGTTGGTGGGTGTAGCTAGCTACACTTTTCTGCTGTCAGTTGGTGGGTGTAGCTAGCTTCACTTTTCTGCTGTCAGTTGGTGGGTGTAGCTAGATACACTTTTCTGCTGTCAGTTGGTGGGTGTAGCTAGCTACACTTTTCTGCTGTCAGTTAACGTGTTTCACTTAATTTGCTAATTTTATGTTTATTGATTGTTATTTGAACATCGAATAGTATGTTTGTTTTTGGTTATGAGAACGGACAAACGTTTAGGTTTTTTAGGCCATGCCTACCTTGACATCGGTTTGTAAGACCCATATGTGAAGTGGTTTTATGAACGCAATACATTCTTTATTTCACACCAGTGAACTTGCTGACACTGGAGATATTTTGTCACTAACTCATTAGTATTTGTTGATATTGGAGCTATATCCGTACATTGTCGCCTTTAGATAAGATAACTAACTGTGCTTCTTTCCAATACTATATATAACATCATGTCAATAGCAAATGATGGAATGTGGGAATCTTAAAACCGGTACTTTACTTCATAAATCTGCATAAATCAAATTCTGTGTGTTTAACATGTTGTCTCTGCTGATCGCTCCTAGATATGTTTTTACTCTTGTTTGATATTGTTGTATTTTATACTCTGATGGTTGATATATAAATTGTAGCTATCAACACATTATCTCCAGTCGTTTTCTATAGAATATTAAGTTAATAATGTCCGATAAGGGGTCACATCCATATCATTTATTGTACATTGGTCCAGAAAATACGTACTACTCAGATTACACTTCACTTTACCCTTTTGTATATACACATCGTTGCTACTCATTTTAATGGTTTATATTGTATTTTTCTGATTTTTAACTTGGTTATTTGCTGCTGTATAGATATAACTGTAAACTTGCTTACACTTTCTATCTTTGTTGACACAGGGGTTTTAAACTTTCTTATAAAACAAGCAAGGTGTGCTTCTATCTAATATAAATATGTTTGACATCAATTCAAGAGCTAATAATAAATTATCTGCTGATCTGGATTCCTCGAAGAACTAAACTTGGCATTAATCAAAGTACTGTCTTATGTGGATTTTGTAAAATACACTTCAGTCATTCTATTAAAAATATTAAGATTTCCGCAGTTCTGGTTAGGGCGCTGCTGGAGGGCAATTTCAGTACGCCGAAGCGACAAGCTAGTGTTTTTGCAAAAATAAAACATGTTTACTTGTACATGAACTGTATTTATGGTTCCTACAAATACTTGGTTGTATACTCCCTCATGCAAAGTATTTCCTTAACTTAATTTGGTAAAATATATTTTGGTCCTTTGGGTAGCTTTTCAACATCTTCAAAATAATTTTAGTTTCATAATTTTCGTCCAATGAAGGAATTGTATTCCGAAACGGCCGTCTAGTGCTGTAAAATTAAATATGTAACTGTAGCATGACAAAAGAGCAATATAAAAAATTAAAACAAGATAATAATAAATACAAGTTTATGGAGTTTATATTTCATTACAATAATGCAATATATTGTAGGATAACCTAATACCATTATCACTGATCTTCTTTATTATTGATTTCCATTGCTGAGGCGTGGTTTTAGGTCCTTGGGCTGTTTTGTGTTATGTTGCGGCATTGTTTCGGTTGCACTGGCTATTTTGCTTGATTTTGATTACAACAGCTATTCTGTTGACAGTTTGTCTCGAGTTATTGGTAAATATCTAGAAAGGAGCTGCTTACCTTTTTTGGGCACCCGTCGCGTCATTCCCAGGTGAAAGTAAAGTAAATGTTTATGCATTGTTTTTGAGTTTTAGATTTTAACATGGATAGATTTATTTGTGGTTGGTTTCAATGGCTATTCTGTTTTGATAAATTTCGCATATTGTACTGTTAATAAATTTCATCTCATTCCTCCTTTTTACTGCTATAATGCAGCAGGAAAACATAGACACCAATCATAATTTTATCTTATATTTTGCATATTTGTTAACTATTGTCTGTTAATTGTAAATTGTAAAAAGAGCCAACAAAAAACGTTAAGGTCATTAACATTGCCCGTGTATGACATACTTATCACATACATACAAGATGAGAGGAAGCAGGGAACTTTATAAGTCTTGTTCTATGTAGATATTATATATACCGTCATTTCCGTGATTATTTTAAGGATATGTACTCAATATGAAGGGTTACTGTATCATTCTCAAGTACAGAAAATATTTAACCTTGACGCTTCTTAAACCTAATTGTAACAACTATGTGTCTCAATGTCACATATTTATCTGATCTGCAGAAAATCGTGTAAATCAAGGTTGTTTTCGCTTCGTAGTAAGGGTTTGATGTAAAAGTAAATTTTGTCCTGGTAACTCCTAGTTAACTTTCTAATAAATAAAAAACATAAATAAACATTTCTTTTGAAATTGTTACACAAGCATGTTTATTCAGCTCGAATAAAATTCAATTTCATTCATTCCAAAAACAAGGAAATAATTCAGAATTACATTGTTACATATCTTTTTATGGAAATTTGCTATTTGTACTTTCGGATTATTTTCCTAATAACATATACAAGGGAAACGTTAGAACAAATGCAATTACTTCATAAAAAAAAAAAAAAAAAAAAAATCAAACAAGTTAAACACGTCAACTAAAATGTATTTTTCCAAATCCAAATAAGGCAATACTTAGAACAAAGGCATTGTCAGAAATATACTTTTGTCTTTTGCTGCTGAACAAAATTTGAAAATCCTCAAAGACTAAGGTATTCTCCCCCTTGCAAAGTATTTCCTTAGCTAAACTAGATTTAAGGACTTAGCTAAAATTGATTTAAGCACTACTGATGAGGAATTGTATTCCAAAACGGTCGTCTGGTGCTGTGAGGGTTTGGGTGGGGTGCGTGGGGTGGTGACAATATATAATAAATAATTATTAAGCATGGCTTCGTGTTTTTTTTTAGAAATCTTAAAATTTAAGAAGCAGATAATTTTGATGAACAAAGTTGATCAAAATATTAAACTTTGTATTAGTTTAATTGAGCCTATAGTTGCAACTAAAACAAATTAGGTACCAGATGAAGTTTAAGTAAGATCAGCCTATCAGATATATCGTACATTGACTTTATAAGGCCGACTTTATATCAGTCTCCATCTCCTTTACTTGTAATCCTGTATTTTGTCCTAGTATTTGACAAGTGTCATTTGGAATGTTAAGTTACGAGAATGAAAACAATATAGCGTTTCAATTGTTTATGATGCGTATTTTAAAACGACTAAATGCGCAATTTAAGTGGGACTCGAGTGGAATACCAGAATATTAAGAAAGGGTAATGATAGTTTATATTCAAACTTGAAATGTTCCCGATGTGTTTGATAGTAGATATCCAAAATAATGATCTATAGTATATTGAAATATATAGAGCTAATGGTGTATATAGAGGATCTTAGACGAGCGAGGGTTTAATATGAAATTTATTAAACGAGTTTAATAATTAAATATGCCACGAGCCTTGGCGAGTGGTATATTTATTTATTGAACGAGTTTAATAAATTTCATATTAAACCCTCACGAGTCTAAGATTCTTTATATCACATAACTCAAAATACCGAGACACAATGACATGTAAATGTTATTTGATGCCATATGGAAACAGCTGATCTCAACAGACTGACACAGTTTTCATATGACGTCATTAGGCGCCACCACTACGTAAATGATGTCACTGTTGTGTTCCACATATCATTACATCACAGAATCAAAGAATGTAGCAAACCTTTTGGGAATTTTTTCTTTGATTATACCAATTCCTTCTCCATCTACTTTTACGGTATCCCAAACATCAAATGCAGTCGTTTTGGCCTGACGTAGTAAAAGTTGTAAAAAAAAGTACATGAAGGGCGTCGGAATATTTTCTCACGCTTTAAACCAATCAGAAACGTGAGAACTGATTACGTCACAATCAAGTGATATTACATGGGTACCTGTGTAATACGAAAAATATTACACCGTTTTATTCCATCAATAAACAGGAGAGTTGTGTGATATAGCAAAATAAGTCACTGACACAATAACTCGAATGATTTAAGTAAACTTTAGATACAATACCGTTATACCCGGCACTGGGTTTAAGAATGCGTATTCAAAAATGCAGTTATTATAAGTTTGTATTAGTAACTAGAGATTAACTCCAATAAAGCCCAAGTTCCCATGTTCAGACAAGGCAACATCCGTAGGAACGAATAATGGTTATTTAAACGGAAATATTAAGCTGATGTCAAATACAAATACATATCTAGGATAACTATTTTCTTATAGATTTTCATTATATGCTGTGAATAAAAAGTTGTCGGAAAAAAGAAAACGGATAAATTCATTACTTCATCGTGTGGATATCACGTGATACGTGATAAAGTTTGCTGACACAGGCGTGTATTTTTATTGCTCCATCGTGTGGATATCACGTGATACAGTTAACTGACACACACGTGTATTTTTATTGCTCCATCATGTGGATGTCACGTGATACGTGATACAGTTTACTGACACAGACGTGTATTTTTATTGCTCCATCGTGTGGATATCACGTGATACAGTTTACTGACACAGATGTGTATTTTTATTGCTCCATCGTGTGGATATCACGTGATACAGTTCACCGACACGGGGGTGTATTTTTATTACTCCATCGTGTGGATATCACGTGATACACTTTACTGACACAGTCGTGTACTTTTATTGCTCTATCGTGTGGATGTCACGTGGTACGTGATACACTTTACTGAAACAGACGTGCATTTTTATTGCTCCATCGTGTTGATTTCACGTGGTACGTGATACACTTTATTGACACAGGCGTGTACTTTTATTACTCCATCGTGTGGATGTCACGAGGTACGTGATACAGTTTACTGACACAGACGTGTATTTTTATTTTTATTACTCCACCGTGTGGATATCACGTGATACACTTTACTGACACAGGCGTGTATTTTTATTGCTCCATCGTGTGGATGTCACGTGGTACGTGATACACTTTACTGCCACAGGCGTTTATTTTTATTACTCCATCGTGTGGATATCACGTGGTATACGTGATACAGTTTACTGACACAGATGTGTATTTTTATTGCTCCATTGTTTTGATTTCACTTGGTACGTGATACACTTTACTGACACAGGCGTGTATTTTTATTGCTCCATCGTGTGGATATCACGTGATACACTTTACTGACACAGATGTGTATTTTTATTGCTCCATCGTGTGGATATCACGTGATACACTTTACTGACACAGATGTGTATTTTTATTGCTCCACCGTTTGGATATCACGTGATACAGTTTACTGACACGGACGTGTATTTTTATTGCTCCATCGTGTGGATATCACGTGATACAGTTTACTGACACGGGCGTGTATTTTCATTGCTCCATCGTGTGGATATCACGTGATACAGTTTACTGACACAGACGTGTATTTTTATTGCTCCATCGTGTGGCTGTCACGTGCTACGTGGTACACTTTACTGACACAGGCGTGTATTTTTATTACTCCATCGTGTGGATGTCACGTGGTACGTGATACAGTTTACTGACACAGATGTGTATTTTTATTGCCTCATCGTGTTGATTTCACTTGGTACGTGATACACTTTACTGACAAGGGCGTGTATTTTTATTGCTCCATCGTGTGGATATCACGTGATACACTTTACTGACACAGATGTGTATTTTTATTGCTCCACCGTGTGGATATCACGTGATACAGTTTACTGACACGGGCGTGTATTTTTACTGATCCATCGTGTGGATGTCACGTGGTACGTGATATACTTTACTGACACAGGCGTGTATTTTTATTTTGATTGCTCCATTGTGTGGATGTCACGTGGTACGTGTTACACTTTACTGACACAGGCGTGTATTTTGATTGCTCCATTGTGTGGATGTCACGTGGTACGTGATACACTTTACTGACACAGGCGTGTATTTTTATTTTGATTGCTCCATATTGTGTGGATGTCACGTGGTACGTGATACACTTTACTGACACAGGCGTGTATTTTTATTGCTGATGTCACGTGGTACGTGATACACTTTACTAACACAGACGTATATTTTTATTGCTGATGTCACGTGGTACGTGATACACTTTACTAACACAGACGTATATTTTTATTGCTCCATCGTGTGGATGTGACGTGGTACGTGATACACTTTACCAACACAGAAGTATATTTTTATTGCTCCATCGTGTGGGTAACTCGTGGTCAGAATAAAATTAATTAAAATTTATGTTAATGCCTTATTAACGGAAATATGTTGTTATAACTATTGGTTTGATGTAGTTAGAGTTTTCAAGTAGAAATGCTCCTGAAATACTGATAAATATAATACGTGCTGTTCGAGGCATTCATATTTAAATTCCAGAATTGTGAAGTTATTGCTAAAGAATGTAGTAAAAAAAGGATTATTATTTTTGTCTCACTCCCTTGTATGTAGAAACACGTCTTAAGTAAATCTGTTACGTGCTGACTATAAGACATTAGTGAACAATGTTTTATACATGATCCTATCATTTATTTCGTATTGCACTTTTCTTGTTTCGGCTGACTCGCTGTTCCAGTTACTCGATTTACACGATAGTGACAGGGCACGAAAAGAATACATAATTGACCATCAATATGCAAAAAAGACCCTTAGGTAAAATATTTCAGATGTTTGTTTTTTTTTGTTATAATTTTGACACACTAACACTAGGTTTTACACAAATGAAGTGAAATCATCTCAACAGTGGAGAAATTACTAGTCTTAAAACAATAAGCCATGTTTTCGTAACAGACTGAATAATTGCATACGAATTGATTGCTCTAAGGTCACTTTTCGCTTACGTAGTGTCATATCCAATCAAAATCGGAAATCATATTTCAGATTTGATTAAAACTATATTTGCAAATATGAAAATGAGTTTCAATGGTTTGGGGTTAATAATTTATTTGTTTGTTTTAAAATTTTTTGAAGACCTCGTAAATATAAAATTCCTAGCACAAACCTTTACACGACTACATGATAAATGTTGATGCTTCGGAAATTATTGTGTTTCTTCATTTCCTCGAATAATTTATCAGTTTTCATAACAACAAGGAGAGTATAGCACAAAAGACATTCATTAGATTATCGAATCCGGAGGTACCATCTGTTGTACACTATAATGAATGACGTCATCAAAATATTTGAAGTGCGAACAGGAAGATTCCAAGGACAACATGTGTTGTCTCGACCACCAGAAATCGACCTATACATATTTACTAGCTGTAAGTTCACAAGCACCTGCTGTGTAAAACAAACTCAATGACCTTACAATATCACCGAGCGTTTGTTATAGAAGGAATGAACACAAACGTCTTGGCATCAATGCTCACGATAGTTTATCTTTGAAAACAAATACAATATACAACACCTCAGTCTTGTTGTTGTTGTTGTTGTTGTGATGTAATTTGTTTGTTTGTTTGTTTAAACATACTATAATCAATGTTGTAATCTACACATGTATTACAATCGTTAAGTTTTAAATAGTATTTAGATAAATTCTATCCCTTGGCTTCAAGTATGCAATGTTGATTTAAGGTTTTATCATCACAGACACTTTTTGAAGAGAATTGACTGTCAATAAAATAACAAATGAAATAAAAAATGAAATACAGATTTTTACTGACCGAAATAGAAAGTTGTGATAGATTAGACACATGCCCCCGGTTCATAATCTAACCTTAATTAATGTTTTCCTGAACTTAAAACTATCAAATTTGATACTGTTATAATTGTGTTAATTACCAAGATACCCAGGAATTAAAGGTGTCATTTTGAAAATTGCGTCAAGCTTAGAGCGTTTGTATTCAGTTTCGTTAAGATATTCTTAGTTTTAAAAAAGAGTGCTAATATATGATAAATGTAAGCTAAGGAAAATCTTATTAAAACGATTGTGAAAATGCGGTCAGTTTTAATTAATCAAAAACAAACATACTAATCCATGTCCAAACCAAAATCCGAAACCCACACCAATCCATGTCCAACTAAAATCCGAAACCAAAGTAAAAACAAACATACCAATCCATGGCTAAACCAAAATCCGAAACCCATACCAACCCATGTCCTAACCAAAATCCAAAACCAAAATAAAACCAAACATACCAATCCATGGCCAAACCAAAATCCGAAACCCATACCAATCCATGTCCCAACCAAAATCCGAAACCAAAGAAAAAACAAACATACCAATCCATGTCCAAACCAAAATCCGAAACCCATACCAATCCATGTCCAAACCAAAATCCGAAACCCATACCAATCCATGTCCAACTAAAATCCAAAACCAAAGTAAAAACAAACATACTAATCCATGTCCTAACCAAAATCCAAAACCAAAATAAAAACAAACATACCAATCCATGGCCAAACTCAAATCCGAAACCCATACCAATCCATGTCCAAACCAAAATCTGAAACCAAAGAAAAAAACAAACATACCAATCCATGTCCAAATCAAAATCCGAAACCAAAGTAATTTTTTAAGCTGGCACATTAGGTTAAACACGTGAAATTTCACCAGGGAAGTGAGGTCGGGTGCTTCAGATGGGTTAGCACAACCTGTTTAGCTAGCCACACCCGCAACGTATGTAATTAAAATAGGGAATAAGAGAATATGAAATTATGGGACGTCAAATATATCCGGACCAATTGTGGACGTCAAATATATCCGGACAATTTGTGGACGTCAAATATATCCGGACCAATTGTTGACGTCAAATATATCCGGACCAATTGTTGACGTCAAATATATCCGGACCAATTGTGGACGTCAAACATATCCGGGTCAATTGTGGACGTCAAATATATCCGGTCCATTTGAGGACGTCAAGTATATCCGGACCATTTGTGGACGTCAAATATATCCGGACCAATTGTGGACGTCAAATATATCCGGATCAATTGTGGACGTCAAACATATCCGGGTCAATTGTGGACGTCAAATATATCCGGACCAATTGTGGACGTCAAATATATCCGGTCCATTTGACCCTGTGGACGTCAAATATATCCGGACCAATTGTGGACGTCAAATATATCCTGACCAATTGTGGACGTCAAATATATCCAGACCAATTGTTCCAAGCTTAATTAACATCATCAATGATTAACACAAATTTAAAATATCAATTAGAATCATCACAACAGATTTGAAATTATGCATTATTTAAAATTTGACCAATCAATTGATTAAACTAATCAGGCTTCGAACAGCTCACCCCGGAGTATATTTTGAATACAGAGACATCATACTTATCAACATATTGTGTTGACAGCCGTTAAACGTTTGAAGGGCCTTGATAAGCCTATGCCTGCAATATCCTTGCGTAAACAATTTATTTGCAAGAAACTTGATTCGTTGCATAAAGTTCCCATAGTAAGAACAAGCTCTACCTAACGAACAATTACATCATAAGCAGGAAAAACATATATATTGTTGCATAGAAATAAACATTTGACGCCATCATGTTTGTCTTACAGTTTCAATTGTAGCCTTTCTTTGCCGTCATAATTTAGGTATAAGTCTAGATACAAAGCAGAACTTAACGAATCAGTCGTATCATTTATCTCAAACTCACTGGGATAGATGACATTCGCATAGTTTCCTAATTTAGGAATCTGTATGTGGAGTGGAATAATTTGACGATTTTGGATGTAACAAGGTTCTGTTTAAATTCTGTTTTAAAAGAATAAACATCAACACTTATTTTAAAAGCAACTTTGTTGTAAATGTTACGAGGGGAAGTCAGATAGGTAATAGAACAGCATATTCAGCCAAGCATAACTCACATTTTCTTTACTTATTTAGACAACACAACATTCCGTCATTTTAAACATATCAAGTTTATTTGTCCCAACATATTTATGTAATTCTCAAAAGCATTCAAAGTTGGTGACCATCAAGCAATGATTGAAAATCAAAATGTTGAGTTTAGGGCAGTAATAAAGTTCCTAACAGTAGAGGGATCAAATGCGAAAGAAATTCACCGGCGAATGGCCAAGGTGTACGGTGACAGTGGTCCTGCCTATTCCACAGTGGCAAAATGGTCAGCTGAATTTAAACGTGTGCGCACCTCACTGAAGGATGACCCACGGCCAGGTCGGCCAGCTGATGTCATCACAAAGGTCTGTGGAGACCCTCATCAAGAATGATCGTCGAATTAGGATTGATGGCATAGCTAGGGAGTGTGACTTTTCACATGGAAGTGCATACACGGTTATCCACGAGCATCTTGGGATGTCAAAAGTATTCGCAAGATGGGTCCCCAGAAACCTTAATGTGCAGGATCGCTTCCAAAGACTCCAGTCAAGTCGGGAGTTTCTTGGCATTTATAATAATAAACCGGGGAGCTTCCATTTACGTTTAGTAACTGGTGATGAAACATGGATTCATCATTGGGATGCAGAAACCAAAAAAAAAAAAAAAAAAGAGTCCATGCAATGGAAGCACCCTGGCTCACCCCACCAAAGAAATTCAAAACCTAACCATCAGCTGGCAAAGTAATGGCCACTGTGTTTTGGGATTCTAAGGGTGTTCTGTTAATCAATTATAAACCTGTTGGAATCTCTATCATTGGAACTTACTATGCTGATCTAATGAAGCAGCTGAAAGCTGCTATTAAATCAAAAAGGAGGGGAAAGTTGAGCCGATGGGTATTGCTTCTTCACGACAATGCTCCTATGCACAAGTCAAGGAATGCACAAGCAGCGATTCGTGAATGCAAGTTTGAACAACTTAATCACCTACCCTACAGTCCCGATTTGGCACCCAGTTGCCATATACCTTGTCATATACCATTTTTTGAATGTATTTTATGATTGAATTAAAAAATGGTAGATGACACAGTGATTATTTCCTATTTAGAAATTTGAAATCCCATTTACGGGGAATCAGATTTTCGAATGATGATGGACTTAAGGCTGCCGCATAGGCATGGTTTCAGGACCAAACCGAAGACTTCTATTTCAAAGGTATAGACAGTCTGAAAGAAAAGTGGGCTAAGTGCATTGGGATAAATGGTGACTATATTGAAAAATAAAAATAAAATGTATGGTTTGTTGCGGCAATATATACCCCGTTTTATGAACTTTTTGACCTCCCCTCGTAGTTTGAGAGCAGAATTAGTCATAGACCAGAGAATTAAATATGGCCAATTGAAACTAGACGTGTATATAATGAACGGGGTTAAAATATCGGTAATAGAAAACGTTCAAATTGGCAATGTTTAAGATAGTTTCTACTGTTTTAAATATTTAGTTATTGTGATAAGATGGTTCAAATTCCGTTTTGTCGTAAACGATCAAATGAACACTTTCAGTAAAACAAGTTATGATAAGATTCTGAAAGCCAGTTCTATTCGTTTTACATAGAATAAACAAAGACACAAAGGACGGATACTTTTCTATATATTTTTTTCATTAATTCAATATGCTTCAAATGTAAAACGCTGCCCGTGTTGCATGTGATTATATATTTCCCTTGTCTCTGGATTCCAAATATGTTTTATCCATCACATATGTAAGGACTAGACAGCTAACACGTTAAATATCCAAACGAGCGTGCTTTCTTGCAAACATATGAGAAACAAGTTGCATGCGATAATAATAAAGCTATCGTGACATGACTCGGGTAATGACAATAGTCTATAATGTAGGATTATGATAATTTTATTAAATAGCAAATATCTTTTCAATATGATAAATTTCAGAATTTGTTTTATTTTATTTTTTTCACCGAATATTCTAATATATTCAAATTTTGTCACGATTTATGAAATGTCAACCTAAGTGCAAATATCTTTCCGTGGTCACTCCTTGGAAATATTTATAAAATAGAAATCACTTTTCCACTTGATAAAACTCTCATTCCTGATAATGTCTTACTTCAAACAGGCGTTAATCCTTGTGGGCAATCTATAAAAACGTCATTTAAATCTCACGCCTCTGATTGGCTGTAGAATACATCTTTGGTAAGGACTGGTATTATAAATTTGTGAGGAAAATTAATGTATTCCTTCATCGATTAAAACGTTATCCAGGTGGTTATAGCAAGATAGCATCGAAGGTAAGGCATTTTAATTTTCATCTAAATTTATCAAATATATCTACAGTAAATCTATATAGCACCAATGCATTTATTTAAATTTTAACGTTTAAATCCGAATTTTTCATTTTGATGTAAAAATCCAAATTTCCCATTTTGATTTAAAATAATCAGTAGCAATTTGAAATGATAAAGGAATAACAATTTCTAATAATTTTGATTTACTTATTTTGACGTTGAAGTCTTGAAGTATAGTCATGAAATATACGGATAAACTAGAAATATTAATTGCTCAAAAATTTGATTCTTATTACAATAAGATCAAAATAGTGTATCAAAAGTTAATACAAAAAGTTAAATAATAAAAATCACATTTGATTGTTGTATACGGTTACACATTCTTCAATTTTTAATATAATCGCAAGTTTTGTTAAAATATTTCTGAAACTTAAAGTAAAAATATTTAAATTTCGTCATGTACAAAGAAGACCTTTTTCTTTCTTTTTTTCCATTTTCATTTTGTAAAACGCGTTCCTGTGTATACATATGGACATATGACATACCTATAATTAAACTGAACATAAATATATTGATATCAAATGGATTGAATTCAAAATAATTTTATTAAGAAATCCATTCAACGCCCCTCTCTCTCTCTCTCTCTCTCTCTCTCTCTCTCTCTCTCTCTCTCTCTGAAAGTGAGAGCAAAAAGTATAAATAGCGAGGAAAACATAGAGATAAATGGAACTTCATTAATAATTAGCTTGCAGTGCGAGGACATGCATCACCAATCCATCATACATAAAGTTTTTTTTTAAACATTATAAATTAACGTAATACCAAAAACCGTTAATATATGGGGACATGATCGATGTAGGTCTTTATCTCTATATATTTAATTAAGTTTAAGATGCTAGATAGTTTTTGGTCATTAAAACTCATACCCATTATCTTTACGGATATACACTTATGGTATATACACACTTGTGAATCTTGATTCAAGTGACGATTGTGAATTTCCTACAATATGGATTGTAACTCTTCATGTTTACATATTGGTTGGTATGTTTAAGGTAGTTTTGACTGTTATGTTGTTGTAAGGGTTGGTTCATTGTTTGGTAAAAACATGATAAAAACATAAAATACATGTAAAATGTCAACCATTAGACCTAGAGTTGGTGACGTCTCGATGTAAGTGAAATGACCGCGACTATGACGAAAAAGACCCATTTGATCAATCAATAGATCAATTTTGTGTTGCTCGAGGGCCATTTAATGTTTTTTTTTTTTTTTTTTTTTTTTTTTTTTTTGCTTAACATGACATGCTAATTGTGACAAAGTCTGTTATCTGAAAAACTAATTAAAAGAAAAAATAAACTTAACTTTTCGGCTCCTATTGGGTATTTTTATGCAATAGTATAATGTTCAAAATAAAATTTGCGTAAGCCGTATGAAGGTTTATGTCCTTTAGTGTAATAGTAAAATCAGAACCGTAGCATGAAAATTTAAGATACATATAATTCAAAATAAGTTTTCTTCACTTTACTCCAGTAGGTAAGTATTAAAATGACAGAGGAAAATGGAGTATCCGAAGATGGCTACCTAACATCGGCAGGCAAACAACAAAGCTGACAAACTGTCAAAATTGAAGGTCCAATGATAAACTATTGGAACTTTAGAAGAATTTATACTTCGTTACATTAAATATAACTATAAAACATACCTAAAGTATAATCAGAAATGGATTACACTCAGTTTTATGGATTTTTCTCAAAAACTAGCTGAAGATGTGAAACAGAAATTTGACTATGTATATAACAAGACTCGGCCTAGTATACGACGATGGTTTAAGTTTTTCATCGTTTTTTAACTTTGCCTCTGTACAGTATAAAATTTTGTCAAAAATGATCAACCTGATTTGACAGCAGTTTGATGACAACATAATTAGGCCAAGGGAAAGTTAACATCTGTGTATATGGTTATTGAGAGATTAAAAATGATCAACAATTATCAAGTAAATTGCAAAATGACTTGCATTTGAAGTAAATACAGTTTTTACATATTAAGTTTTTAAAATGTTTGCATAATTTTAAGAAAACAAGCGTATCACTGACATTTGTTAATCCATTGCTCAATTAAGCTATGAGTAGTACCAATGTTAGGTTTGAGAATACTTGTACAATACATCTATACATGTACATATTTCTGAAAATTAATGAAAATATAAATTCCGGATACATACTTAAACCCACTCACCCATGTGAGTCAATCTGAATTCTATCACAAATACCTTCAGAAGGCATTGTGGTAGAAGAACATTAAACAGAACATGATTTGGTTTTGTCTTTACACAGGACACAGCACATGGTTGATTAGCTATCCTTGCATAATAAACAGGTTATATGAATAAAAAAATTGTGCCTTACATGGTAAAAAGGCGGAGTAAATAGACTTTGTTAATTTTCTATCATTGCAGAAATTGCCAAATTTTTCTCAGTAAAGCTGTATTATAGCATGATATACATTATGGAAACCTAAACTGCATATTAGGCTGATTGATTATAAATACATTTTATCAAGAAAAAATAAAATATTTTAGTAATAAATTTCTTATAGACAAATAACTGAGTGTAATCTATTTCTGTTTATATTTTAATTGTAAAACACCTAGTGGACATCCCTATGTTTACTTCTCACCAGCAGTGTCAACACTAGGGCATTTCCAGAGGTTCAGAGTACCATTTTCGAGGACGTAACAGTATCAACACTACTTTTTCACGGATGCATCGGAGTACAGATCGCTAAACAAAAGTCTATTTTTAATTGAACTTAAGGGACATGTACAGAGACTCATATGGTTTTAACCATTTAAACTTTAACTAAACTTTGACCAGAACAATAATTTCTTGCTTTGCACGGCTCAATGTACGAAAATACACGACACAATGAAAAAGAGGTAATCAGAAAAATGCTTTTTTAACACAGTTTAGAAGTATTTTATGTCATTGGTCAACCTTTTTTTCTCAAATAAGTCCAAATATAACTTATTGATTTTCTCTGATAACATCTTTTGGTTAAAAAATGACACATTTGGCGTCGATCTTTTCGATTGTGTGAAGATGAACACGATAATCGAATTTGTTTGGACGTTAAAAAAATTTCATGAAACGTAGTGTATAAAATAATTGTCACATTTACTGTAAAACAAATAAATATCTACAAGAGTTTTACAATTAAAGCTGTATGGCAATCGTTATGACTTAAATCTTTTTATTGTCAAATTTTCTTCTCAAAGCAGCAATATACCTGCTTATGGTGTATTTGTTTCACAAATAATACGTAATAATAGAGCATGTTCCACTACGGGGAATTCATACAACGAATCAAGATGCTTACAAATTGTTGGCCCAGGCATTTTGCAAGCCTAGGCTAATCAACGCCCTCAAATAGTTTTATGGCCTTCATCACAATTTCGTTGATAATTATGATGTTTCTATGTCCAGTATTGTCCTGGATATATGTAACGCATCCCATAAATCCATGTTCCTTTCATACTCAGTTGTGATTACATACGTGGTGGGTGTAGCCAGCTAAACAGAAGGTGCTTACCCTTCCGGAGTAACCGGCCTAAATTCACTGGTAAAAATTCACGTTTTCAGCTTAATTTGCTAGTTTTAAAGTTGTTGACTTTGCTTTGGGGTTATGATTTCTTGTTAGTTTTTTACTTAAAAGGGAATGGTATTTGATTAATGGAGGATTGTCCACAATTAAGTCTTACGTGTACATTTCAAAAGAACTTAAGGGATATCAATTTAATTTAAAAAAAGAGATTTATTGTCCTTGATAACATTTTTGATGAATTAATCTGGTTTTAAAACCATGCATATTAACTCATGTTCAAATATATTTTGTTAGATTCACTTACTGTCCGTCGTCGTGTGATCCACTATATACAAACATTATGTGTTTATCTTATTATCGTCTAAGTTTATACAAGGTGGTCTTGGCTGCTTTGCAGTCGACTTTTTGACAAACATGTATTTTGCAGCCATAATATTTTGATTTTTTAGCTAAACTATTCACTGTTTCTTCTCGGTGAACAGTTTTAAAAAAATAAATTTTAATATATTAGGAAATAAAGAATTTTAACAGCGTTAGCACTCCTGTGACATCACAAAGTGACAATAATTCCCGTACGAGTGATAACCAGATATTAAATTTTCAACTCAGTAAAATTATAAATAAGTACTAAATCCTATATGATGGCTTTAATTTGTAATTCAGTGACATGTTTATAGTGATTTAATTACTGCGTCACTTCTCAGTTAATCTCGTCATTTGTAATAAGGTTTGCAATAACGCTATTAAGAAAAGATGTCACAAAGTCCAAAGATTCTGCAGGGATCTTTGTGATGTTTTAATGCTTAAATCAAGAAAACGGATTTTCCATACGGTTCCAACGGTAAAACATTATTTAATAAAGCTTCAATCAAGAAACGGATTTTCCGTAGAATTCCAACGGCGAAGCATTATTTAAATTCTTACAGTTTTGTAGGAACTTTTACTGCGGATTAAGATCCGACTTTGAAGCAAATTTTCTGATGTACTTAATTATTGTTAGTTACAAATAATGCGTAATCTGTTTTATTTTCCATTATAACACATTTTCTAAGATATTTAGATCTCATAAATGAGAATCTTACTTAAGATCTGTCGGTTACTGAGATAAACGATTATTGATTATGGTTTATATGATGGAATTTTTTGCATTTTATGTATCAGAATATGGAATTCCCCGAGTTCATTCGGAAATCAGGGATTGATAAGTTTTATTTATTAAGTAAACGTATTATTGCGTTGGACTTTGTAGTTGGGTTGTGCATTAATTGTTGTAAGTCAGTTTAGCTTTTTCAGCTTTTTGACAAGAACATCAACGTCATTTTTTGACAAGGATTTCCGTGCCTAACATTAGTTTGCAAAACATAGTTTATTAACTATTTTGTATTAAAGACCGCGTGAATTGCAGTTTTAAAATAACTTGCATACTGACCGGCTGGGGTAGGTAACTGAAAGCTAGGATAACTGCAGGGTACAGCAGGAATAAATTTATATTACGCGAAATGATGTGTCGATTTAAGACTATTTTGTCATATAAATAAGGACATTTTCTTTAAAAGCATACGAACCTAGATTAATAACAGAAAGGACAGAAAATCTCTTATGTATTGAAAATTATTTGAAAGTATCCAAAAAGTAAAAGTTTTGAATAAAAGAGGTACCGGGTAAAATAAACAATTGTCTCCATACCCAATACATCCCAAATTATCATGCCATATATCAAAGTTCAAATAGTTAGATCAAAGTACTAAACAACCTGAATAAAGTTTCAATCAAGTAGTTTTAGTAAGGAACTAGGAAGACAGACACAGTTTTATTGAGATTGTACTAGATGTTAATTAAGTGATACGATCTCCTCGTTACGATATTATTACTTTGATACCACAGAATCAGTGATGTAATCAAATCACGTCCATTGTTAACTTAATCCTAACTCAATTGTTAGTCGACATAAACATAATCAAATTAAAATAATTAATCTAAATAATAGAGCGTCTAATTTAATCTTCCCAAATTTATACAGTGATTCCTGGGAGTGAATTCAATTTATATAATGTAAAGTTGACTTGTAAATCACGATTAAATCACGATAAAATGCGAGCAATGTTTCTATATTCGTATTCTCTTGTCACATTGTATTTTATTCATTATATCGGCCAATAAAGTCAAGAGCAATGGTTTATACCAAGTTTATTAAAAAAAACCCCAAAAAATCCTGCATCTTTTACGGGGAGTATTTGACAAAAACTAAATTCCCAGCCGCAAGGGCTTATGAGACAGATTAAAAGAACAATTTATCACTATTAAAACATGCATTAAAATTAGTAAAAAAAACCTGTAAAACTATGTAATTAGAAACTTTATACACAAGATTTAAAATATATTTATAGAGTTCTAGTAAAAAAAGTCTCTGCGTTGATACATAAGTGAATGAAACCTGACGGTAATTAAAAACTATTCATTCACAAACGACTCTTTTAACAAAAACAAAACTGGTGACATCTCGAAAAACATTAATATTATTGATTCATTTAAAGATTCATACATTTTTATTTTATTCATTCATACTTTGAACTACACACTTATATCAAGGACTCGCTAAAAGTGATTGTAGCATATCACTTAATGAATGTTTTTTCAGGTATTAATTATAAAAAACTTAGCGTTAAAGGATAATGATATTTAAACGGAAAAGAGTACGCCCTGTAAATGACTTTCTACTAGATGTGTGTAGTAGGTCACTTAAGTGGAAGAAGCCAGGAAGAAGCCGTGTGAAACTTATTACCTAACCTGTAACAGAACGCTGTAACCACTTCAAATGTGTGATGATAATGAAAGTGATATAAAGAATGTGTGTCATAGAGTTACTGCGTACAATGTATATGTATGTACCAGGCAATTGAACCAAAAAACAATATAAACAATAAAACAAAGTGGAAAAATAAGAACACAAGACATGATAAACACATTATGACAGTGTGTAAAACTCCGACTTCTGACGACAGTGTGTATAATGAACAAACGGTATTAAACAAACCTTAATGCCAAAATTACAACAAAAAACGTTTTGGAAATTGGTTCATGAACCATTCTAAAGCTGATGCATCCTTATTGGTGTTACTTTAAGTTATATGCCCCGATAATTTACGCTCGTTTATACGATGTCCATATTGTATTATGTTATGGTGTTGTCCATCTGTCTGTCCGTCCGTCAACTGTCTTTAATGTTTTTAACATTTCTCTGCCAGGCCCATAACAATGATTTTAACAAATCGTGTTATGAATATTTGTCTCACTGCTACATGCATGTTCAGAGGATAACGCATTATGGACTATAACAAAGTCTCTGGTGGTCACTCTAAAATTTTAAGTTTTTGATTGATGCCTTTCAATGTAAGGAACCCAAAATTAATATAATTTTCTTCTTTGTTTGTTTCGTAGATATGATGGATACTAGATGGTTATGTATAGCTATTGTTATATCACTGACGTTGGCCTCTGTCACACATGGACGGTATCTTACAGATAATTTAGACCGGTAAGTCATACCATTGTCTTAGTATTTCGTGGAAAATATTAATTGATATTCTAACTGCATGTAATGTATGGAATGATTATTTACTTGTAGGATCATCTGACAAGTACATTAAAGTCTTAAGTTTTATTGGAGATATTCACCCTTGTAATTTGATAGTTTCAACGTTTTCACATTGCTATTGGATTGTGATTTGGACATGGGTTGGTATGTTTGTTGTCACATTGCTATTGGATTGTGATTTGGACATGGGTTGGTATGTTTGTTTCTGATTCGTATATGGTTCTGTATTTTTCTTTTGCTGAAAATAAAGGAAACCAGTTCTGATTATATTGAACAGATTCTTTCGATGAGAATCTAAATGTAGAATTTTTTCTGGGTAATTTCTTCATAATTCATAAGTATTTGATTTTTGTCTTTTATTGAAATTAGTTTCTAATGTAAATTAGGTTGGTGAGGGGTTGGTGATCGTTATAGATAAATTGTTGAACAGCTTACATAGTGGGTGTTACGTATTGATTCAATAGGTACACATGACTACCAAAGGATTTCACTCTGCAGAAGAGGTTACACCATGACATTCTCTGCGCAAAACAAAATCATTTTTATTCATAATCCGAAGTTAGCATTTATCCTTCCCGTTCGTTGTAACTATTCTATGTATGCAGTCCTTCGTGTAATGTGTCAATTGTTGGTCTGCGTATTTTTAATGGTATTTGGCTATTGTCCATTTTGCATTACATAGTAATACTAGTCCAAAACAAAAAGTTGACAATTTTGAAATGTGTCCAGTTTTTTGGCTGTCTGTTTTTAATACGCCACCTATTGGTCATTTTGTCATTATACGGGAGTGTCAGTCCAAAGTGAGGGGTTTATGTAACGATATATAGTGTTTATTTTGTGTTATATACCGGTATTTCTATTGAAGCGTGTTTTGTGGTTTCTAGTCTTGGTAATTTTATCGTTTTAAGCCTTAACTTTCTTATTTCACTTTATATTTCTATAAATGAGTGTTCTGTGTATCAAACCCAGTAATCTGACCTTTATATATATTTCACATGTGTTGCGTCAACTTTCAGCCCTAAAAGACAAATTGCAGACGTAATAGTAGCAGATATAATGGCAAACTTAGAACTTGCGAACAGGTTAAAAGGTTGTCCCGAGGTAGCTTGTGGGGTGGTAGATGTTTTTAAGAGGTAACCAGAAACAGTTCTGTAATGCTGCATGCATTTTACCCATTTAAACCCCTAATTTACAATATTTGGATATATAAATGTATTTGCATTTTATAATTACGATTTTGATATGTTATATTTATTACAGTATATTTCGTATATGGAACGGATCGTATATGAATTGTATAACTTATGTTTCGAACTTATCTTTTATGCATATTATGCACATTTTTAAAAGATCAAAATTCAATGTTAAGTCTGTGACCGTCATTGTTTTTGTGTTATATGGCTCTGATGGAATTTTTATTTTTAATGCGTTAAATCTTTGGCGAAGTAACATTTAAGGACATGGTTCAAGTAGTTTAGTTACACATTGGAACATTATGATCAAACGTACGAAAAATAAAGAAATAAAAAACACGAAGAAGTTTAATTTGATAATTTGTTATTTTATAATATACAAAATGTACTAGTATTTAAAAAGCACCTAAACAAAATAAAGACAGAACATTGGATTTTGACTAACGATGCATCATGATGTGTTATGTTGTATGTTGTCATGTTATATATTATTGAATGATTTTAACTTATGCTCAGCATGGAATTTTGAATATTTTTCACTTTTTCACCATTTGAATGAACTACAGACATGGCCATGATACAAATCAAGACTGGAATAGAAGCTATACAAAACAAATTATCCCGTAATACAACCCAGAAACTAAAAAAAGATCCCACATCGTCTTTGCTGAGTTCTTTAGTTTATTAAAATACCAAGATTAAAGTTTTTAATCATTCATTGTTTAGATATCGGAAGAGATCTTGGGCCGATCAAAAGATTGCTGAAATCAAAGCACAAATGGGTTTGCGAGGAGACGGACTTGTCATAGGTCACGGTCAGTTTGACCCCAATATGATGTAGGTACAGGCCAGTTCTTATTGGCTACTTCGTTCACGTGACCATGAACGCTTTTATTTCAATATACAAGTACCTTAACCTGTACACAATTGAAATAATAATAATTAATATTAGTGTTCAGAAGACATCTTCTATAAAGCATAACACCTAGGATATCTTGTATTGTAAATAAGATTGTCTGAACAATAATTCTCAAAAGCTTTTCCAAGCTTGAAACTACGTCTATACCTTACTGATCTAATTACAAGATTTCAGCAATACAAAAAGTACTTACAAACTTGTACTGTTTGGCTTACGATGTGCTCGCGTTACGCTACAATTTCTCTTTCCAGCGGTCTGTCATTTCTCCAAGCGCTGGTCATGCTGAACGAAGTACCAATTTCATGTGGCTAATTAGTGGCGTCTGTAGTTCGTATCGTTATATTTCAGTTAACTTCTATATTTTTATGATTCGATTTGGCAGATTAGTAAAGAGAACAGCATCCGATCAACGAATTAGTGAACTTCAAGCATTGATAGCTTTAGGGCGACGTAGAGGGGGTGTTGCTGTAGCGCATGGTAAATTTGACCCATTAATATAGTAGGTATACAGTGATTGTGTACGTAAGCGTCCAAATAAACTACGACTGGAAATCGATTTAATCGGTCCGTAGAATGTTCAGAAACATTTGGTAAAAACCTAATGCGTCGAATAAGTGTTTTACTTCAACTAGTAAGCGTCATATGATGCCCATTTTCTGTGTTGACTTCATTGCTATGATTCTTGAAAAGTCGTGTGCTTCAAGAATCGCACAGAGTTTATTTAATGAAAAATCTATATGGAATGGTATTGGCAATTTAAATATTCAGATAATGACAGTGGTCATATCATATTTAAAGTTGTTTACTGAAATATTGTCTAAAGATAGAATTTTAAAACTTTACTTTCTTCTAATAAATCTCGTAGATCACACGTAATGTTTAAAGTAATTTTTGATTGCCGATATGTACAGTTTGTCGTTTTAATACTATGATGGAAGATTTTACAAAACCTATTGCAATAAAACGCGTACATATTATAGGGCGCAGCGATATGCATAATGTTTGGCGCAGTGATATGCATAATGTTTGGCGCAAAAACAGTTAGACTGGCGTCTGAAAAGGAGCGGGTGGGTGGAAGTGGGGTCATTGGGGTTGTGATTTTAACTGATGGATTTTTTTTGTAAATTTTCATTACAAGGAATGGTGATGTGATGTTATGTAATGTCATTTGATTTGTGTTACTATATAATACGCATGGAATGAGATTAACATTTTAATATATATTAACGCATTGATGATTTTTTGTGATGGATTTTTCATTATCTTTTTTATGTTTCTTTCTATAAGAATGTTGATTGCAACAGTTGCACGCAATGAAATGAATGTTATTACTTTGAATTTATTGGAATAGAAAAACAGGAACGGCAGGTTGAAACATTTAATAAAATAATTCCTATATAATTTTTCTTAACGTCTTTTCGTTCAATAAAGAACGTAGGAAAGTTCTGCGGCATCACATTGATGTTTACACCAGGACTTTTGATATTTTAAATACAAAACAAGGAATATACAGAAACAACTTCCTAGAAATTAATTTTAATGTAATTTTTTACAAATATGTTTATTTAGTAGAAAGTATGTCAAATATATACATGTTCACATGTATTATAAATATATGGATCCATTTAGTCCTTGCCTGCCATCTTGAGTAAGTCTTTCGGAGACCCAGTCTCATTATTGGATACAAATGCGTTTTCTTTTTAACAGGATTTCTTTTGTGTCTGGTAGACACGTGTATACATTCAACTAATTATAAGACTTATTTTTAAGTGGTCGCAGAAAACGAGATACAAAATTATCAAGGCATAACTTTGATTCAATGAGACTAAGGAAGCTTAGAGAAGCACAAAGTAAATTTATACAGTGATGTACCGGTAGTATGTATTTAAATTGTTTAACACGGTAAATCACTACTATTTTGTGTAGAATTTATTTAGTAATCATTTTTTGCGAATATTCATTTATTACGCGACATTTTTGACTATTTTAAATGCAATTACTGATATTGTGATCAGGACTTTTATAGATTTTTGAATTGAGACTGGATGACGGAAAATATCACAAACACAAAATACAGTGATTTACAGTTATTTTTGTTGTGTTTCATCGACATTTTAACGAAATTAAATGGGCTTCACTCATGTTTCAACTCATAGATTTATGTTACAATTTGATGTTTTGTGACTTTTTCAATTCATTATAAACGTAGGGAGTTTATTTCATAATATATAGACGTTCAGAGGCGTTCCAGACATAATGTAGACTGTTTGTTCTAATTCCGCTGTTTTTTCTGAACAGAACAAACATATATTTATATCAAGTATGCATGTATGGATGATATTATATATCACAGTAGATATAACACTAACCATATACATGTTATAATAGATAAGATAATTCCATACTGTTTAGAGATTGCATGATCATAAATAGACAAGTTTACAAAAAAAAAATCTTATCAATTATTCAGCTATACGTGATTGGATACAGTTTCATTAATACCACAGGTCTAAGATAAAACCAATATGTATCTCTCTATATTAGAATATAATGATGTCTGAAATTATGTCCAAAAACACCAATTGTTAGACTAAAACCTCAATAACCAGCAAAAATTAGAAACACTTTATAATTAATGACTAACACCTTAGGACAATGGTGATCTAAATATAGTCTCTTAACGCCTTGTTTTAATCCATCTCTTTGGTTCTTTTCGGATTTCCTCCAGTATCTCAGACTTTATTTGTTGTATTTTATTAATTTACAATTTTTTTATTCTGATATCGATAACTGTTTTTACATTTTGAGTATATAATTTTGTTATACACAACTTTATATTTCATTTTAAATTCAGTAAAATGATAAATGTACTAGTATGTGTTAATTGTGAAAATCGTTGACTAAATATCAACCTTTATTTTTTCAGGATCAGACCATTGAGAACGTAGACAAGACTTTCCGTCCGAAAATATCTGGAATTTAGGAAACATTGGAAGTAGAGAAATGAGGACACTATACATTCTATTTGTGAAATGTGTAAAATCTAAATTAAAAAAAACGTTCCTATTGTAAATTTAAAGATATATGTATATTTTGTGTACTGAAATCTTCGAAGAACACTGTCTGAAAAAAATGGATTTGAAGTTTTAAAAATGAGGAGACATCAAAATAAACTTTAGAACAACTTTAACTGCATTCTGATTTATACATATACTATGGTTATGACTTTGGAGAAAAATGTTACAAAATTTGGACATAGTTTTGACAATGACAATTATTAGTAGTTAAACTAGAGGTCCTTTAGAGCAGCTATGAGGATTAAATGTCTACTGTCATCTCAGGAATGAAACTACCCGTGAAGCTGTAATTATTTCGTTTGGCGAATCTCATATCATATTAAGTTATTAGATTTATCTATTAAATGTTATTTCAGAGGCATCAAATGCTAAATTGTAATTATTTTGGAAAACATGTCGTATGAAAGAAAAGAAAGAGTGAAAGATAAGTGAAGAGAGTTAGAGTTATTTAAGGTGAGCAAGGTACACATGTTTACGAATGAATGTGACAATGAACGCAAATGTTAATATGATGCCTGGCTATAAGCATTTTAAAACGCTATTAAAACGACCTAGTATCTACTGAAGAGTTATTTTCATGCCTAACGGCTTATTAATCTATGATATACACGCCGATAAATTCCAAGTTAATTTGTTTGAAAAATGAAGAATTAAAATTCAATACAGGAGGAAAACTGACAAAATTGAAATGAATCGAAAATAAAGGACTTGTAAAGCAATACGTCTTTATACTGCTGTATAGCATTTAAATGTAATACGATTCACATACAGAGTTCCTACATATAGAGCTAGTCTGAACGTGATCTATCGTAATCTGTTAAAATGATATCATATATAACCATATTAACACAGTAGTCTGGTCATAAAAATTCGCTCGGGGACTTCAATTTTCCATTCTTAATGGACTTTGGAAGTTTTTGAAGCTTCGTTATTACACATTCACCAATCGTATATTTAAATGGTTTACAACAAGATCTGTTTCTGTGATAAAGATGTGTACTTTTATACTTCGCTGTTTTTAATCCTCACATTGCGAAGTTTATTAAGCTGTTATTTGCTGATTACATGCATAGAACATTTGTTTTAATACAAAGCGAAGAAATTTGAAAACACAACACATGTACTAGGCAAAAGACAACGCAACTATGAAAACGATAAAATAATATAACAACCAAAAACCCAAAGAATACCACACAATGAACGTCAATGATAAAACACCCAACACAACCAAGACCGTCAACACAATGATAAACAAAACAAGCCCAAATTAGGCACATTGATCAAAGCATTCAACATTTAAACATACGATGTTGACCGCTGTTCGTATCTAGATGTGCGAAGTTTTACCATTGTTTGGAACTACATGTCATATGGACATTTATTTCATTGTCTATTGAGCTCCGAACAACCTGAACAGTGGTAAACATTCGAATTTATATGTCTTGCTCCGAACAGTGGTCAACATTTGGATGTCTAGCTCCGAACAGTGGTCAACATTTGGATGTTTAGCTACGAACGGTGGTCAACATTTGTATGCAACATGTGTATGTGGCAATCCAAACAGGTCAACATTTGTATGTCAAACTCCAAACAGGTCAACATGTGTATGTTTAGCTCCGAACAGCGGTCAATATTGGTATGTCTGGTTCTGAACAGCGGTCAACAATTGTATGTCTAGTTCTGAACGGTGGTCAACATTTGTATGTCTAATTCCGAACGGTGGTCAACATTTGTATGTCTAGTTCCGAACGGTAGTCAACATTTGTATGTCTAGCTCGGAACAGCGGTCAACATTTGTATGTCTAGTTCTGAAAAGTGGTCAACATTTGTATGTCTTGCTCCGAGCAGCGGTCAATATTGGTATGTAGAGCTCCGAACAGCGGTCAACATCCGTAACATTTTGTGGTACTTCCCTACTTACGGAGCCTACGGGCATACGGCTTGTACGATGTACTATTTAAGGCTTGGCGTATTATGCAGCTGGATAACATGTCCTTTACGAATGTCAAAACAGCCAAGAATACATCTATAAAACACACGTTAACATTCAAACACGTATTAAGACAAATGATTATATAGACATGAAATATGGTTTTCTTTTTGTAATAGAAACAAATATAACCTATTATGTTACATATTATGTTACGGTGCAAAATAATTTTTTTTTTCATTTTTCCATAACGAAGATAACTAATATTTTTATTTATTATACATTAGTATTACTGTAGCGGAGGAATACAATGGTGCCTTTGGGCGAGCTGTTCTTTACACGAGGACAATGTTCTCGGATGAAAACCCCGCCCTATCACCGAGAACACGCTCTAAGAACGTTGCTCTCGGAACAAAATTTCACACTGCATTTTCTGTAAGAATGACAAGAACAAATACGGCAGTAATATAAAATTTCATTCATGGAAAATATATCCGAAAATTTTCTGACGCCATTTTCTCAGAATGTCACAAAAATAAATAAGTATGGCTTTTTCCTGACATGCCACTTACAAATGTCATTTTCAGAATTCTTCTTAGCAATCTGACGTATTGTGTAATAAAGGCACCTGTCATTCGTTAATTGTCGTCTTTTTATAATGAATTTATAATCATTAAAAGTGCATAGAACAGTTGTTAGGGTTATTAACCGAGAACAACGTTGATCCAAACCCTGGTGTTGGGAAATTTGTCTCGCTCAAAGACACCTCAAATGTCTGTGCGTTGTCCAAAATAACACAGATGTCACTGAAATCCGATTGTTACATAAAAGGTTAATCAAACCACTTGAAATAAACGTCAACTAGAGGTTTTAATCATACAACAACACTAACCATTCAAATAGAATTAGTCAGTTTGTAACTGAAAAATATGTACTTGACAACAACATATGTAACTACCTTATAAGGAACTTTTGTGGGATAGCTTAGATCTAACCATCCCATTTGTAACTATAGCTGGTGAAATTGGCCCATAATTCCTGCAAATTGACTCGTGTTTATTATGCTTCTGGGAAGAATGTTATGTATCAATAAAGGCAAATATAACATTGACCTGTCCGCTTGACCTTTACTTAAAAAATTTATTATGGGCCGGGTGGATTTATGTAAAGTGTACATGCGTATTATTTCCGTCTAATATATAAATGGACATATTCATTGTGTATGTATTCCCTAGGAATCCTAACACTACTCATGTATTAGATGGACCATCGTATATGGATATTCCTTATGGAAGGTCAAGGGTAGATCAATGTTGTTTGTCTATACTAAAATCAAGCATACCTATGCATTATAAAACACGCCTAGGTAGCGAAAGACATGATGATCAGGAATGGCAACAACCATTTATTTGGAGGTATGTCAACGTCACCTGCTTGGATGTAAATGTCCATTCCAGATGCATAACTGTCACCTTGAAATAACGATTTGTTCCGAAAGGTTACAGATATATGGTGCTTTATGCAACAATTGACATCCCAATGTGACGAATAGCTATCAGTTGGACACTAACCCTTTTTTATTAGAAGCACATCCTTTTCATTTGTTTATATGTGTTTTCACATTGATTCACGAAAAAGTAAAGAAATATGTATGAGTGTATTACACATCAAACGTTTGTTTAAATACCAGAATTAAATTAAATTTTGATGGAGCAAAATCATAAATCAATTAAACAAATCACACACACACACACACACACACACACACACACACACATATATATAAATATATATATATAATATATAATATATATATATACAACAAAGAAACAAGCTCATTTTTTAACATGCACTTTATCTGTGATTCCATACACACTTCATTATTTTAGATTTTGCCTACATTTATTCAACCTGCAAGAGTAGACAGACATCTATAGAAAAAAATACGGGATTTAGATATTTCATGGCGAATGACAAAATGAACATCAACAAATAAACAAAAGATAATTCTTAACTATTATATGGTCCCGGCTGATCAACCATTGTGCAGTCCCAGTTCAGCAACAAATCCTTTGATATTGCGCATTCCCACTTCATCAACCATTGTGCAATCACGACTCATCAACCATTGTGCAATCCCAACTCATCAACCATTGTGCATTTGCTTTTTTTTAGACCTATGTGCAGTCCCAGCTCATCAACGATTGTGCAGTACAGGTTCATCAACTATTTTGCATCCCAGCTCATCAACTATTGTGCAGTCCGGGTTCATCAAACATTTTGTAGTTACGGCTCATTAACCTTGTGTAGTCCCCCGATGCAGAATTTTGGCATATCAACTTAATGATTTCTTTCATCTACTAAAGCAGAATTTAAGTAAAACAAAATAAGAACTAAAAAATGAATACTTGGCAATCCAACCAAAAACACAAAACAACACCAGATGATGCAGATAAACTTGTATTAGAACCTTATCACCTACTATTGTTACTAACTTTAAACAGAAAGTCAATTAAAATAGAATTTGAAGCCGAAATTAGTTCTAAGAAACTGTTAAACAAATACACCAATCAATGTTAGAATTTAACTAACCCCAATCCTAACAAAAAGGAACAAATACAATATTTGAAAAACCAAGACACATTATAAACAACAAACAACGCGGATATAACTAGTAGCATTAGTATTTAAAACTCTTGAGTTTGGAGTTGTTAATATAAAACCCGGTGTCATTGGACAGAATTCAGAATACAGTTACATATTATACCAGACGAGTGTTGATGTTACAGAACTAGACGGCCGTTTCAGAATACAATTTCTCACCAGTAGTGCTTAGACAAAAATTGTGAAACAAAAATTCTAAAAAAGGTTAAAAACATATCCAAACGACCAAAATATATTTAATCAAATTGAGCTCAGGAAACACTAGAATTTTTAGGATTTTCAGACTTTAACAACTGATTTTCTTCAAGAAGTGTTTTAACAAGTTTCGAGCGCCTACATGTATATCAAATTGTCTGTTATTTTGTAAAAGTGGAGAAACTAAAATTCGGACCACCTGTCTGATAATAAATATGCAATCGGTCTTAAAAGTAAAACTATGTGGTGAAATAAATTTAATCTTGACATGGCCATTAGGGTACTTCAAATTTGTCAGGTAATGTCTAGAGAGTTTCACAAAAGGGAAGTAATTGTCACGTATATATCATGATATGAGTGGATTGTGTTTGGATTATATCTTAAACCATCTATAACCATATGTTATAATTTTGATTTCTTTGGTATACATAAGTGACAAGGTAGAAAACAATCACTCTGTGGGATTATACGCTTTATCAGCCAGCTGATAATACGATGTTTGAAGTAAACACGATTTTATTGTAACCAGAGAATTTTGTCACGGAACTCGCTATTGATCTATTTCAGTTTGGTCGATGAAGAATAAAATAATTACGGATCAATTAAGTTCATAAGAAATGATTTCAAAATTAATCTCATATACCACTGTGTTTGTTTTACTATGTGTGTCTACCAAGTTATCAGAAAACAAGCACAGAATTCTGGGTATCTAACCAAACATGTTCTTATTTTGATAAATTGTACTTTTGTCGTCATCAATTATTATAATTATATGAATTGAAATCAAGTTAGAAACAAGCTTTCATACATACAGAAATGGTACTGGTTATAACGGCGTGTATATATAACATCACCATTGTTGAATCTTCAGCAGTACGGTTACAGTTTGAATATAATATTTGCAAAGATTTTTCGATTTCTGATTCACATTTATACTTATATATATATAATGACGCTAACGAATGGCTACATTTGAAGCAGCTATATGAAAAAGTGATGTTTTCAATTTCTCTATTGCCAAATTTATTTTTCGAAGCAGCAATATATCTGTCTGTATCTGTTTCATACTTCAAACGCCATAGAAGAGCTCGTTCCTACTCGGAGTTTTTTCCAAGTAAAAGCATGTTTACGCATAGATATTGCAAGACGAAGCTTATTAGGGTCCCCGAAGTCATTATGGTCGTTATCACAATATTGTTGATAAGTGTTATATCTCTGTGTGCAGGATTACCATGAATATATTTGACGTCTCATACTTCCACGTTCCGTTTAATTACACATTGGCGTAGTGGGCGTGGCTAGCAACAGAAGGTGCTTACCCTTATGGAGCACTCGGCTTCACCTACCTAGTTGAACTTTATTTGTTTAACTTTATTTTCCGGTTTTAACAGTTCTCACTTGTGGATTGTGATTTGTACATGGATAGCTCTGTATGTTTGTTATATTATTATACTTATCATGAAGTAAAGTGTCCGTCCTAATTGTAGTGATATGATACGAAATACTCAGGCATATTTACGGTTTCGTGACTCAATAGATGTACACCTCCAATTAAATGTAAGCCATATTGTTGACCTGGTTCGCTATAATGGTCCTGCTGTATAACACAATTTTCTAAACCTTTTTAATTATTTATTATCATTTGTCCGAACACCTGTTTTAATATACCCTTTGATTTATGTCTGTTCTATGGATTTTATTGATGATATTTCAAGTCTTGGTTATATTGACTGTTCCAGAAATACGTGTCGACTTACTTATTGTTTTCTTTTATTTGTTAATGGCCTGCCAGTAAATTCTAACTATAACCACACACCTGGATACAAGGTCAGTAAGTCTAGTCAGTGTTTGTTGAAAATTTGGAGTTTTATACAGAATACTAATACCTTTTTTGTGTTCTTAATAACATTGTGCCAATAACACGGTTTATCTCTAAATATATTGTGACCTTAACCTTTGACCTATAACCTGAAAATCATGTGGTTTCTTCTTTTTAAGAATAGTTTTCACCAATTAAAACTCCATCAAAGGAAATTACATTTTTAGTTGATATACGGGAATCTCTAAAACTATTGATAACAATTGTGGCTTATGACCTGCAAAATCAATCATCTTTTAGTGTATTGCATTTCATCGACACATACGGAAATCACAAAAACATGGTTCATAATGTGTCTAGTAGTCAGGTCAGATTTATTTAAGAAATGACATTCTTTTTTCGTTATCGATGCAAGTATGAATAACAATGGCCAGTCCAAATTGCATGACGGCGAAGCCGTTCATGTATAATTTGGACTGTCCATTGCTATTCATACTTGCATCGAAAACGAAAAAAGAATGTCATTTCTTATATTTAAAATCTTCAATTTCAAAACAAAAACTAAATACGTATTTAAAAACATTTAATTGTTATTCTGCCTCGAAACCCACCGTCGGAATAATGGAAGCGCCCACAACCATTTCTGAATCACAATCTAGAAGCACAAACGATAACAAAAAATAGTTCGTCCATTCGCAATAAGTTTTGTTTATACTACTTCGAGAAAATCAAAATTTCATGTTAAAATCACATGTACATTGATTAACTGTTGCACATGATAACATTCCTTATTGGATTTAACCGTAAAAAGTTAACGTTATAGGGTTCTTTGTGATTGTAGTGTATTCAAACGCGGTGATTTGACGTAACAAATGAATGACGTATTTACATGATGGCGTCAATAATAATCTATAGCACTATATAATATATAACATACAATTGCTCAAAATGTTTCATAGAAAGGGAAACAATGACATTTGTAAATATTGTTGTAGGGAACTTACTTTTTTATGAATGTAGAAATTTAACCTCAAATACAAATTCAAAATATAAAAAAATAGTAAAATCCCAAATTATACAAAAAGATTCAGACAAGGATTTGGAAACTGGTGCCCATTGCCATTGTACGCATGTTACTTTTCTGTTTCTTACCAAAATTAACCACATAAAAGTATAGCCGTTAATGCGTTATGTATGGATGCATATCTGACAATCTTTGGTCTTATGGTCTCAATACACCTTTATATGAAGTCTTGTTCTCAATACACCTTTATATGAAGTCTTGTTCTCAATACACCTTTATATGAAGTCTTGGTCTCAAAACACCTTTATATGAAGTCTTGTTCTCAATACACCTTTATATGAAGTCTTGTTCTCAATACACCTTTATATGAAGTCTTGGTCTCAAAACACCTTTATATGAAGTCTTGTTCTCAATACACCTTTATATGAAGTCTTGGTCTTAATACACCTTTATATGAAGTCTTGGTCTTAATACACTTATATGAAGTCTTGTTCTCAATACACCTTTATATGAAGTCTTGTTCTCAATACACCTTTATATGAAGTCTTGGTCTTAATACACCTTTATATGAAGTCTTGTTCTCAATACACCTTTATATGAAGTCTTGGTCTTAATACACCTTTATATGAAGTCTTGGTCTCAAAACACCTTTATATGAAGTCTTGTTCTCAATACACCTTTATATGAAGTCTTGTTCTCAATACACCTTTATATGAAGTCTTGGTCTCAAAACACCTTTATATGAAGTCTTGTTCTCAATACACCTTTATATGAAGTCTTGGTCTTAATACACCTTTATATGAAGTCTTGGTCTTAATACACCTTTATATGAAGTCTTGTTCTCAATACACCTTTATATGAAGTCTTGTTCTCAATACACCTTTATATGAAGTCTTGGTCTTAATACACCTTTATATGAAGTCTTGTTCTCAATACACCTTTATATGAAGTCTTGGTCTTAATACACCTTTATATGAAGTCTTGGTCTCAAAACACCTTTATATGAAGTCTTGTTCTCAATACACCTTTATATGAAGTCTTGTTCTCAATACACCTTTATATGAAGTCTTGTTCTCAATACACCTTTATATGAAGTCTTGGTCTTAATACACCTTTATATGAAGTCTTGTTCTCAATACACCTTTATATGAAGTCTTGGTCTCAATACACCTTTATATGAAGTCTTGGTCTCAAAACACCTTTATATGAAGTCTTGGTCTTAATACACCTTTATATGAAGTCTTGGTCTTAATACACCTTTATATGAAGTCTTGGTCTCAATACACCTTTATATGAAGTCTTGGTCTTAATACACCTTTATATGAAGTCTTGGTCTTAATACACCTTTATATGAAGTCTTGTTCTCAATACACCTTTATATGAAGTCTTGGTCTTAATACACCTTTATATGAAGTCTTGTTCTCAATACACCTTTATATGAAGTCTTGGTCTCAATACACCTTTATATGAAGTCTTGGTCTCAAAA
>CM037864.1:58330846-58698346 GCA_021292105.1 Anadara kagoshimensis
ATTTCGAGATGTGTGTGAAGTCAAGTGCCACAAGATCCGTAAGTCTTCCACTAAACTACAGAGGGCGCGGTGGCCTAATGGATTAGACGTCAGTCTTCAAATCCAGGGTCTCTCACCGCTGTGAGTTCGAGTCCCGCTCGGACCACATGTGGGAAAGGGAATTTTCCTTACCGTTGGCCTTTACTGATTCACCTGGTATCAGTATAATGGACTGGGGGAGTGGTACGCTTGTCTGCGGCGTACTGACTCTGTGAGCTAGCACGGTAAAGTCGCCCTGAGTGCGCGCTAGTACAAGGCAGACCATACAACACACTCGCACTTCACATGCATACACAAAATTGTTCATAGATTAATCCATAGAGATTAATTAAATAGTTCTCGTCGCGAATAGCTGAAAAATTGCTGATGCGACGTTAAGTAACATTCAACCAACCAACCAACCAACTTCCACTAAACTATCTTGTACGATTGTATGTCGATATACTGTCCGGGACTTAAAAGTATGCCTATTAAATTCAATTAATTCACAACGCTATAGCCGAACTCTACTGTATATATTTGCTCATGTGAAGTAAGGAACACAGTTAATAAAAGAATTGAATTGAATAATGCGTTTGAATGACTTCAGTGTATATCCCAAGTTATAATTCTCTCTCTCTCTCTCTCTCTCTCTCTCTCTCTCTCAGGGAGTTCCGGGATAATTGAGGAAACTGAGTAACTAGAGAATTATAATAAAAAAAACCAACATTGTTTATTAATTAATTAATTTATTTATTTATTTATTTATAATGATGCTTTTAAAAAGCAGCATAAGGCAGTTCTGGTTTTGAAATTTTCATAATACACTTTTCTAATATAACATAACTTGCATTAGTTTAATTTACAATTGTAAACATTAAAATATAAAATACAAATTACTGTATTTTTTAATACTGAATTTTCAGTTGACACCAATAAATAAAAATATCCACATGTGTACATACGGTGGTTAATATTTTTCTGTTTTTAATTTATTTTTGTTCACTTATTGAAGGATAATGCAACTAGTCCAGCAGTTTTAAAAACAAGTTTGAGTCTCAACCAACTATTTGACTACCGGTACATAACCTTATCTCTGATTTGTTATTTCGGCTACATCAATACTGGTACAGAATTAACAAATGTCTTGATTACAAAACAAGTTATTTACCTGTACTGTTTCCCGTTTAAGAACCGGTGATGAATTTTGGATTATTATTCAGATTTTGATTTGATTTGATTTGATTTTTAATTACATAGATGGACTATTGCCAACTACATAAAAAATTCCGAAAACGATTCGTTTTCTTTAGACCAGTGACATTAAATACAGTATATGAATTATTTTAATTAATTAATTAATTAATTAATTAATTAATTAATTAATTAATTAATTAATAATTAATTAATTAATTAATTAATAAGATTAGTGAAATGAACAGTTCCATTTTTTTACCGGGGTTAGCCAATCCATGCTATTTCACTGGTGACAAACCACTACACAATTTTTTGTTCAATATGTTTCTGACATGTAAGAAAAATAAATAAATAAATAACAGTGGCGGATTTAAGGGGGAGGTTGCGGGGGGTTGCAACCCCCCCCCCCTTTGAAAAATTAAAAAAAAAGAGACAGAGAGAGAGAGAGAGCTATTGACTGATTAAGAATTATTTTCTTGGCCCCCATCGGGGCTTTAACCTAGACCCCTCGTTTCTGAAAGCTCGCGTCTTCGGCGCTCGCACATAGCATTGATATAATTCTCAACCCCCTTTCAAAAAATCCTTGATAATTCTCACCCCCTTTAAAAAAATCCTGGATCCGCCCCTGAATAATCAAATGATTAAATAAATAAATAAATAGCTATGTTCAATATCTTGCAAAATGGAGTGGTTTTATGTTGACTACACTGTACACATTTTATTCTCTCTCTCTCTCTCTCTATCTCTCTCTCTCTCTCTCATCTTACTAAATACGAAAAGTTCAGGATATAAACATCTACAAAATCACTGTATTGTATATATATGTGTATACATGTATTTAAAACATCCCCAACACATGTGATGAAATTATATCTCTTGCTTAAAGGTAAAATCTCCTGCGATCAGTTATTATACAGCTACCCGTATACATTTGTAAATTCGTGAAAGACTTAATATGCTTAATATCGACATGATGAGAGAGAGAGAGAGAGAGAGAGAGAGAGGGAGATTTTATGTAATTTATGAAATTTATTACAAAATTCTAGTTTTCGCTTGTTACCAGGTCACATATTCATCCAAAATGCATTTATAAATACTTATTACCAGATAAATAAATAAATTAATTAATTATTAATTAATTGAAAAAAAATATTTAAAAAACATAATTTTATTTTCAATTTATATATTTTTATTTATAATTTATAAATTATAATTATAATTATAATTATAATTATAATTATAATTATAATTTATAATATTTTCATGCATAAAGATGGTTTAAAGATGCATAAAGGACTTTGGACATTATGCATCTTTACGCTATGCATAAAGACTGCATAAAGACCATCTTTATGCCACCTTTATGCAATGCTTAAAGATGTGATTTCATCCTGTGTATGTATAGATGGAGAAATAATTCTAATCTAGATACCAGTTTCACAATAAATCCTTAACTGAGATATTTCTTAAGTTTAATCTGGCAAATTTTCAAATCCATTTAATTTTGTTAATTTTATTTTTAAGGTATTTGGGAATTTAATGTGTGTCATTTTAACAGCGTTTCTAACTTACAACATCAGTACTTAGTTTTGATAAAGATATTTATTATTGTTAAGAAAAAGATGACAAAAATTGATAAATGTAAGTTTAAGGAAATCTTAGTGAAAAGTAAAACAGTATAAGTAAAAGTATAAAAACATTTGATTTTTCTACACTATACACCACTATCCCTCATTCTATATGTCAAGAACGTCTTAAAGAAATTATTCACTTGCCTTTCTTTTACAAAAACGGTAAGATAAGATACAAATATCTGGTGCTGAACAGGGATTCTGCTTATTTTGTCGAGCATCATATGGATTCCAAACAAAACTATATACTGAAGATACCATCAACAAAATGTGAGAGTTTTTGAGAGACAAAATATTTGTTGTGTTTGGAAATATAGTTTTTCAGCAAACAATCGGTATACCGATGGGTACAGATTGAACACCATTGCTTGCTGATTTGTTTCTTTATTCTTATGAAGCAGAATTTATGCAGAACCATGTTAAATCTGGAGAGAAGACTGTCGTTAAACCATTCAACTCAACATACAGATATATATGACGTTCTGTCTCTTAACAATCCTAAATTTGGAGACTATGTAAATGTCATCTATCCTAGTGAGCTTGAAATAAAAGACACGAGTAATTACTCAAGTTCTGCTTCATATTTAGACTTATACCTGAATTATGACGCACACGAAAGGCTACATTTGAAACTTTATGACAAACGTGATGACTTCAATTTTTCTATTGTCAACTTTCCTTTTTTATGCAGATATATACCCGCTTTTCCTGCTTATGGTGTATTTGTTTCCTTATTAATACGCTATAGTAGAGCTTGTTCCCACTACGAGGACTTTATACAACGAAGTAGGTTGCATGCAAATAAATTGTTGACTCAGGGATATTGCAAGCCTAGACTTATCAAGGCCCTCAAAAAGTTTTATGGCCGTCATCACAGTATTGTTGATAAGTTTGATGTCTCTGTGTCCAGGATTGCCCTGAATATATTTGACGTCTCATAGATCCATGTTCCTTTCACACAATTTTGATTACACACGTGGTGGGTGTAGCTAGCTAAACATGAGGTGCTTACCCTTCCGGAGCACCCGGCCTCACTTCCCTGGTGGAAGTTCACGTTTGTAACCTAACTTGTCAGTTCCAAATTTTTACTTTGCTTCCGGATTGTGATTCGGACATGGATTAGTATGTTTGTTTTTGATTAAGTAATGAATAAAAACAAAATAAAAATAATGAGTTTAAAATGAGTAATCCTCCAGTGATGTCTAATAAAAACTTATGTATTTCCAATTTGTCGAATTTATAGCCATTGCATGAAGCTGATAATACGCCAATTAAACAAAGATTTTTTCTTCTTCTTTTTTTTCCTTTTTGATAAAACAACACAGTTAGTTAAACAGTGACCAATAGTGATCAACATATAACACATTATAAAATTTATTTAAATATATTTCAGATTATACCAGTTTTAATTTTGCAGCACTAGACGGCCGTTTCGGAATACAATTCCTCATCAGTAGTGCTTCTGCCAAAATTATAAAACCAAAATTGTTTTCGAGATGTTGAAAATATACCCAAAGGACCAAATATATTTTACCAAATTTGACTTAGGAAATGTTTTGCATGAAGGAATATACATTACTTTTTTGAGGAATTTCAAATTTTAACTAGCAGGAACTTTAGACAATAGTATATTTCTGACAATAATACACAATTATTGTCTACTAAGTTTGTGATATCCTTGGGACAACAGCCAACAGCAGAGATACTGGCTCAGTGGTTTAAATTACATATTGTACCAGTTTTAATATTACAGCACTGGACGACCATTCCAAAATACAATTCCTCATCAGTATAAATAATATCTTTACAATTATTGTCTTTCGATGAGGTAGATATGGGATCGCACAGACCTGACCAAAATAATTTCAGATGTGAATCATTCAGAAAAAAAACATTCTAAAAACACCAAAGTTATAAGCATGAAGGTTTTGTAATTTTAATACAGTAAATTGAAAAAGTGTCATTCTATGCAAACAGCCCGTGACGAATATTGGTAAGCTACTGAAACACTTGTACACACATGCACGTGAATGCCTATTATCCAATCAAAAACTGACCTAATGTTATAATTATGTGAATGAACATATTGCTTATGCCATATCAGTTGTAGGGACAACAGCTTCTTTTGATTTTTTTTCATGAAAAAAAGAAAAGAAAAAAAACCGTGCTTACTAAGCTTACCATCAAAACAAGCCTGACTACAAAAGCACACGTATTTATTTCTAAACAAACTTTTATCGGAACAGTTTTAAGAGTCATATAAAACCTGTAATATATGTAAGTTGAGTCACACCACTAACTCGAAACTTTTGTTCCAGCTGAAAAAAATGATAGAACTATAGTGGCTCAAGTGTCTGCATTTATTTATAGTGTTTAAATGTAAAAAAAGAAGAATAAAATGCAGTAATATAATGGCACCAATTAACGCCCCGAATGAACAGTCCCACTCACGTAAAGATCATGATGTTTCCTATTTCAGATTTTGTCATCACACTTTCTAGATATCTGATTCTAGGTTCGGTCGTTCTTTATCTATTAGTATACATGTCTAAAATACACTACCAACAAAACACAATTAATGCAAGTAGGTGGCCAATTAATGCTTTTAGCTCCAATTTGGAAACTGCAAGAAAGAATAAGGAGAATGTTACATTCGGGGGCGTATAAATTTGAGAACTTTATCGGTTTTTGTTAGTTAATTGATACAGTTATGCCTTATCTTTTCCGAAAAACCCTCAGAAGTCCCGTATCAGTTTAGTTTTTTTAATCCAACCCACATATATAGGGTTAAAATCTAGGGGGCAGATGGTCATTAAGCATAATTAAGATATTGTGTTGCTTTTATTATTACTGTATCATTGTCTTCGTGCAGAAATACATATTTTCTTTGTTGCTGGATAAAACACACTCTTGTTATTAAAACACGCGGACTGTTTTTGATTTTTGTTCTTTTTTGTAAATAATCAGACGTGATGATATGAATAGTAAGTCAGAGATTGGAACGTCACTTTAGTAGGTAAGTCGCTTGTTTTAGGTTCTGTTCTGATTTCTTTGTTTTATCTAGAAGCCAACGGCTACTTTATTTTAGGAATCAGCATACCTTACAGCCATGAAATACGCTTAGAATGAATGACAATGGCAATAAGCAGGGGATAATTCTCTATTAATTTTAACTTACTATGACACAAGGCATCGGGGTATAGAACCTTGTCCATGGGACTAACTGACACCCTTACTTGACCAATGATAAAAGTACAGCGTCTAAGATTTTAATTTCAACCTCAAATCGAGGATACAATTCAAATCAAAATAATTTAAAACCAAAATATGAGAAAAAATAACGTTTTTAAGAACACAAAAGGTAAATAACATTACAATGCAGTAGCGTAACTGTTTTCTCATAATGGAAATATATACCGTTACTTTAAATCATGCAATCTTATTTGGGATTCCATGTATCGCCCTTAATTTACGTTTACTGTTTGTTTCTAATCATGCATAACTTTAATTTAAAATGTTCAAAGCTACATGTATGTAATCACTAATATTATACAATACGTCCATACGGCAAAACACTTCAAGATCTTAAAGCATTTGGATTTCCATAATTTGGTCCGAGAACTACTGACGAGAATTTTTGTTCCAAAACAGTCTTCTAGTGCTAAAACATGAGACATTATAAACGTCTATTACATCCATATAGTAGGTTGTGATGACAACGAGTGCATGTATTAAAGCGTAGAAAAAGGTAATACAATATTACCATCATTTAATCAGAAGAACGTTCTAATACATGTTAATCGCACATTTTACAGAATCCTGTTGTAGTGGAGATGTTCATATACTGAGTTGATATGGCACAACACGTCTTTTACCAGATATCATTTAAGAAACTTCGGTGACTGAGTGGTTTACTACCACCTCGGTTCGAATCTCATTCGAGACAGATCCTACTGTCAGGAAGTTTGCGTGTTCGCATATCGAACGTCAATGGTTTCTTCGCCATCCTAGGCCTAACTGCTTGTGGTTGCGAATGTTCAACTCGTGACAAATAGCATATAAATGTGGCGAATGAACATTAAATTTAGAGGCTGAGTATTTGGAACGTATGATATCATTAAGGAGTTGTAAGCTATAGTACAATTTTATTTCTTATAAGAAAAACATTAAATGGTGAAATAATAATATATATTAACACGGTTTATAAAATTTGAGGATGTTGACTATAATACGCGTACGGTTCAGCTTTAACATTTTAATATTCCAACTACTTTACAACTAGTGACCCTATTAATACGTTAATTTAAACAAAAATAAATTTTACAAATTCAATTTAACATTCATTTACAATCTAATAAATATCAAGTGTTTTATAGTATAGAATTAATTGAAATATGTAATATGATATATCGTCATATTTACACATAAGTGTATTTTCCGCCGATATTTAATGTTCTAATTTGTATTTTACGTGTCGACTATGTCAGTGTAACTCACTTTCCCCTTTGAAGTTCTCGCTTATTACTTTCTAATTTCCTACAACAATTAAGTAGAAACATTAAAGAAATAATTTTATATGCGCATTTAATAATCTCCGGGTTATTAAGGTGTAAGCGACCAATAATAAAATAATGAGGGATCGAAGAACTTTGAAATAACAGGCTGAAGTCTTGAAGTTAAATTATTAAGATAAATAGATATTAATTAAAACAGAGAGGTATTAGAATACAAAAACAATAATTTAAGTTAGTTAGGAACCGCTGAAAATAAATGTACGTCAACACAATCAATGGATTCAAGTGATGTAGTTACGTGAGTCTTGGCCCATAATCTCTCTAGCTATGTGTTTAATGCATAGCTTATCTCGATTAGTTTTAACTGTTTTGTTTTGTGGTGACGCTTACTGTTTTGGTAATCTCTTTGACATTTGCTGCTCTGTGATTTTGGTGACGCCTGTGTTTTTTGTGAACACTTGCTGCTTTGTTGATCTTAGTGACGCTCGACGTTTTGAGAATCTTAATTACACTCAGTCTTGCTGTTCTATGAATGACTATGATCTTGATGACGCTCGCTGCCTGGTTGATTTTGATAAAGATTTCCTTTTTTTAATCTTGATGACGCTTGCTGTTTTGTTGCTCTTAGTCATGTTTGTATTTCTATGGACATTGGTCATCCTTTTGTTAAATAAATCTTGATGGCGCTTGCTGTTTTGTGATCTTGGTTACGCTTGCCATTCTGCGATCTTAGTGGCGCTTGATGCTTTGTTCATCTTAATGACGCTCGACATTTTGTGAATTTTTGTAATGCTTAAAGATTTGTGAGCCTTGGTGACGTTTGCTTCTTTGTTAATTTCAGCCACGTTTGCCGTTTTTCGGACATCCATGATGCATTCTGTTGAATATTCCTTGATGACACTTGGTGTATTTAGGTATCTTGGCGACGCTTGCTGCTTTGTTCATCTTACTGACGCTCGATGTTATGTCAATCTTGGTGATGCTTGCTGCTTGTTTGATCTTGATGAAATCTTCTGGTTTTTGTATATCTTGATGTCGCTTGCTGCTTTGTTTGATGAATCCTGATAGAACTTGTTGTTTTGGGTATCTTGTTCAGGTTTGCTTTTGAATCTGGCGTCGCTTGATGCTTTGTGGAGGCTACACAAGTCTGCTGCTTTATTAATATTAGTCACATTGTACGGATATAGGTAAGGTTTTATTAGACATAAGTCGAACCGAACACAATTACAGATGTTGCCAGTGATGAGGTTCAAGTAAAGGTAGTTCAGTTCGTAGAGTGCTGACTCCGTATGTGGCAGGTCGTGGGTTCGAACACCGGTCAGGTCTGAGGAAGACTTGTAACCCCTGCCTGCACATTGTCCTGATCACACTTCAAAGGTAAAGAAAAACATTGCCCAGTTTATCTATAGCTGGTCACGTCTCGATATATGTGAAATAATTCTTACAGGGACGTAAAACTTTCAATTTGCTTATTATATTGTTTGTGCCTTGTATTGTACAAGGGTAGATAACTCCTATAACACAACTAGATCGTTTTACTATATAAAGTAAAACTACAATGGATGCTAAACTAATAATTTTAGCCTGAAACATGTTGTAATTAAATGTAATGCCCAGTTAATTGCGAATCGTTGGTCAACGAGACCAAAACGAACAATGATTCTTCTAGGTAAATGTCTGTGGTGCTAATATTTTTTCCAATTCCTTAGAATTAATTTTCTGCGTTAAATCGGCAAAACTGCGTATATTTGTTAAGCCTTAATTTGATCTTTTTTATTCATATTTCGGTATCAAGTCTATATTTTCCCCTACCTCAGAAAGAGGAAAACTGTACATTTCATTTATCACCGATCAATACATTGTAGTATAACAAGAAGTAGTAATATATCTGTCATATATTATCTTTTAAATGCATTTTATGATAAATTCAAAAATGGTATATGACATATCTTCCATCTGTTCACGTGATGTTAATAAATAAATAACATGTAGACCGTTTGGTGATTCCATGTAATAATTTGGATGTTATAACAATAGTGTGGGATTAAAAGCGTTTTTATTTAACAAATGTTTACATTACAAATGCATTGCCTTATATGAATCTCTTTGGAACCATTGCGTTAATTTTTCGATGACAGCAGTGTGTCGCGCGCTCTGTGTACAGCGATACGTCAGTTAATATCTTCAGCCAATCCGCTTTCGATGTACAGCAGAGGAATACATACCACCAAGGGACTACTTATTCATTCATAATTTCCTGCGGGTTCATTCATAAATCTATCCGGCGACTGCAGGGACGCTCTTTACGAGCGGTAACAAACGTAGAAATTTGTCATACTGCACCAATTTTAAAAATGATTTGAAAATAAAAAAGAATAATAAAAACCAATATTTGTTGTCTTTTTATTTAAAATAATTTTTTAATGATTAATGTCCATTTCCCATGGCCTATAAAGATACGAAGTGAAAAAATGTGAGTCCGAGGACACCACATTTAAATTATGAACAACTGTTTGTTATTCGACTAAATAATTATATTCATGGTAATATCTTACCAAACAGATTATTGTTTAGTGAAAAAAGGAAAAATAGAATTTAATTTTCAAAAGTGTTTTACGGAACTATATTTTACGATCGCCAAGCAACGAGGCAAATCAACATGGCTGTTCTCTTATATGGTTCTACAATAAGAGTTATTTCGCTTTAAGTGTTCCAACCACATTAATACACCGACTTTCGGAAAATTAAAAATACCTATTTGTGGGTAAAAATAATGTAAACATAAGGATTGAATGTCATTTTGAATGCTGTCATCGCGGTATGACTGCATCAGCTCACGTTCAAAGTTAACATGAATCGCTTCGCGATTCATTTATTTTGAACGTGAGCTGATGCAGTCATACCTCGATGACAGCATTCAAAGTGACATTCAATCCTTAAATGAACGCAATTGATATGCAAGTAAACTGAATAACGCGCGTTAGCGCGTTGTGATTAGTTTGCCTTGCATATCAATTGCGTTCATATCGACTATGAACCGCATTTCTAAACAGTTCAATTGTTATATTTACGTTTAGAACTATTTTCTTTTCTTTTTATTGGTTCAAAATCATTTTAGAAAATTTTAATTCCGCGCTTTGTCAACAACGATTTTCAATTAACGGAACAGCTGATGGAACAGCAGATCCAACTGATCAGCTGTGCAGTTTGGCGCCAGAAATTCTAGGACAAAATAGTTCGAGGAAAAAACAACAAATTGCATACAAAATTTCCACTAAATTGTTCAATTTTTTATTAAATACAATTATTTCGGTAATAAATAATCACAATTATGCAAACAATCAATAAAAAGTTAAAACTAAATAGTTCCGGTTTTGTGTATTTCATATTGTGTATTCATACGCCGATTGTTGTGAATGGAATTCCCGTGACGTCACCAAGGTAGATCTTGCAGTTCATAGCCGATATGAACGCAATTGCTCTGAAACCTTGTGTAGAAGACAGAAAACAGACAAAATGTAAATATAAAATCTTTCGTAATTTTATTTCTTTACTGTTTCTGACTGAAATAACAGAGACAATTGAAATGTTTTCCTATTAGAATCGACCTTCATGCCTTTTGGTCTCGTTCCTTAGGTTTGTAATGTACGATATTTTGTCTATTGTTCGTCTTTTATACTTAGAAATAGTCTTTAACTGAAATGCTATAGTATTATTTGGTATCTCATAAATTAACCACAATATGCGTGTTTAGATGCAAAAATACTAACAAAGAAAAATGCATGATAATTTTCGTCATTGTATTGTTTTCTGTATATAGAGAAAAATATGCAAATTTACTCATACCATCAGTTGTCTAAGAACTAAAACACCAGTATCTGTTTTGGAACCCATATTCTGAAACATTGATATTCACACCTGCATAATAGACTTATCAGTTTGCCAACTTCCACATAAGGCAATCCTATTTCTTGCAAATCAAAATATTCCAAAATTGTCAAACTTAATCTGGTATGAATACTGATGTTAGTAACAGAGTGATAAAAGTGATTTGCATTTTCATTGTTGACCTTAGTTGAATCTTTATATGCAAATATTTACAATTGGAATTGACCGTCTTTAGATGAACCTTTTTGTTTTTACTGGCATCCAATTGCTCCTGAATACAGTATAGGGGCATGACCTCTGATTACGTAACGTTTAAGTATCCGATTACGTCAGAAAATGTCAACCTATAACGTCATGCATTGTTTGATTGGTCACCATCCAGTCCAGTCCCGACGTAACTATCCTTATTTGGAGCAAGGCTGTTCCATCAATCCCGTATGTTTGTCGGAATCTTGAATGAAATAAATTGTTGTAGCGATAATTTTACATTTTGGACATGCTATCAATATGCTTCGCAGTTCAGTGAATAAGCCATTCCTGACTCTCATTCATAATACCGAATGAATACACTCAAATAGAATGTTATTTCTTAAATGAATTAACCAAGTGAACATAATACAGCTGATGTTAAGTTGGCATTGAATTTGTCTCTACGTAGGAGAATACAAAATGTAACAAAAAAGTAAAAACAAAACAAAAAATATATATTTTGATGTGCTAGCCCTTAATTTTCAAAACATAAATTAAATATTAGGTTTTAAATATTAAAAAAGTTTAAAAGTTTTGTAAACGTCTGTTTCTAAAGTTAAAGATAAGTAATTATACATTTGGATAAGTAATTAATCTTGACAGGAGCATAAAACATGGCTCCAGCAACATATCAACTGGATGCGACTGTTATATATAATTTCTACTAGCACGGTAATAAATGGGATGACCGATAAGGTGTGTGCCAAATTTGGTCACATTGCAATTTCTTGTTTTAACTTTTTTAAAATCATATCATTCACAAAGACTATGATGAATATCTCACATTATTGGTTTTAGATATCAAGATTTTACAGACAAACATCTGCTGTCGTAAAGACGGTAGACCTGTGAAAAAATAAACAGAAACAAAGTTCTCAAATATATATCATTATTTTATTGAAATATACAGATTTAACTATTCCATTTAATTCATAACATTAAGTAAAACGTTTAATTATTCCGAAAAAAGTAATTTAAAAATAGTCGATTTACGGCTTGTTGTCAAGGCCACCGGTAACTTATATTTTTTAATCTCGAATTTAATGTATTACTAAAATTCCATCTTCAGTTACATAACAGTCCAATACTTGTCCCAAAAATCATTATACAAACACACAATAATATCACCGTCACGAAATGTAAACAAACAAAAAGTATATTTATTTCCGTTTTTAGCGAAAATAATTATTGTTTTAACTGTGCTGAACGGAATGTGTTTGTTCTGTTAAGATTAATGTTAATTTTGCTAATTAATCTCCGAATCCTGTAGCTGGTATCCATCGTCATCACTATCTTCACTTTCCATAGGCCATATTATTTCCACTGGAAGATCCCGCTTTTTTTCTTTCTGCCACTAGAAAGGAAATAAATATTTTGTGGAACAATTGTAAATGATGAAAATACTCTCTCTCTCTCTCTCTCTCAATATATATATATATATATATATTAATATATATAATTACATATCTTAGAGGTGTGGTTTAAGCTCGACTAATGCCGTATGCCGAACCATCACTTTGCAAATCAATATTTGTGTCCATATTGTTTTCCCGATACATTGAATTGTTTTCAAATTTAGTACACGTATTTCTAAAATTATAAGTAAACGCATATAAAATCAGCTAATTACATTTTTAACTATATATAACATTTAAGATTTTTATCTGACATGGGCCTACCTCTCAAATATATCAACCAACCCCCAGCCTATGTTCCTACAGTCTTTGTTTTGTATTGCTCTGACTGACATACAAGCCATATACTGAGCTATCTTCATATCCGCAGTGTGTCTTTTTACTCTAAAACAGAAAATATGTACATGTGCATTTAATACCGAACGAAATATATAATTAATATTTTAAGTTTTTTGGCTCTGAAATATAAATCAAAGTACACAATTTCTAAAACATGTTCAAATCGCTTGCCGGCCATGATTGGATTACTTCCCTTTAATTGTACCTGATAAAATTATCTAATGTCGCTGGATTTAACTTGTGATTATGAAGCCATACATGCATTCCGGTTGCACCCCTTTCCCATTCGTTTACCTACTTCTAACTACAATGTTGAATTGTGTTCCTGTTTTTGGTATTCTTGACTTCCTAAACGTTAATCTTACGAGATCCTACCATTATAGAATACTAACTTACTGTGTGAAGATTGTTTTTGTCATTGCGAAGTATCTAATGTCAGATTTGAGGATGACAGCGGATTAACAGATTAGGATTATGACACCTGATCCTAGAATGTTTACGTACAATTAATCAAAACAACTGCCATGGCAGTAGGCCATTTTATGATTTTAATATCCCGCATTTAAATTTAGGAAATTATGAAATTATTCAGGTACTCCACCGTCCATCTTATTAACATTTATTTATTTATTTATTTGTTTTAATTGATTTATTTAAAAACATGTATTTTAATTTACACTTAAATTCCTGATCATTACAGAATGAGCTACCAAGCTGTGTACAGCTCGTTTTTCATTAGCTTAGTGTTAAACGTTCGACTGGCCTGTACTGTATAGTATAGTTATCAAGGGAGCTGTAGTAGGCGGCTTGAACAGTTACCGCATGCAATATAGATAAACACTCTCTTAATCATAAGTAATATGATATTGTTCTTACTTAATTGCAAGAGCACCAGTAAGCTAATGTTTACGATAAAAACCTGGCCACGATTGACTAAAATTGTTTCGGTTTGTTGTCAAACACAACAGAATGCAACCAACCAATCTACAAGTCACTAAGTATACGTCATATGTCATCACATATCTAATATTTTCTCTTTGGAGTTTCTTAATATAGAATATTTTATAATTTTGATAAAGACAGCCTCATAAATGTCAATTATTGCATTCTACTTTGTTTCAAACATTTGATTAGTCAAATTTTCGTTTACGTTTGCGTAAATTGATTGGCTCGCCATTTTATTATGTACAATAAACACTTTGAGATTTTTGGATTACTTTGTCATAGCATGTTTAAGATGGCTACAAATTGAATTGTTAGAAATGAAAATAGTTATGCAGTGTGTCAAATGTCCAACTCTTTCATACTTCAATAACAAAAAAGAAAAATCAATTTCATTTCTATAGTGAGAGTAATATTATACATAAATTGTAATAAATATCAATGTTTTAATTAGATTTTGAAGTAGATATTAGTATAGAGTGGTCTATTGTTTTCCCAGAGAGAGTTATTCAATTACGACGTTGTCTTGAAATGAAGAAAAAAACATAACTTTATCATTAGTGACAAACGTGTACAACCAACTCAAAAAATAAAACAAAACAACACAATTCGACGACCAAACAATTAACAAGACAAGAAAGGAAAAACGCCTACAGAGACGGCTGACAATAAAATTTGCGACTTTGGAAAGGTTAGTAAGTTTGAGGTCTCTGTGTCCATGATTGACCTGGATATATTTGACGTTTCATAGTTCAATATTTCTTTCACACAATTTTGATTACACACGTGGTGGGTGTAGCTAGCTGAACAGGAGGTGGTCACCCTTACGGAGCACCCGGCCTCACTTACCTGGTGGAAGTTCACGTGTCTAACCTAACTTGTCAGTTCCAAAGTTTTTACTTTGCCTCTAGATTGTGATTTGGACATGGATTAGTATGTTTGTTTTCTTTTAATGTCCGTCCGAGGCTATGTTACATTATTCTCTATCATGCCACTTATTTATGAACAGCGGTTCATAAATACATATGTTTAAAAAGCAAAACTTTAATATGCCTTGAATTGTACCAACAATGATCCACAAACAAATCAAAATATTATAATTAAGATTACGTATCATACATAAGGATGTTCAAGGAAAATAGTGAAGGAATACTGTTTTATCGGATGATTTTTAATTATATTTTTTAATTGTTTTATTGGCATGTTTGTTTTGAATCTGAATACATTTGAGTTGTAACTAAACACAGATAGAAAAAACATACATTTTGTTCTATATACAAAATATATAAAAGTATGAAATCATTTGTTAATAATGTCGCAGGAAAAACTAAATAAAAAAAACTTTAAAAATTAAATTATACACATGTGCTTCGGAAAGGTACGCTAAGGTAAGTGCTTACTAGACCGCTACGTTTGTGGTCAAAATTGAGAATGCAAAGAACATTGGACATAGACTTATAGGACTTTCAAGTATATATAGGGTAATTTTGGATACAAAATGGTAACTTATAAACAATAATGTAATGACGGCCATGAAACGTTTTAATTGTTTTGATAAACATATATGTTTGCAATTTTACTTGCGTCTAAAATGTATTTATCCAATGGGATTGATGATGCAATCGAATTTAATAATGGAGAACTCTAATCACAACATTTTAAACATATGCCTATAAGCGACCGATTTCCGTTTCAAAATAACGAATAAAATTCCCATGACGATCTATATATTTCTATTTTTAGCTCACCTGACCGAAGGTCATGTGAGCTTATGGCATAGCGCAGCGTGTGTATGTGCGTGTGTGCGTGCGTGCGTGTGTGCGTGTGTGCGTGTGTGCGTGCGTGCGTGCGTCGTTAACACCTATTTTTGACTTCTCCTCTGAAACTACTGGACAGTTTTTAATGAAACTTTGTCAGAGGTGCAATTCAGATTTGTTTGTGGCGTTGCCATGGCTACCATAACTAGGTCAAGGTGACCTAGGGGTGCAAAAATCTTAAAAAATCTTCTTCTCTGAAAGTACTGATTGGAGAAAAAATCTGATGTGATATTTGGCTTTTCTAGGGTCTTAAGCCTATAGTTTGTTCATTTTGTGAAATTCGGATAAAAAATAGGTTACGCGTTTTTGCGTTTAATTTTGAAAAAATCGTAAAATAGCTTCAAATTGTTATAACTTGACTTTTTGACCAGATAATGACATGGGGTTTTCAGTTTTGACATCTTCTTGTTAGTATCTTCAAAATGAGGTCAAGGTCAATTGTAAAGGTCGTGACCTAATTTTTTTTACCACTGATTATAATTATTATCTCAAAAACTATAAACATTTTGTATAGGCATGTATATTAGAATGTTGTAGATATTGATACAACGATTATTTTGATGTACAGAAAAAGGTCATGGGTTCAAAGGTCAAGGTCACAGATGCGAAACAATACCAAAATGATTAATTATCTCGAAAACTATAAACATTTTGTGTAGGCATGTATATGCGAATGTTGTAGGTATTGATACAACGACCATTTCGATGTATAGAAAAAGGTCATGGGGTCAAAGGTCAAGGTCACAGATGCAAAACAATACCAAAATGGTTAATTATCTTGAAAACTATGAACTTTTTGTATAGGCTTGTATATTAGAATGTTGTAAGTATTGATACAACGATCATTTTGATGTATACAAAAAGGTCATGGGGTCAAAGGTCAAGGTCACAGATGCGAAACAATACCGAAATGGTTAATTATCTCGAAAACTATAAACATTTTGTATAGGCATGTATATTAGAATGTTGTAGGTATTGATAATATGATCATTTTGATGTATAGAAAAAGGTCATGGGTTCAAATGTCAAGGTCACAGTAGCAAAACAATACCAAAATGGTTAATTATCTTGAAAACTATGACCTTTTTGTATAGGTTTGTATATTAGAATGTTGTAAGTATTGATACAATGAACATTTTGATGTATAGAAAAAGGTCATGGGGTCAAAGGTCAAGGTCACAGATGCGAAACAATACCGAAATGGTTAATTATCTCGAAAACTATAAACATTTTGTGTAGGCATGTATATGAGAATGTTGTAGGTATTGATACAACGATCATTTTGATGTATAGAAAAAGGTCATGGGGTTAAAGGTCAAGGTCACAGATGCGAAACAATACCGAAATGGTTTATTATCTTGAAAACTATGAACTTTGTATAGGCATGTATATTAGAATGTTGTAGGTTTCGATACAACGATCATTTTGATGTATAGAAAAAGGTCATGGGTTCAAAGGTCAATGTCACAGATGTGGAACAATACTGAAATGGTTAATTATCTTCAAAACTATTAATTTTTTGTATAGGCATGTATACTAGAATGTTGTAGGTATTGATACAACGGTTATCATGATGTAAAGAAAAAAGTCTTTGGGGTTTAGTATTTATGTTTTCTTTAAATCTATCAGCTAGCCATTAGTTATCAGGTGAGCGTATCAGGCCCATGGGCCTCTTGTTAAGTTAAAAAGAAGAGATTCACATACCTGTGATCGACGGGAGCTCTACGCTTGTCACGCTACATAAACACGTGGCCTTTGTTTAGTCTTATAGAAGTGTTAATATTTTAGCACTAAACAATTTATTTACTCACCAATAGTGCTTGGTACAATATTGTGAAAACGTTATTTTAAAGGGATTGAAAAAAAATATTTGAACAAAAATTCAATCTTGTATGTTTTCTGGTTCTATTAATTCTGCCTCATAGTTATATAAATTTAGACATTATATATGACGCCAACATAAGGGTTCTATTTAAAGCTGTATGGCATTCATATTTTTCATATTGTCATTCTATCTTTTTCATGCAACAATATACATGGTTCTACTGATTATGGTGTAAAAATAAAGATAAATTATGATAGGTAATTAAACTTATGATTATCGTCTTAAATTAGATTGAAACCAAGGTCCATTTACATTGCTTGGGGTAAATCTATCTGTTGGCTTAAACAGAATGATAAAAATAAATTATAATAAGAAATAACAAGACATTGAAAAAACATAAAACAATGGTCAAAAAGAGTTTTAACTCCTTTAGGTAAAATAGCCTTTTTGAGAAAAAAAAAACCCATTGATAATTTCCTGATTAAACCATCTTTTTATTGCTATTCCAAATCCACCATGGAAAATAATAACAAAACTGAATAAGATGTTTTAAAATTTTATTTGGCAACATAAAAAATCGCATTAAAAGAGAGTTAATGTCACGCAGCTATGAAGCAGGAGGCTTACAAATGATAGACATTAAACATTTTTAGCATCACTCAAAATAACATGGATTAGAAGAATCTAAATACAAAATGTTATTTGAGATTTCATATTCTAAGATTGATAATTTCTTATATTATTGGAAATGATCATTTAAAAAAATGAAACGAAATTCTAATACTTCTTTTTAGAATAATGTTTTTAATGCATGAAATTCTTTGTCTGTGAGACAAAAACCTGAAAATATAAATGATTTTAAAGATGTAAGTATCTGGTACAATAAGGATATTTGTATAAAAAGTCTAGTATTCTTTAAGCTTTGGTCTGACAGTGACATATATTTCATAAAAGATTTACTAAAGATGGAAATTTAATTTCATGCAGAAGATTAACTAAAAGGTATGTTGCTGTCAGGTCAAACTTTGTTGAATATCGTGGTATAAAGTCCACCATTGAATCTTATATTAAAACATTGAATACAAAACCAACCAGTCAATTTATAATACGTTGATAAACCAAACAATGATTTCTACAAATAATTTTTGGTTAAAAATAAACTAATAAGTAATTATCTTTGTAGTTTCTGTAACAATAACAATACAGCTAAAAATAGAGCTTTGGTATTGTGAGAAAATTAATATCTTTTTTGATAGAAGTAAAGGATTTCTTATATCAAAAAATAAACAGCTATTATTTTTATAGAGAAAGTGCTATCTTTGATATTTAATAAATGATTCAAAGTCTCCATCTGTTGTGACTGTAGTGTTAGATCTGTAGAAGTTAATATATATATATATATATATATAATATATATATATATATATATATATATATAATATAATAAATCATAGTATACATCATTTTTTATTATGCTTAGGACTATACTTATATGAAAATGTATATATTGTATTTATGCCCTCAAAAAGTTATATGACCGCTATCTCAATATTTATTATCATTTTATAATGTCTCTGTATCCAAAATATTTAGGATAAATTTGACGTCTCACGTTCTATCCATTCCCCATTAGTTATACAAGTACTGGGTGAAGCTAGATAGAAAGTACTATCCTGTCTAAGCAACCTGATGAAAAACACTTATTTAAATAAATTTCTCAGTGGTTTTTTTTATTATTCTTTTTGTTTTGCTTTTAAGTTTATGATTTTGATATGAACCGATATGTTTGTGTTTGGTTAATTTAATTAAATTTTGTGATAGAAACATATGTATGTCTTTATGTTACCTATATAAACAGGGGTTCATAATGAATCAAAACTGTAGAACATAACTTGACAGCTCCCAGCTTAAAGATGTAAATCAATGTAATTTAATCTATTTGATGCGACAATTTGTCACACTACGACAAGAAATATTTGTTTGGAGAGACAACACAATATTGACAATTGGTTCATTAGAACGTTTTCATTTTGTATTGGAAAATATTTATTATTTATAAAATGTAGAAAAAAATCCCAAATCGATATTAATCATACTTCATATGAACTAACAGGCTGAAAGATATGTTTGCTCATATTCTAAAAGATTACCATTACAAAAACAAGGTTTGAATTGGTAATGACAATCATGGAAAGAGTCTTTCAAATACAGAAGTGTGCATGTTGTATGGTGAATATTAATGTTTGTTTCTATGATTGCCTTGTTCTGTAAACCTGAATATCAGTGATAGTTTTCATTTGTCAAAATAAGTCACAGATATGAATGATATATTCTGTTATATTTTACTCTTTAGTAATTTGCAGTTAGGTAGTTGTTTGAACAATGTTTACCAGACTAAAGAACGACATATTAGTTTGAATGTACAATGGTTGTCATAGTGATAATATGATAATATATTGATCGTAACTGAGAAGGCAGACCATATTTGATTTTTCATTGTTCCTGTTTTTAGACATCTGGAATTTGTTTTTTAGTTACTAGTATATTTACCTGTTTAGCCTTGGTTAAATAATAGAGCAATATACCTGCTTCTCCTGCTTATGGTTTACTTGTTTCCCAATTAATACGCTATGGTAGAGCTTGTTCCTACTACGGGGACTTTCTAAAACGAAGTAGGCTGCTTGCAAATAAATTGTTGACTCATGGATGTTGTAAGCCTAGGTTTATCAAGGCCCTCAAAAAGTTTTATGGCCGTCATCACAGTATTGTTGATAAGTTTGATGTCTCTATGTACAGTATTGCCCTGAACATATATGACGTCTCATAGTTCCATGTTCCTTTCACACAATTTTGATAACCCACGTGGTGGGTGTAGCTAGCTAAACAGGAGGTGCTTACCATTCCGGAGCACCCGACCTCACTTCCCTGATGAAAGTTCACGTGTGCAACCTAACTTGTCAGTTCCAAAGTTTTTACTTTGCTTCTGGATTGTGATTCGGACATGAATTACTATGTTTCTCTTTGCTAACCAGTAATACATTATATCTGTCTATGATAATAAAGTCAATTAATGTTTGATTCACTCTACACTTGATTAAATATCATATGCATTGGTAAAATATCGATTGAAATAATTAGAACTTGAATTATGTTACTAAATGTTACCATTATATTACCAAGTACAAGATCTATAATAAAAGTAATATTACAAATACTTGCCGTCTAATAGTTTTTCCTTTCATTATTACTTTAGATTTCACATACAGAGGCATTTGCCAGCTAGACAAGTGGTTTCCTTCGAGAACACACAGTCGCACCTTCTACATGCTTGTCGAAGTGTCATACTTAATTTGCCAGTTTTAAAAGTTTTAACTTTGCTTGTTGGATTGTAAATTGAAACATGAGTCGAACTGTTTGTTGCTGATTCTGTATCATTAAATTGTTTTTATTCTGATGTTTGCATGTCTATTTTTAGTTTACAGTATATTAGGTGCTGTATATGTAGCTTTTTATAACGGTTTAAAAGAACATTATAAAAAAGGATAGGCACTACATCATTTCAACAATATGGTAAAAAATATCTCTATATTGTTATAAGAATAAATCGAGAAAAATCAGCGGAATCTCCATTAATATAATAAAAGTTTTACTTGAGCGGTCTGTTTTAATTAAATCATGCTTTTGTATTCCATTGATTTTTTCATATTTTGGAAAATTGTATTACTTTTACAGATCGCAACAAATGGCTTAAAAGTAATGTTTCTATTGACACTAGCAATACATGGAAATATAATTTAAATATGAACACTTAACAATCCCAGACGTAGGAAGAAAACAAATAACTAATATCATGGTTCAGAAATAGCATCCCATTATCCGAGTTGTATTCTAGTTTTGGTTGCTTTATAATTCTTCATTCAACTCTGTGACTTGGAAAAACTTACGTTAATATAATAAATTCTACCTTATACATAACCAATATAAACATATCTGTCCGCAACATATTTGTTAAAGTTTTCGTTTAAAATATGACATTATGCTTTCTAGATCTCAAGCTTATTCAACATTATTTGATAAACCAAAAATGATCATTTGCGCTTTACATTTTTTCAACTGAATATATTGGTCATACATATTAAGAACAAGATAAATTTGGCCGGGTGCTCCGGAAAGGTAACCACCTCCTGTTTCCGTAGTGGGACCAAGCTCTATAGCGTATAGATTGTAAAAAAAATACCCAATAAACATAAGGTTAATTGCAGCATATAAAAGTAAAGATAACAAAATTTATTTTCAGGAAAGTAAAATTAAATAAGTCAAAATATGTAGAAGAACTTAAGGATCGGTCGTATAATTTACTACAAGCTCATCAGGAAATATATCATTAAAATTATGGACAAATATTTTGGTGCTTTAGGGTTTTTTATAACGTTGAAAAAAACATTTGTTTCACAATTTTGGTTAAAGAACTACTGATGAGGAATTGTATTGTCTAGTGCTTGTAAAATATGTAATTAGAATTATTAACATATAGAAGGGCATCTTTATATCTATATGTGAAGTTACAGGATTTTGTTATAATATGATTTCCCAAGTATTTACTTTGCTTATGGATTTTGATTCGGACATGGATAAGTATATTTGTTTTTCATTACATATTTAACAAGACTCTGCATAATGTCTGTTTTATATAAATATCAAAACATATTATCAAGAAATGACACACAGTTGGATCGATTGGTATACTCATTGTTTTTGCACAATATTATTACTTAATATTACGAAAAGTCGTCTATCAAAACAAATACATTTTGTTGATGGTATCTTCAATATATTTTAAATCTGTATGATGTCAAAAACATACTAATCCATGTCCTAACCACAATCTAGAAGTAAAAACGTGAAATTCCACCAGGACAGTGAGGCCAGGTGCTCCAGTAGGGTAAGCACTTCCTAGTTAGCTAGCTACACTCGCCACACGTGTGTAATCAAAATTATGTGAAAGGAACTTCGAACTATGAGGTGTCAAATATATCCAGGCCAATCCTGGATACAAAGACATCAAATTTATCAAGATTACAGTGATGACGGCTATAAAACTTTTTGAGGCCCTTTAGCTCGCTACATGGTACAAAGTCTCCGTATTGGGAAAACTCTTTACCATAGAGTATTATTTGGAAAACAAATACGCCATAATCAAGAGAAGCATGTATATTGCTGCATAGAAAAGAAAAGTTGCCAATAGAAACATTGAAGTAATCACGTTTGTCTTAAAGTGTCAAATGTAGCCTTTCGTCGGCGTTTTAATTTAGGTATAAGTCTAGATATGAAACAGAACCCGAGAAATCGGTCGTATTTTTTATTTAAGAAAATAATCAGAATCTCGTATTATACATGATCTTATAAAAAGGCAATTGAAACGAATACAGTCATACTTTAGGGACATGCAGTAAAAGTAAATATTGTTGATAAAGCAATCATCAGAATATTTTAATACTCACTGTACTGGATATGTAAAAACTGGATATGATTCCACCAGACATAATGTAAAAACAGCTATAATAACGTAACCTGTATACATCTTCTGAAACAAGAAACAAAACATAAATGTTGATTTAATTTATTGCTTTAAACGTATGCACAATATTTAACAGTATAAGTGATGTTGCCTTTCTACTTTGTACTTTATTTGTCTTTACTAATCGACTCTAAAAACGATTGATAAATTCGAAATGAAAATAGTCAAAAGGAAATAGTAATAGTGCACTTATAAAATTCATGATACATTGCTTAACATTTATTACCAAAGTGTACGATAAGTGCTTTCAACTGACAAACATAAACTTGGAAACAAGAAACATCAACAAGCACACGACAGGACGAGCACAGAATTTCAAACGATGTTGATAAGGTACTATTCGACAGACTTAACATTCAGTTTATTCGATAGCCATTGGTCCGTCTTTTATTACGGTCATTTAAAAAATCAGGTTAATGTTCTTTTGAATAGAGTTTTATTTACAACGGCACAAATAAAAAAATCGTAATTGTCCGTGTGGGTTTCATGTACTAATATTCAAATAAAATACATACATACTAATCCATGTCCAAACTTTGAAGCTGTGGGAAATAAGGTTAACCACAACAACTTTCATCAGAGAAGTTAGGGTGCTCCGAAAAGGTAAGCACCCCCTGTTTCTATCTTCACTACCATGTGTGTCATTAAAAATAGGGAAAGTTCTATTTAAAGATTCTACAGTCAAAACGTGTTATGGCCGTCATTACCCTTCCGGAGCTCATCAGTGATCACTGATCCGAGTGCATCAGAGTAATTTTTAGTTTAGGTCGCAGTCATATGAAACTAAAACCCTAAATCAACCCATGTACAAATAACGATCTTAAAGTAACGTAAAACTTTGAAGCTTACATAAATTTCATTCAGTATTTAAAACATATATTAAATATAAGTGTGTGATTATGGTACTTGTTTAATGAAAAACAAACATACTTATTGATGATGATTATGGTACGTGTTTAATAAAAAACAAACATACTAATCCATAATCCGAATCACAATCCAGAAGCAAAGTAAACAACTTTGGAACTGACAAGTTAAGTTAGACACGTAAACTTCCACCAGGGAAGTAAGGCCGGGTGCTCCTGAAGGATAAGTACCTCATGTTTAGCTAGCTACTACTGCCACGTGTGTAATTAAAATTGTGTAAAAGGAACATGGAACTATGGAACTCCTAATTTTAATATTAGATTAAAATTGCAGGTGAGAAAATATTGTTAAATGAAAACAAATATTTAAATTGATATCTTGTGAGTTTTTTTTATAAATGAGGTTAAATCATCGCATATTAAATAATCCTGTTAACATTTATTTACCCATAGTGGCAGATTCCAAATCTGCTATTTATGGCCTTAATATTAACAAAATGTTAGAATGATAGCAGCAAACGCATTCAACGCAACTATCAAGAGCATGACACATCACAAGTTGATGGCAGAAATTTTCACTAAGAACGTTTAACAAAACCAAATATATGAATAGTGTTCTAAAGCAAGCTGAAATAATGTTATAAAACTGCTATATATATTTTAATAAAATCTCAGACGTCAAAACTTTGTATTAACGAAATTAAACAATACATTAGAACATGAAAGAACACAATATTAGCCTAATTTATGAAGGAAATGGTTTTAATTTGTAATAAATGAAATTAAAAAAAATTAACCAAAACGATATTCTGCACGATGATATTAATATAAAATCCTACAATGAAGTTGTTGTTTCGAAAATGACGCTTTTTCCAAAATATCAAAATAATTCGTAGTCAATAAAGTTGTTTAAATTTTATTTGCTAACAGTTTAGTGCAAATGCACTCGGATTTTAATTTTGAAATTTTGGAGTTATAAGTCTTTATAAAATTCACAAACCTTAATTTCCGAAAAACCAGCAGTTAAGTGCAGCACGTCCGATTCCTTCTCGTCTCACCGTGTTAAAATTACGATAAATTCAAGAAAAGCCCTTTTGTTAAGATTTCAAACACACCAATTTGAATGTGGTAATTTACTATATCTTGTCGTACTTCAATGTATCGGAAGATGCCTGACTCCTCCACAAGAAGGCTTTTATCGTCTACAGTTACTTGGACACAATTGAACAAATTACTCAATGAAGCTATAATTTGCATACATTTTGGCCATTAAAATTAATGTTCATTATTTGAAGATCAAACTTATTTTTTCAATTTTGTTTTTTCTTGAAAAAATAATTAGAAGCACCTGCCTAAATGCATTAATCTATATTTTTGAAAAAAGTCTGTCTGACATATTAAAAAAAAAATCTTTGAAGTTTTTCTCACAATTTTAATGTGTATTCTTTAACAATATAATAGCATTTCTCCAATAGCAACAAAACCTTCATATGTAATAAATAAGCTATCGCCTATTTGAAACACTTTTGTTTCTGAAAATATTTGGTGACAAGTATAAGACGTAAATTCATTAAGTAGTTGTTTTTAATTCAATTAAGATAATGAATGTTTTTCAGTCTGTTGACAGAATAATCTTTACCTGTTGTTATCCTTGAATTCAAAACGGAAATTGGGTAACCGTCAACTGAATAATGTGAACGTCATTATATTTTGTATAATTGTGATAAATATATACATATTCCAGATTGTTAGAATACTGAAATATCTATAAACACATCAATGATGTAGCATGCAGTTCATGTTTTGTATTTGTAAGTTTGGACTCTAACTGTTGAAACCCAAAGCAGGGTATTATCATTCTTAAACAACCTTACCACAGTGTAACAGTTACACCTTGGGTATTTTATAATATATACATTTGTGACAAACCAAGTCCATTACGTTCAAATTGAATAACTAAAGATAGATTGTATTCTTCATTTCAAATTATTTCATATGAATATTCATGATTTACTGTACATGTATTTTTGATGTTGTATTAAATGTTAAAGTGAATGTAGTATTTGATTTGTAACATTTAGCCGTGAGGCTCTAAAATAGGTGAAGCAGTTAACGAGGCAAATATTATGATATGACTTGATGTCGAGCTAAAAAGCAAGCTATTGAAAAATTGTTTTGGAGTTATAAATCTTTATAAAATTCAAAAACCTTAATTTCGTTGTAATTAGTTTATTAACAAACAATCGGTATATATATGGGTATCAACTGTGCACCATTGTGATTTGTTTCTTTATACTTGTGAAGCAGAATTTATAAGAATCGTGTTAAATTCTAAATTTTGAGACTATGTTAATGTCATCTATCCTAGTGAGCTTGAAATAAAAGACACCACTGATTACTCAAGTTCTGCTTTATATTTAAACTAATACCTGAATTATGACGCCCACGAATGAGTACAGACCAACGTGATGACAATTTTTTTCTTTTCTATAAAGCAAAATACCTCCTTCTCCTGCTTATGGTATATTTGTTTCCGAAAAAATACGCTATGGTAGAGCTTGTTACCACTACAGGGACTTTGTACAACGAAGTAGGCTGCTTGCAAATAAATTGTTGACTCAGAGATATTGCAAGCCTATGCTTATCAAGGCCCTCAAAAGCTGTATGGCTATCATTACGATATTGTTGATAAGTTTAATGTGTCTGTGTCCAAGATTGCCCTGAATATGTTTGACGCCTCATAGTTCCATGTTTTTTTCACACAATTTTGATTAAACATGTGGCGGGTGTATCTAGCTAAACAGAAGGTGCTTACCATTTCGGAGCTCCCAGTCTCACTACCATGTCGGAAGTTCACGTGTCTAACCTAACTTGTCAGTTCCAAAGTTTTTACTTTGCTTCTGGATTGTGATTCGGACATTGATTAGTATGTTTGTTTTTGATTTTTTTGGATTGTGGAAATTTATTTACACGATATGTATTGTGGTTTTGTGGGATTCAAATGAAAAACAATCACTAATTGAATTATTCAACATTAATTTTTGACGATTATACAGGAGCTAGTCATTAGGTATGTAAAAATGAGGATCCTTGGAAAATATAATTTTATTTTCACAAATATGAGTTGTTAAGCCAAGATACTATAAACATGACCTTTTTGGTAAAAACCATTAAATATTCAAAAGATATATACATATCTATATAAAATAATTCACTTAGATTCAATAAGAATTTAACTTATGAATAGAATATTCAAACTTTTCGGTCTTAAATTGCTTTTCAACGTCATTCTGTAAACGATTTACTTTAACGTGTTGAATTTGTAATTTGTTCAACTAAGTGATTACATATTTAACCAATGAACAATAAATATAAGTTCCAGTTTAAGGTTTAATGACTTGATTTAGTTTTTCCTGTTAAATCGTATTCAAAGTGTTTTATGTGTGTCAATTTTCCCTAGTATCACGAATAGCCATGGGTCCTATATTGCAATATCAATCCGAATTGGACTCATTGAAAAACCTCAAATATATCTTTAAAAAGCAAGAACAATTTTGTGTCGGTATTATGTCTGATGGTACCTGATAATGTTCTATATCAGAAGTACCTTGATTGGGTATCAATTATGAAATCCGTCTAATGCTGTAAAGGTAACACCCGTATAAGATGTATTTTGCACAATAAATATACACCAAACATTAAAACCTCCTTGTTACTTCAATCATTTCAATCCCTAATAAATGGATACAGACGAAAGGATATGATTTTACAGTAATGATAAACCATGTATTTAACGGCGTAGTTCAAATAAGAGAAAACAAACTATGATTTTGATTTTATCCACGTGTATCGAGGGCAATTTAATTATAAACCAGTAAAGTGAAACTATATTTAATAATAATTAGCTCTGAATTATTCTATGGTGCATCATATAATTATAACCATAGACTAAACACACACACACACACACACACACACACACACACACTGTTTTATAATTTACAGAAAATAACAATTATGCTTTTTTACGATTGATGTTCTTGACGAGTATTCGTTTTTTTCCACCTAAATGTATGCATCGTTATCAGTTCATGTACCTTTGTCTAAACTAATTCTTCTAATGGTTCAACTCATAAAAAACATAATAGTTGATAATGCATGTTTATAACACTGGAAAAAGTTCTCAAATGAAAACATAGCCTCTGTGGATATAAAATCAATTATGGGGTTATAATGCACTTTTGTTTACTTAACAGACTACGTCAATTTCTGGTAAAAAGAGGATATAATTACATTTAAAGGTGACATTTACATTTGATGACAAAAGCAAAAAATCATAATGAAAATATTTGCAAATTGTGTAACTTTTAGCATTAAGTCTGTACGTAAAGAAGATTTCATTTCTGACGGCATAAATCAGAATTAATTTTAAGATACCATGTAATTAATACATCATCATTCATCATTTAGAATAAAACAGAGAGGAAATGTTAAAAGCCAGTATTGTTATGTTTTGAGGTTTGTTGAACAGTTTATTCGGAAGCTAATTATCATGTGAGCCAAACAGAAGACGCTATTTTATTCAAAAAGTCTAGTATGATGATATCATGTATCCTAATGATTGCCAGAATTCCTGAGAGTGTTTAACTATAAATAGAATCAACATTAATTTCTTTTAATAATTTCCTTTTCAAATGAGAAATATCGTTTATATTACAATAACTAATCAAACTAGTATTGCTATCATTTTCTAAAGTACTGGAATAATGAAATTGTTGATCATAAGTAAACAAAAAATCGCATATGACATTCTGTCTCAATATTTCAAAATAAGATTAATTGTTCGCTACAGAAGACTCATTGGAAAAGGAGCTGGCTTCTCTATCTTGAACAACATCAAGTAAAACTAAACAGACGATCGTAAACTATAAATAAGTTCTATAAAGGGAAAGTTTTGTTAACAGCAACAGACGTAAACGAGTAAAAGGCAAGGTAATTATAAAAAGTTAAACAATTATCATAAATATATAATTAAGTTGTTTGTAAATGTTTTGATATTGTATTTAAAATAAATATAATTTAAAAAATGTGTTCAATTCATATACTGCATTGTGTCTGTTACATATTATACCAGTTTTAATTTTACAGCACTAAAAGGTTTATAATTTAATAAAACCAAATTCAAAAATGTTAATAAAGAATAAATTACAGGATCTAACTAACCAAATAATAATAATAATAATAACATCTACAGAGAATAGAAAAAATCGTTTTAATTAGGTTTAAAAATTAGGACATAACATCAAGATGAAGATATATGTTATTTATGTTTATTTGACATTGTTGTTTGGTTATCAGTGTTGTAATGATTTTCAAATTATTTCATGAATGCGAGGTTTCGCAGTTGTACTTTTAGACAATTTAATATAACTATATGATAAACTATAAATAAATTAAAATTTACAACAAAGCTCAAATAAAAGTAGCTAAAATGTAACCTTATGTTCATTATAACACTTTCAATTTTTAAGTATTTTAAAAAGAAATACAAGTTTTGAAAAGTTTTAGCAGGTAGTGTAACATCTTGACTAAGGATTGGGTTTAAACTTTTCCTAACAAGTTGTAAGCCAGTGTTCTTTATAAATCTATATGTTTATCCTTTGTATTTGCCTGTCTTTTATGGCGTGTTCATGGTTGTATTGGCTAATGCCACGTGTATACTTTCCGTCAGTATATTTCATCAGTGAGATGATCGATGGTTATATCGTCATCATATATATGGATGACTATAACAATGAATAGTTTCAAAAGTTTTTGCTTGTGAACTGGAGTTTACAGGAAATTTTTTTATGTGATTTTGTCTCTTTCAGGAATGAAGCCGATGATAATAATTCTAATGGTGATACTACTCAATGTAATAGAATCTTCACGGATAATACTGACGTCACGGCAAGATGAAAATAGGTATGTAACCATTCTATTTAATTTTACATGTATAATAACAAACCACTGCGTGTTAAATTAAATGCAATTGTTTGGGGCCAACAATAATGCTATAACAACACTACTGGACACAGTTTTGTCACTAAATGCAGCGTCTGTCCATAATATACCACTGTTGCAAAATGCTGTTCAGCGTACCGGTAAAGTGCTTTGAAACCAGAGTTTTCTGACCATTTACACATACGTGTGTGGTGTGTAGGTGATTCGAACCATATATTAAAAATTTAACACAAAACTAAAATTAGAAGCATTTTTGTTCAAAGTCTTATAAAGTTGTTTAGACTTGAAATAAAATCATGGTAGTTTCCAGATGTAACTATCGTGTCAAGTTAGTATTAGAAGAAGTCAGATTAAAGTTACATTTCAATAGTACTGAATAACTCTAATCTATCAAATGATTTTAAATAGGAGGTCCAAAATTTCCGTAACCCCTTAACTTGCACTCTATTTATATATACACAATTTATAGTAAAAAAATGTTTAGTTTAAACAATGCTTTTCGCAAATTTGATCGCGTTGATGCAATAACCTTTCGAACACCCTTTTATATGTTAAATGACCTACTATCTAATATGAATATTTCATATTTGAACAAAATTTGTTGAAACTTAAACCTCTGATACTATTTTTGCAAATTCGTTATTAAATAGACGCCACCTTGAATGTCAAACACGATAGCCTAGTACAAACTTGAATGAGTTGAATCTAGTCCTTTTAGGAACAATTCATGCTAAATTTGATTCCAATTGACCATGTCGATTCAGAATTTGAGTCAAGTATTTGACTGAATACCTCATTTGCATCCTCTTTAAAAAATCGGGTAAATAAAAAAAAAAAAAAAAAAATTGTACCGCTATCGCTATTACATAATATAACTTGCCAGAATGTTTTAGTCTTTGTTTTTATAAATACCAAAATTAAAATTTATTTTTAAAACATAAAATCAAAATTAATATAAATTTGAGAAATAAATCATTGTATTAAATACTTTCCTGACTATATCCGATGCCCCAAGTTCTACGTTCTTTATTTTGACATGAGTAGATAACTGGACATGAGGTTAGTACCCATCCGAAGCACACTCGGTCGGTCTCACTTTTATTGCGGAAATATATGTTTTAATTTGGAAGTTTCCACATGTAAACTGTACCGTGGAATCATTAATAAGTAAACCATTGTTAATTAAACTCGCTTGGAATAGAATAAAATAAAATTCTTTTGAAATACACTTGGAACTGATCGGATGTTTGATCTTACGACCTAAATAGTCACCATTTCTACAAATAAATATGTAGATAAATGGTTATTTATGTTGAAGTCTATCTATATAAGCTATTAAGTATCCAAGGCATTTTATACAAAGTCCTTTTATCAAATTTGATTTTGCCTATTACTATTTCAGAATAAAATTATTTACCCAGTGTAATCAATCCAAAACAAACATCTATCCATGTCCGAAAATAACTCTCATTCTAAAGTTTCATTAGTTTTATAAATGCGGATTAAAAATGAATTAAACACTTCCTTCAAGGCAGTTCTCTTTAATTACAGGTTTAGATTGTAAACCACCTAGCACATGTGGTCAAGATACCAGACATCTTCTTTTATAATATTTTGTGTTACTAGAATAGTCCATAGATTTTAACCTTTGACAAGTAAGTGCTGGGTGACTTATGTTTGTCTGACGAACATAAATAAATGAGTTTTCTCACAGCACAAGAATTAAGTTTAAAAATAAAACGATTAAAGAAGGGGATATCAACAAGAACATGGTAATTTATTTTCTATTTTCATATGCGAGAGTATGTTACATAATTTTGTGTCTCTTTATTCAGTTTCTTAACGTTAATAAAAATATTAATTTCATGTATTGCCTTAACTGTTATTTGATGCAGTAATTGATTAATGTGTTACGTGTTTATTTCGTAGCATTAAATTACAATATATCACCATATTTGTCATGTAAAGCGTATTTAATTTCATTAGTTTCAGAGACAGACGTCATCTAAGTCGATTAAAATTAGCAGAGTATGAGGCTCTTCAGGCAAGTGCTTGTTCAACTGTAAACTGCCAGTTACTTAGTCTTCTAGATTTGTAAGTAATAGTGTTAATTACAGGCGATAAATGTTAAAGTCTGGAACAGAAAAATAAGAAACAAATTCTATTGTTTGAAACATAGCTAATTTTCAATATAAAAATCCTCAGTAGATTTACATTGGAATCAAAATTTGTCATGTTTGCAATATTATGGCCATTTTATATAAAAATATTCAGCGAAATGTTTCGAAGGGAAAAGGGGACTCTGCAGCCCTTTGCTTAAATCATGACTCGTTGACCAATAAACAAATCAAAATCATAGGAATTTGATGCAAAGCAAAAAACAGTGGTAGAAATATTAGATCGGCCATAAACATACCGATTTACATAGTTGAGATATTAGTTAATGCAAATCACACTCGTAGTTGTTTATACCAATTAAGTCCACATAAATTATGTTTTTCGCCAGAATATTATGGAAAATTAAGCATCACGTCTATATGAAACATGAAATATTCTACAAATAAGTAACAGAATGTACCATAAAAAATAATTTTCATCATCTCATGTTTGATTGAAATGTGATTTTAGTCCGTTATAATGGAACTTCAATTAAGCACACAGTGTCTTTAACAACGGGTGACTTAACACCCCTGGTATAAGAGTTAAGCAGTTTTAATGTATAAGGAACAAACTAAAATAAAGTTTGAAATTTTAAATACGTTCTAAATAGCACCAAGTATAATAAACTGCTGACAAGACGAATCCATGCTGATTTTACTATCGAACGATATGGCTTCTATGCTGCTACATTGAAAACCGACAAACTAGCGAATTCAGACCACAACATGCTTGATCATCATGATGCCTCTGTATCAATAACTACGCTGAATATATGTGGCGCCCTTAGTTGAATGTTACTTTCATTTTGAATTTTGATTACACATGTGGTAGGTGTAGGTAGTTAAACAGGAACTACATGTCTTTCCAGTGCATCCAAATACTTTTTTGTGGTGGAAGTAAACATGCATAACTCTATATGCCTAAAAAGTACCTGGATTTGGGATTGATTTGGACATGAATACGCATGTTCGGTTTTAACGTTTTCATAACAGTAGCACATGTTTAACTGGGACTTTACGGCGCAAGACAATCTTGAGGTATAATTGAAAAATGAAAGTGACCTGTCTACTTTAGCAATTGTTATAGTTACGAAATATATAGCCTAAATCCGTATGATGGTACAACATTAATCTCGTATCTGCGTCTTTTGTATTGTTCATAAAACTTGACGCACGTAAACTGATTACGTCAAAAGAATGAATGTGACTTATGGTTAAATTGTTGCTATTATTATTATTGCGCAGTTACTTTCACACATCACAGTTAGCATCATTTACCCCGAATTAGATAATAATAGCCCGGTCATTTTGTTTGAAAATTGCTGGAGCTATATATCAACCGTTACTGATTAATTTTCTCTGACTTAATATACACTAGTTCCAGTTTGCTATTTTCAATTAAATCATTGGTAATACACCCATGCACATGAGGCCAACTTTTAAATCAACAAATTCATAATACTTCCTTTTTTACAGCGGTAGGAGAAGAAAAAGATCAAATGTAGTACAACTTTATAATCGATGTTGCGGTGGTCGGTAAAGAGAAGGTATTTGAAATATTTTAATCTTAATGCAAGCCCTACTGCGCAATTTGGTCATTATGTCCCAAGAGAAGTGGATGTTTTCATAAAAATGTTATAATTGTACAAAACTAGATTGCTGTTTCAGGTTTTAAGATTATTTATCAGTTGCGCTAAGACCAATGTTTTGGAAATTCAACTATTTTTAAGACAAACAAAAACAAAAAACTAAATGTATTATCATTATCTTATCACTTGAATTGGTGCCCGCATATCACGTGGGTATTTTGTGATTATATTTTTGCATTTCTTACGAATTTTGCGCAATTGTTTTTGTTCATTTGCCAGCTTCAACGATTTTGTTACATTAAATTCTATATTCTTGTTAGGTATGATGGTATGTCAATAAGAAACCAGACTTACTAATTTCCGATTAAATTCCTGTCATATTTTTAAGTTTTGGAAATAATCAAAAAATTTCAATAGTTATTGGTCTCTAGTTTGATGCACTTTGATATATGGTGTTCAAGTGCCATCGCCTCAAAACTGAAAAGGTCAGGGTCCTTTTCATTGACTAATTTCTCAACTCCTTTCAAGACTCGATAGACCAAAAATGACATTTCAATTTCAGGAATAGGAAGAAGACTCTTGGAGCTACGTCAGGAACATATGCAGGGTGTGGTATTGATGCATACTTGTTTCGCTCTAAAACATTCATTAACAGTTTTCAAGTTTGGACTCTCTCTTTCTCTTGTTGCAGAAAACACGTTTAGGAAGTTTACTTCGGCATTTTGATGCCCATTGCTCATCTTTAAGATATTTTGGGATTCAAAGGCCTGTTAGCTTGCGCATACCCAACGATCAAGTAAGATTGTTAAAACACGCGAAATGTCTAAGGCCTCCGCTATTTCTTCCACCGAAATTTACTTTCAGTGTATACCGGATCCCGAACTTTGTTACAAAAATCTTTGTCAATGTAATCCAGTCGGTATCAAGACATCGCTTAATCGTATAAAGACGAACTACTGCGTTTAATTTACCCTACTAAGAATTCAACTTGAGCAAAATAAGTTGCAGAACATCCATAAACATCAACTACCTCGCCTTGTATTTCCTCGCCTGATTTACCTTTTGAATAGCAACAGCAAATTATACAAATTTAGATGAAAATCATGCCTCTGCATCACTAGTCATGTTTTATATTATTATTCATGTCTTATTTAAGAATGACTCGATGTTGGTTCAATTTTGTGTCAAGGAATAAATCTGGTATTGGAATTAGGCACAAAAATCACTGTGTTGGACAATTGGAAATTAGATAGGCTGGTCACTTATTAATTAACTCGCCCTTCTACAAAACAGTATATATTTCATGAGCAAATAAATATTTGTTTTTCTTTCAGAAAGTTCGAATTAAGAGGGAGGATGTAAAACCAAAGAAGCTTAATTACAGATCCATATAATAAATGCTGTGAAATTGATGAATGAGTGGCGATACAACGCAATGTTAAAACTCCAGACTGTAAAGTTCATTTGTCATTTTTTTAGAGTGTAAGAAAAAAATATATTTCCTGAATCAAAGAAATTCTTCAGCATAAAACACTATTTTGCAATGACAAATCGAACAAGTTTTAACATTTATCTCAATTATATCTTACATATATAGAAATGGGGTTATCAAACATCAATACATAGGGTGTAATAAACGCAAAATCAGAATACTAAAGTTGTTGTTTTATTATTTTTGGTGTTTGTTTACGTTGTAGAAACGTTTTAGCGACGAGAGATGACTTTGTGCAAAAACAAGGACATTAGGGACGCGAGTTATTATTTGCTTTAGATGAAATACAACAGACAATCGGTATTCCAATGGGCAAAAACTCTACTCTTTTGCTTGCTGGTCATTGTGTTATTCGGATGAAGCAGAATTTATGCAAAAACATACAAACTCTGGAAAGAAGACTGTCGCCAAATCATTCAAATCCGCATACAATTATACAGACAATTTATTTCTTAACAATACTAAATTCTAAGAATAAGTTAGTAGCACCTATTGCCGTGAGCTTGGAATACGATGGCTTTTCGAAATGTAATGTTTATTGTATGATACCTCCATGTGTTTTGCACAAGTAGTAAAATGAACATTTAATCCCTACAAAGTATTCTCCGCGGTTTGAAATAAATAATTTTAATCTCTGAATCTAAAACTGAAATACGTGGTAGGCTGTACGCTGATGAAGGTATACCTCTGAGACACTGAATGATTGCTGAACCAAGGGCTTGCCAGGAATTGTACCAATCCCCAAATAAGAACCTTTTGGAAATGAAACAGTCACGTGGGATCTTCAACGACTTCATAAAATGCTTCATAAGCTCAAATGTATGTAATCTAGCATTATAATAAAGAAGACGAACATGCCCAAATCCTGACACAGGGCGCCGTTTGAGATAATATTCCTTTTTTAGTATAACATCTCAGTAAAACGAACCTGTATTATTTTTCCCCTTTGACACCGGAATTTGAAGGATATAAAGAATTTTCTTTGTGCTTATGCTTCTTTTGGCAACCATCTAACGTTTCTACTCATCTGATGTTTTAACTGATCATCGAAATAGTTAATTAATGTCGTCACCAGTAACAATGTTTGCAAATTGTTATTAATGGGATTTGGTAAATATATTGAGAAATTGCTTAGCGGTTTGTATTCTTACACTTTTTGGTCATTTGTCAATGGATGAGGGATCTATCAGACAGCAATCTTTTGTACTTTAAAAATACACGATTCCTGAAATTTAACTTCATGTTTATACCTCAATAATGCCAGCAAAGACCAAAGAAACGTTGTATTTAAAGCTAAATCACAAACGTCGTGACAATGTTTCCATTAACAACAATCATATTCCATGCAGCAATATAGCTGCTTCTCCTGTTTATAGTGTATCTGTTTCTTGGTTTATTCGATATCGTAAAGGTTGTGCGCATTACTGTAATTTAAAATAGCTTTGAGCTTCTCATGTATAAATTGTTGACACTATAAGTTATACAGGGCTTTGGCAGGTTACACGGTCCCATGTACCCCGTCAAAGATTATGTACCCTGAGCCGCAGGCGAAGGGTACATTCATCTTTGACGGGGTACATGGGACCGTGTAACCTGCCAAAGCCCTGTATAACGTTTTTGTCACCCTTCAAAGCGTTACCAGTTGGATCTTTTTAACTTCCATTCGTATTTTGTGTGATTGCGTACGCTGTCGCCATGTTTGTTTACTGTAACTAGACGTCAGCGTTGTACGAGTTACTTCCCTTTTACCGCTAAATGTCGCGTGCGTCCATGTACCCCGGCAGATTTCCGAACATTGTTCCATGTACCCGGAAGTTAACCAATCGCTATGCGAGAAAGTTCTTTGAAGGGTGACAAACAATCTTATCCGTGTCCACAAAAACGTTTTGATGTCATCACAATATTTGTATAAGTTAATGTTTATGTATCCAAACTTTTGCTGGATATTTGTCGTTTCATACTTCCATGCTCTTCTCAGCCTCACATCCCTGGTTGACGTCAGGTGTTGAACTTAATTTTGTCAGTTTTTAGTGTTTTCACTTTGTTTTTGGTATCAACGTCCCGAAAACGTGTTATACTGTCATTACAATATTATGGATAAGTATGTTTCTGATTCAAAATTAACTTGGATATATTTGACGCGTCATAGTTTTATCTTGCTCTTTCTTAATTGTGACTAGAACGTGGCGAGTGTAGCTAGCTTAACAGGATGTGTGTAATTTTCTCACGCAAGTAACCTCACTTCTCCAGAGAAAGCCCAGTTGAGTTTTTATTTAGGACACGTATATTTGTTTTCGATGGGTTTTACTCAAAATAGAATCTCTCATTTCCTTTGTGGTTTTACGTTTTGCTTTGTAAAAACAATTTTCATAAATGAATCGCATTTACTGCGAACAACATGCACATCCGTTCATAGTCTCGGACGAAGACAATCCAAGGACTGTCGCCGTCACGAATGCGTGACCAGTTTACACGTTGTTCACTTATTTGCACTGGCATTAAATATTATAAAGTAATCTTTACACACATTTAAGTGTTTTAAGTAGTAAGCGATATGAATCATCCACAGGTTTCTTTTAGTATCATTCGGTCATGATGTCATTAATATAAGCAACTAAGTAACGTGAAAATATGCTAAATTAATGTGGTTGTTTACATCATTGGTCATGAATTCCGGTAACAGGACCAGTCTATTACACTACTCATCCATTCCTATAAACACCATTATAGATATAGTTCCAATATTAGAAATTTTACTATCATTATTATCATTACCGTACCTCCACCTAGATTAACGTTTGGTATCTAACCCAAAGCAATGTAATTTACAGCCTCACTAACTATAAATGTAACAGAAAGTAATACTTGAAGCATTATCTATTACATTTTTCTTTGATATTACGCAATGATATTCTTTTGTTACGCGACACAATAAATAGAGCCGCAGTTTTATACTAAAACATAGAGCTATTAACGTTATTGAATTAAGAATCGTTGAACTTCTTTGACAGATTAGTAAAAACAAAACTAAACAAATCATGTTACAACTTAATCATAGGACAAGAAAAAGATTGCTGATAATTGATAACTGATCTATCTCAGATGTTGGTCATCGTTTGTTTGTGTAAATGAAACTGAAGTATTCATCACATCGGCGAGTCTTCGGTTCCAAACGAATACCTAAAAACAAATACCGTGTATCTACATGTTGCAGAAAGATAAAACGTATGCAAATGTCGAATTTAATGGATCTGAAAAACGTTTTTTCCACAGACGCAATAGAGTTTTACGAGCCGCCATATATTAAATTTCAATTTAGAAACATTTTGAATGGTCTTATTACATATACGTGTAAAACGTGAATCCATTGTTTGGTGTGTTGTGGCATATTTTTTAATTTTTAAAAGAATGTATTCATCATGCATCGCTGTTTGCAAAATAATTAGAATGGTGAAGGGATTTGTATTAGCACTATAACGACGCCACTGGACATATATTTCATGTTTTATTCGTGTAAAGCAATTTCATGATCTTGTCTTTGAATTTGTTTCGAGTTCATGCGTTAATTGACATTTATTAAGTACATGCTATGCGGTAGCTAATTTCCTTCATTTCTTAACATAAATGTATACTATGGTGGTGGAATTTTTTCAAATGCCTCAATTACTTTTTCACAAATAAATTCTTTAAATAAATAAATGTTCTCAATAGATGACGAAGTGTTAATTGTTTACTATCACACGAGTATATTTTATGTGACCATTTTGAGTTTCATATTGTTGGAGAGGTCAGTTCACAGTCAAGCTGACCTGTTATTGTAGGGAACATAAAACCCCTTTTCAATGACTATTACTGTATTTTGTTGAGGTATAACAGACGTTGAGTTTCTATAGAAAGCACCAATATAAATACCAATCCATAAATGTGTTTTTAAAAGGAGATGTAAAATTTGCCTATTTATCAGAAAACCTTACAAAAGATGTATATTGTAGTATTAAAACATAAAGATCAATGTTCATACCACAATTTCAAAAACAATTTAAAAAGCTCATTACACATTACACCAATGGACAGGTTTCTGTACTACCTTCAGAAATAAGCCATTCATGGTATCAAAATGTAAAAACTATTCAACCACAGTTCAAGTAATACAGATACTTTCTAAAAAGTGTCTATCCTTGTTAAAAGTGGGTGTAGACAGCAAAAAACAATTTGGGAAGCAAAATTCTCTGCATGGTATTTCCAAGCAGGGTCTCTTATTACAAAATTATTTCAAAGTGAATCCTAAATTATATACTTATTCATATTTTTGTGGATATGTAGATTATAAATCTAAATGCTTGAAAAAGTTAAACATTATTTTAATAAGAAATGTGTCTCATTTATTGCAATAAAATAATAAATACTTCCAATATATAAGAAAACACTTGTATGACTATGATGAAGTTTTATTATGGTTTGGACATGGATTAGTATGTTTGAAAAATGTTTTTGATTTATCACAAAGATAATTTCTCAAATAAGACCAAATGACTTAAGATTGCATAAAAACAGATTTTAAATAGTTTGAAACACTAGAATATTTCAGCAAGGTTTTGTAAAAGTAGTTTTCCATAAAATTACCATATAATGATTGTATTTGAAGAAAACACAATCATTAAAAACTTGTTATTTCTGTCAGATATGAATCTGTAATATATAGCATTAACACTACAGTTGTTTGAATTTATATACCAAATTGTGAAATTGCAGAGTTAGCTCTGGCTCTGAAAATGTTTGAGCCAAATAAATAGCCACTTTTTAAATTTAGGAGCCAATTTATATACATGTTAAATAGCCAGAAAAACTAAGAAACAAAGTGAAAAACATGTCTAAAATGTAGAACATCTAATCTGCTGTATGGATTCTTCTTGACAGCTTGGAACACTTGTTTTACTTTTGTATACTGATGAAAAATATCAGTGATCTTAGTCTGTCTAATAATGAAATTGATACAAATTTTGGTGCAAAAATATTTGCAAATACCTATTTTTGGAACCAGAAATTAATAAAACATATTAGAAATTACCTAAATTTGCTCATGGCAAAGCTAACCCTGAATTGTGTCTAAGTGTTTTAGGTCATTAGTCAATTTGATTTTGAAATATTAGAATTTAGGTTATAGCAGAAGACATTTACTTGGAAAAGGCCAATTAAATGTAAAAACAAGAGCACAATTCAACAAATCGAAACAAGAACAAGACCTTTGAACCCATGACCTTTTTCTATACATCACAATGATCGTTGTATCGATACCTACAACATTCTAATATACATGCCTATACAAAACGTTTATAGTTTTCGAGATAATAAAACATTTCGGTATTGTTTCGCATATGTGAGCTTGACCTTTAAACCAATAACCTTTTTCTATACATCAAAATGATCGTTGTATCGATACCTACAACATTCTAATATACATGCCTATACAAAAAGTTTATAGTTTTCGAGATAATAAAACATTTCGGTATTGTTTCACATATGTGACCTTGACCTTTAAACCAATAACCTTTTTCAATACATCAAAATGATTGTTGTATCAATACCTAAAACATTTTAATATACATGCCTATACAAAAAGTTTATAGTTTTCGAGATAATTAAGCATTTCGGTATTGTTTTGCATCTGTGACCTTGACCTTTAAACCCATGACCTTTTTCTATACATCAAAATGATCGTTGTATCAATACCTACAACATTCTAATATACAAGCCTATACAAAAAGTTTATAGTTTTTGAGATAATTAACCATTTCGGTATTGTTTCACATCTGTGACCTTGACCTTTGAACCCATGACCTTTTTCTATACATCAAAATGATCGTTGTATAGATACCTACAACATTCTAATATAAATGCCTATACAAAAAGTTTATAGTTTTAGAGATAATTAACCATTTCAGTATTGTTTCACATCTGTGACCTTGACCTTTAAACCATGACCTTTTTCTATACATCAAAATGATTGTTGTATCAATACCTACAACATTTTTATATACATGCCTATACAAAAAGTTTATAGTTTTCGAGATAATTAACCATATCGGTATTGTTTTGCATCTGTGACCTTGAACTTTGAACCCATGACCTTTTTCTATACATCAAAATGATCGTTGTATCAATACCTACAACATTCTAATACACAAGCCTATACAAAAAGTTTATAGTTTTCGAGATAATTAACCATTTCGGTATTGTTTCACATCTGTGACCTTGACCTTTGAACCCATGATCTTTTTCTATACATCAAAATGATCGTTGTATCAATACCTACAATATTCTAATATTCATGCCTATACAAAAAGTTTATAGTTTTCGAGATAATTAACAATTTCAGTATTTTTTCACATCTGTGACCTTGACCTTTGAACCCATGACCTTTTTCTATACATCAAAATGATCGTTCTATCAATACCTACAACATTCTAATATATAAGCCTATACAAAATGTTTATAGTTTTCGAGATAATTAACCATTTCGGTATTGTTTCGCATCTGTGACCTTGACCTTTGAACCCAAGACATTTTTCTATACATCAAAATGATTGTTGTATCGATACCTACAACATTCTAATATACATGCCTATACAAAAAGTTTATAGTTTTCGAGATAATAATTATAATCAGAGGTAAAAAAATTAGGTCACGACCTTCACAATTGACCTTGACCTCATTTTGAAGATACTAACAAGAAGATGTCAAAACTGAAAACCCCATGTCATTATCTGGTCAAATAGTCAAGTTATAACAATTTGAAGCTATTTTACGATTTTTTAAAAATTAAACGCAAAAACGCGTAACCTATTTTTTATCCGAATTTCACAAAATGAAACAAAATATAGGCTTAAGACCCTAGAGAAGCCAAATATCACATCAGATTTTTTCTCCAATCAGTACTTTCGGAGAAGAAGATTTTTGTAAGATTTTTGAATCCCTAGGTCACCTTGACCTAGTTATGGTAGCCATAGCAACGCCACGAACAAATCTGAATTGCACCGGCCCATATATACTTCTGACAAAGTGTCATTAAAAACTGTCCACTGGTTTCAGAGGAGAAGTCGAAAATAGGTGTTAACGACGCACACACGCACGCACACACGCACGCACATACACACGCTGCGCTATGCCATGAGCTCACATGACCTTTGGTCAGGTGAGCTAAAAATGATGAATACTGGTAGTAAATTGTTAACTTTGAATTGTTCTGATTTAATCAACTAAAGGTGACCTCAGTAACACTCCATTTGATCCACACATCTTGCTAAAACTGAAACAGAACAGCTTATTTTTTCTAATAAATATTCTTCACCAATGTCAGTACATTTTTGATAAAATGAAAAAAGTCATATTCATAAATAATGATCATAATTAAGTTTTCTCAGGTAGTATGATCAAACTCCTAGCTCTAATTTCATTCATTTACTCTTGATTTTAACTTGTTATAAAGTCTAAACACATGTTTTGAGAGAGAGAGAGATAGACAGAGGAAATAATGTGGCACACTGGTTTATAAAAATAATTTTGGTGTAAAGTAAATAACACACACACACACACACACACACACACACACACACACACACATAGCTCCATCAAGTATATGCATATGATGTTTGTTCTTATATAAATATCTTCTTGTTATCATTTCTACCTACTCTTCCATTAGGAGGCAACACAGTGATATTGTTTGCCTAAAATTACTACAGAATAAAGGTAGTTTTGGCCACTAAAATTCTCAAAACAACTGGTATACTAGCAAACTAAATGTAGTTGTCCTTACCCACAAAATGTTACATATTGTAACAATTTCATATCTTTGTATTTGGAATCCTAAGCTACTGCAAGCATGTCATAATGGAGCTTGCTGTACTTCACTGGGACTTTAAATTTAAAGTTCTCAATTTTAAAGGCATGAGGTTGTTTTTGAACTATGTTACACAATCACTGCAAAGATCAAACACTCTCACACACATGGACAAATTTTGCTAAATTCAAATGATCTAGGATATGTAGTGATTGTAAAACTGGGGATATGGGGTAATAAAACATAGAATTACAAGGAGCTAATGTCTACAGTATTTTGTTTGCTCTCTCTCTCTCTCTCTCTCTCTCTCTCTCTCTCACACACACACACACACACACACACACACTGACAAATTTTGATAAATTCAAAATATCCTGGATATGTAGTGATTGTAAAACTGGGGATATGGGGTCATAATACACTCTCGTCCCCATAGAATTACAAGGAGCTTATGTCTACAATATTTTGTTTACACACACACACAATACATGGGCAAAATTATTTTGATAAATTCAAAATATTCTGGATATGAAGTGATTTTAAAACTGGGGATAGGGGGTCATAACACACTCTCATCCCCGCAGAATTACAAGAAAGTATTGTCTACAGTATGTTTTTAACACACACACACACACACACACACACACACACAGGCAAACTTATTTTGATAAATTCAAAATATCCTGGATATGTAGTGATTTTTAAACTGAGGATAGGGGGTCATAATGCAGCCTAATAAAATTATAAGAAATTGACTTTTATAATGTATTTTGTTCACAATCAGTGCATTCCATCAGCTTCATTTGAAAGTGGCAACCACAGGAACTAAAGTCATTTTAAAATTAAAAAACAAACCATATGGCAACGGGTCTTTTTTTTAATGTTTATAAAATGAATTTGGCCCCTGTGGTGGTACAACATGCACTAAAACCTAAATTTTTTGCCAATGATATGAATTAAAAACTAAACACACTATGATATGACGGTTAGAATACATCATCATTGTGTTGTAAATCAAAGTTTATGAATCTATTACCCTCCCCAAAGGGCACAACACCATTTTATTACCAACCAATCAACCTATTGACCGAATGATTAAATGAATGAAACTACATATTGAGATCTCGTTGAATGTTAAAATATACTATTTGTTGTACGATTGAGTGACTGTTCCCTTAATTTCAAAATTCTCATTCAGAATTTAGTACATTGGATCAAAAAGAAACAATAACCTGGCATCACACGCTGCACGTTGTGCAAGTTTGTTTACACCGGAAGTTACCCTACCCACACTTTTTTGTTTCAGGTCGGAACTAAAACGTAGAATCGGAAGCGAAACGGCAACTAGAAACTGGTCTATTATCTCTAGTTTAAATGAAAATTTAAGAAAATTAATGTATAAGGAAGTTGTCTCAAAGTTATATAATTGATATGAATTTATAATTTTAATTAATTTCTTTGAACTCAGAAATTATGTATAGGGTGTGGTATTATTTTAGCAATTAGAATATACAATGTATCACTTGTCAAAATTTACTCTTTGGGTGTAAAAGTTGTGTTCGATTTAACAGTCGCACTAACGTGTAAATTATCCTAATAATTCGATTTTATATATTTGAAACCCAGAAGTAAAATGATAGAAATCTATTGTGTCTTAATAAAATCTTTAATGCTGAAATTAAGAAAAGTTAAGGAATAACTTGTAAGTATCTATTGTCTTGATAAGTCATCATCATCACATCTTCGTTTCCTCTTTTAATGAGATTACAATGTGATTATAAGACGATTGTAAACACAGAACATAAACAATAAATTTAAACATAATTACACAAACAAAAATTTTCATTAAACATAATATTTACATAGAAACAAGATATTTTTATATCCTTTAATTCTTATTGTAAACATGACTTTACTATGTGAGATGGAATAAATGTAAAAAAAAATCTGTTTACAACCAGGGGCGTAGCCAGGAGTACGTTTGTACGCAAAAACGTTCACATCGTTGCGTCTACAAATATATTTCTTCTCCTCCGTTTAACCTCACCACTTCATTGATTGAACTCCCATTTTAACTTGACTTTCTCAATTATTGAGTGTTGTTTTCGTATTGCTTATGCCATACAACATCAGATCCCCTTGTACCTCGTCTTCAAGTTTAAGAATGAACCAGTCCTCAAAAGAACGACGAAAACTACCACAGCATAGCATAAAATTATAAGAAAAATTCTGATAAATAGCGCCCTGGAGGGCCGAAAATTCGCATCAGGGCGACCCCCAAACCCCCTGCCCTCTGTATGCGTCCACATTATAAACACACCAGCTACGCCCCTGATATCGTACATTTATTATACAATTCATGCCGTAATACATTTTTAATATTTCTATTCTTAAACTTTTCTCAGTTTTGCTCCATACTCCGTAAATTTTGGTCAATTTTGAGCAACGGCTATTTTGTCTAAGTTCTACATTTCGGTCGATACCATTTCGGACAGGGAAATGCCGAGCTGATTTGCATAAGAAATACTTATCGACAATATGTTGATACGCAACACTACACATGATGCGAATTATGTATTTAATGTGGTTGAGGCATTCCATACATGATTGACAAGGACGGATATTGTTTTCATAAATTTGTTTATAAAATTACTCATAATTGTTTAATTTATCAATAGTTATCAATATACATATGGTGTTATAATGTTGCACGTACGAGTATGTCATGTACTAAAAACTTTTGTTTACAAGATTTTTGTACGAAATAGAATTCTTGCCACAATTTACGTGCAATTAATTATTTAAGACAACGCTCTCTCTCTCTCTCTCTCTCTCTCGTTGTACCCTAATTCTTACTGAAATTCATTTACTTAACCTTGACAACTTAAAACAATTCACTTGCAAATCATTATTTGTAGACGAAACGATGTGGACGTTTTTGCGTACAAACGTACGCCTGGCTACGCCCCTGGATATTACTTTTAAAATTAAAAGTTTCGTTTTAGAGAATTTTACGATAAACCGAGAGACTAAAGGATCGTAAATGGACTTTAATAAAATGGACTTGAATTTGTCTTTTTAAGATCTTGGACACGCCAAGCGAGTGTTCATTAGAAATGAGCTAAATTCACCAAGAAAGATGAGATTCGTGCCCGAGTCGGAGCGATGACGTAACACCCACTATCCCGCTCCACCTGCTGTGTATTCTCGGGAATAAGAAAGAAAACACCTGCGCCACGTCCCGAGAGGGGAATGCACAGCATAATACACACATTGACTTATATTAATGGTTACGAAACGTACTTCTGACTTTGTACAAAACCTGTATTGACAAAACGGTGTTCAAATCCAGCCATTCCACTAACACATTACAGATAAAGATAGCAAAATAGAAACAAAAATGTCCATTTGAACAAGTACTTGGAACGGTCAAAGATTTATTACTGCGTAGAAAAAATTCCACGACTTATTTCAACATTTTTAACTGAAGTAACTAGACTTTCCGTTATAAAATTACTTTCTACAATAAATAAATAAAAATTTAATTAAGATAAATATGTACAGTGTATATTGATATGACATCCAAGGTCAAATTACAAAATTTATGTTTATCTTTTTTTTATGAAAATTTTATAATTTAACCTTGCATCAATCATTATTCACTTACTATGTGGGTACTTATTCAAGATTACGTTTCTGTTTATTTATTTATTATTTTGAGATAAAACACTTAAAACTGAACTAAACAATAGTATTTCATTTAAGTATTTCGTTAATATTAAGAAAAGAAAATACTATGTAGATACATTTATAAGTATTACGTATACTAAATTCTATACTGGAATATTAAACACAGAGTAGCAAATGTATGCATGTAATAGGGGAATGCCCACTAGCTTGTAGAAGGTACATATTCTTACTTCTAACCATAGAGAGTAGTCAAGGGAGACAACAATGTGAAACTGGCTAAGGGGTTAGGTTACACACGTGCCACCTGGGAAATGAGGCCAGGTGAGTCGGATGCGTAAGTGCCTCCTGTTAAACTAGCTACACCCATCACGTGCTTAATAAGAATTAAGAGTGAAAGAAAACGGAACTATTTACAGAGTAATTCTGGACACAGAAAAATCATACCGAATATCAACAATATTGTGATGGCGGTCATAACACTTCAGTGTTGAGAGCCCTTATTATCCTAGGCTATAAATATCCCTGTGTCAACAAATTGTTTGTAAACAGACTACGTTGTTATTTGAGTTCTCGTAATTGAAACATGCTCGAAAGGATTATGAATTGGTATTTTTTTGTATTTAATACTTGGTCTCAGTATCTCTGCTGGTGGATTTCGCCGGAGTTTACCATTAGCCCAGTGGCATGGTCTTGCTTGAAAAAAGCATGCAACACAAACAAAATAACCGTGATTTGGACGTAGACTGGTATGTCTGTTTTTTAATATTTACTACTGGTTCGGTTGTTTTTCCCGATGATACTATGAGCCAGTCGTATCCTAACACTAGTATGCAGCACAGATTTGGACATGGGATCATATGTTTGTTTTTTCAATACATCTGTTATAGTTTTTTCTCAAATAAATCGTTTATCTATTTGTTTAAATGTTTCCTAAGATATTTGTTTCTTAGTGTCAATATAATTATGTATGTTTATTAAAGCATGCCAACAAAAATACAACAAAAATATATGGAAATATTTTATGATCTTTTTTTAATTGTTATATTATAACTGCGGCGGTAGTAGTAGGAGAGCTTTTTGTAGACACCATAAAGGCCACATGTGGAGATTATAGAGCTTACATATTGTTCCGTATATGCATACATCTAATTTGTTTTTTAATTTTTCAAACATATTTTGTCAAACAATTCATAAACGTGAATAGACCAACAGTAATGTATATTTTAATCATTTTATGTTTGAACAAATACAATGTTTTTATGGAATCACTTTGATGGAAACATCAATAAGTAGTGTAATTGATTTTAAACTTACTTTGAAACTGCGATTGATCAAAGGGAAATAAATCTTTGATCAAAATTCATTTAGTGATGATTACAAATTTTCGCAATTTTGCGACGGATCTTTTTTTTAATTTTTGTTTGCTATATTCAACTCTTTGTCAGATAAAATGGTAACAATCAGCTATATAATGACATAGGACATTTGTTAAACAAATAACAACGTTGTAACTATATTTTTAATCTGATTTTCCTTTCTCTGAAAACTTTTCAACTTACTCATCAAAATGTATGTATTGTTATATTATCATTCTATTTTGTTTTAACTATATATATTGAATATGTATGAAACAAAAAAATATAAAAAATATTTTTGAGAGGTTATTTTCTAGAAAAGAATATTATTGACACAGTACACGCGATATAACCTCAGTCATAAATTATACATACACAATGCAAACATATATGGCTACATCACAATCTTTATTATAAACATACGCAAATGCAGTTCCGTCATTTTTAATATAAATGGATATGTTCAACATTTTTTTAGCTTTATAACTTATTTTAATCAAATTATTTGGACTTGGGTAGTTATATTTGTTTTAGATTGATTAGAACCACAGACAGCTTAGGACATTGCAAACATAGAATATTTTTGTTTTAGCTGATAATATTTACAAAGGAATACTTTTGATATTTCGGATATTATGTTTATCATTTTAATGAAAGTGTTAGTAACTGTTTGTCACTACGACAGGAGATCGATCTAAATACACTTACCTCCATGTGTCCTGAAATCCAACTAAAGAAAGCAAGAAGTTTTGAAATTCTCGTAAACGTGTATGCTTTGTATATGAAATTACCAATGATATAATATATACCCTATAATACGGGGTAAAATACAAAGGTAACAACCCTAAATTATTATAACAATAATGATGCTCTGAATATAGGAAAAAGCTACTTAATTAGTAATTAAGAGTAATCTTATATAACTCTTATATCTCTGCTTAGTCAGATTGGGTAAAACATGTAATGAATAAAGTCTTGTCTATTTTTCAATTTTTAAAATGTTGTTGATCTTCATATAATAACTATTACATAGGTCACATCCTATGGGTAATGAAATACAGCTTGTATACAACGTGAATTTAAAATAGAGGAAAAGCTGATATTACAATATGTTACTCGAGATATTAGCTCATTTCATAACACATTTATTAACATAAAATGGGGATGATGGCTCTGATAATGCATTGGTTATTTATAATTAGATATTTAACCAGTTTTAATTTTACAGCACCAGACGGAAATTTCTAATTATTAGACCTTAAATCATAATTTTGTAACCAAAGGGTTTCTTTTTTTTTTTGTTTCATAATTTAGATTTAAAATTAAACATTTACCAAAGCATTATCTTTTTTAAAAATGCATTAAATTGGTCCAGTTATATTTCTCTTTAAAATAGTATAAAGTAAGAAATCAAAAACAAACAAATTTATCCATTTCCAAATAAAGTAATATGTTATTGAAATATAATATTGATCATATAAAATAAATTAACGTTTCGAAACATTGAAATTTTCACCAGGGAAGTGAGGCTGGTCGCTCTGAAAAGAAAGGGACGATCCTTGCTAGCTACATGCGTCATATGTAAAACCAGAATTTTGTAAAGAACAGAGAACGTATAATTTCTATAAAAATAATGTTGAATATGACAATATCGTTGATAAATATGAACCATATCGTTGATAAATATGAACCATATCGTTGATAAATATGAACCATATCGTTGAATCCAAAATCATCCTAGATATATTTCACGTCTCAAAATTCCATGTATATTTCATTCTCAATTTTGATTACACACGTGGCAGGTTTAGCCAGCTACACAGGAAGTGCTTATCATCCCGAACCACTGGGACAGTTCGTTTGTTAAATGTCATATTTATCTACATTTGCCGTTTTTCAAAGTCTTTACCTTGTTGATTTGATTGTGTTTTGATCAAGGACTGGTAAGAATTAATTATATTTGATCAATCCTTAATTACGACAAAGTAAAGCAAACAATTCATACAGTTCATTTTATTTTTAAGTGACTCTAACCAAAATCAAAGTCAACTTTTATTCATAATTGTTATAATTGGTAAAGGAAATAAAAAACATCAAATAATTATTAACTTGATCAGTTCATATATTGAGTTAAAACCACTAGGCACACTGGAAATAAACTGTCTTGCCAACAAAACTAGGAATTATTGTAATTTTAAATTTTCCTCGCCGTTCCCAGATTTATTTTAATACCGTTTTTATTAGTAATTGAGAAGTTTGATAGATTCTGTACAATATAAAGCATATAAATCATGTTTGTCAAACGGACACCAACACGACTGTGTCTTTTCTTGATCAAAAGATTAATACCTAATGACAAATTACTTGTCAAAACATTGATAATGAAGAATTACATTGTTAATTTTTTCATCGTTTTGTACAAATGACACGGAAGACGAATTCGGAATACACGGAAAGGAAAGGAAACAAGAAACCAAACTATTGCAGATTCTTGGTTCATCCGCCTGTATGATACGACTTGTCATAACGTGATTAATGGGAGATTATACATATACAAAACAAAATGTAATATTTATCGTGATTTTTTAATATAGTTAAAATAATGGTTGAGGACATCCAATTGTATTATAACAATTATGACACCTCATTACGTATTGAATAGGCACCAGAATTTGCCCTAGGCGATGTGAGAGAGCTCTGTGATCAGTAATCCGGTAGTTAAGATTACTATGTTAGGGAGTGTTGATTCAATATCCTTCACAAAACAACCACTTACATGTACTCAATTTACCAATACTATAATTGTTGTTTTCTTAAAAAAGTCAAATAAGAACCATAATTATCTTTCAAACTGGGCTTCTGATATCTGGTACAGTAGGAACGCCAACCCGGCTTTTTCCGAGAATTGTGTTTCGGTTTTACAAATTGTTATCCTTCCGTTGATTTGAAAATTGGGATTACTTTTTGACAAGTGTGTCATGGCCGAAAAAGTGCCCAGTCTTTAAACTAACGATATAACATTATTAAACATAGTTAAGCATTGTGTACCAATAAATTATATGTCGGAATTACCAATATTTTGACATTTGAGTTTAAATTTGAGATACAATATTATTATCCACAAAAAATATACAATTTCTTGACGCCAATTGATGTCACTTCAGAAACACCAGGAATTTTTTGTCAATCTTTAAAACTTGGACACTTTTTGTGTAAAGAAAATTATCGCTCGCTATTTTGTACAACATACAATAACACATCCCAAATTAAATTAAACCTAAAATCTTTCTGGTGCATCAGGTGTAAATACCGTAATAAAGCGAAAATCTGGATGGTACATTTAGTTGTCAATGTAAACAAATATGCGCTGGCTGCCCCCGCGGCGATGATCGATGTACCAATGTCAAGTTGGAAATGACATGACAACATGTTGAAATTATATTCACGCGATACCGGTTCGGAGAATTAATAAGTCGCATGTTAAAATCACCATACTTCACAAGTTTTTAATTAAAATCTTTTGATAAAGTAATATGATCCAAACCCTGATCGGTTGCCTGAATGGCAAAACCTGCATGCATACGCTATCAAGAGTTGTCTCTCTTTAATTGCATTCTCTCTCTCTCTCTCTCTCTCTCTCTCTCTCTCTGTGTGTGTGTGTGTGTGTGCGAGAGAGAGAAAATGAGAGAGAGAGAGAGAGAGAGAGAGAGAGAGAGAGAGAGCACCATAAGTTATAACCTTCACAATCGAAGGGGTATAAAATCTGTAGGCTGTCTGGCAAAATCATGCATACCAATTTTGCAACCAGTATATTCTCCAAGGAGTTTTTTTTATCTATAATGAGCAGCTACATTACCAGAGTTATTAGCAAGTGAGTAGTTACATAAATTTTACAAATATACAAGATTTCAGGTTTGATGGATGTCATGTTATTACAAAATCAAGTACATTATTATAACAAGCCTCACAATACAAAAAAAATTGAAACAAGTGTATCTGTAGTCTTATTGACTGTCCATGTGTGTATGTTTGGATGTGTGGCTATTTATTCAGTAAAAATATTATATATATATATATATATATATATATATATATATATATTATATATTATATATATACATGTCACAACTGTGTGGGTTTGGATAAATGACTTGTGAAATTCAAATTATGTAAACTAAATACATTTGATTTAAATAACAAAAAATTTTTAGGAAAAACAAATAATATATAGTATATATATTTTCACAAAAAATATATACCTGGCAATTAAAGTTCTAGTACAGTACTGTACACACCAAATGTTCACATGCCCAGACACTGTCCATATACATGCACAAATCACATGTCCATAACATCCATTACATTTTTATTGTTCATGGCACATAAGGGCTACCATAGACTTATTATGATGATATACACGTCACCATGGTACAAAAACACAAACAGTATTTATTCACAGAAACGCTGGAAACATCAGAAAAATACATTTAACACCCTCCAGCTATTCACTAGATGTAACTATCACTTGCTCCATGAAACATGTACACATTATGTTCATACACTGACACCTCTGAATATAGTATGAAAATCTTGTACTATCTCTAACTGGTCAGTGATTTCAGTCAATGCAAATCTTCACACCAATTGTCTTCCACACAGGGATTATAATATTACCACACAGGTACCACATTGTTGTAAAATGTCTGAACCATACAGGTTCAAAATACTTTCATCACACAGATGTAAATGTTTTAATCACACAGGTTCAAATATTTATAAATTTAGAGCCACACAGGCAAAATATTAAACTTAAATTTAAAAAATGTCGGACCATTCTCTCTCAAAAAATGACAATCCACATAGCCTTTTCAGCACATGGTATGCTACCAACTCTCACCCAACAGCATGGACAGGTAAAATTGTCCATATCAGGTTATTAATTTGCATAAAGTCTTGCACAATAATGACCAGCTGGCAGTAGAATTACACCTGTTTCTCTACTACCCTCACCTACATCTACCCAGATTAAATACAATAACATCACACATTGCACATATGTATAGATCTGTTTCAAAAATCAACACCACCCCCTTTGCAACACTTGGAAACCAATACTTGTGGAGGAAAAGAAGATTGTTTTACTTTGAACTTTTTTTTGGTTTTTATATGGTTCAGTCATGGAAATTATTTAAACATATGATGTCTCTCCATTTCAGTCTTGAGGTAATGATAGACTATGCTGTAAGTCAATGCCATTTGAAAATATGGGTTTTTGAAAACTGGCTATATACCCATAAGTAACTTTTTAGTATACAAATTTAATTTACATTGGTTAATACTGGTTACATTTTGAATTTGAGACTTAACTAGCTAGTCTTGTACTATTCAGTTTTGGATTTAGAAATTATTTTCCTCATTTGTTACTTTTAATTTATTCAGTATAGTTTTTACTTGCATATTGAAAACAAAGAGAATTAGGCAATGTGTAAAGTGACAAGTTGAATAGGTGTTTGTTGACTTCTTAGTTTCTTAGGAGCAGAGATATATGTCTCTGTTAGGAGTGCAAGAACTAACCTTATAATTTTGGGAATTTTATAATCAGTGGTCACAAACTGGCTATTTAAGTGACATTTTCTTTTGTTTTCCCTTTTCAATGATTTTTATGGTTTGTTGCTGGTTGATTCAACTTGAATGTTGCAAGTGTAAGCTTTTCAACTACCGGTACATGTATCCCATTATGTAGTGAGACCTCAAGTAAAAACATGTGTATGTTACAAGATTGATGTAGTAAATCAACTTGCATGACTCAAATGGCTATGGCCTTGAAATATTTAGCCAATATCAGAGTATTGTATTGAGTGCTGTAACTGCTTTAAAACACAGAAATCACTCCTGGAAATGGGATTTAATATTTGAGCTAAAAGGAAATCATTTTAGGCCATGAAAGGCACCTTATTTCAGTCTAGCTGAAATATTAACATTAGACAACACCCAGCTTAACACATTTCATTGGATATTTTAGCTAAATAATTTTAACGAATTTATTATTTCTTGTTATATCTAAACATAAACAGTTGACTGGCAAACCAGAATTTAAATTTTTAAACAAATAACTAAATTATGGACAATATAAATTTTTTTCAGACATAAAACTTTGGAATATTGTATCTTCACTTTCATGTCCTGGTTTAATTGACAAAAGCTTATCCAACAAAACCTTAATGGTTATGTTAAAGCTATTGTTTAATAACATTATTGTATTTATCTGTAGAAAATTTAAGATTAGTTGTTGTCAATCTGGAGTACAAAATGAAACAGTATAGACCTGTGACAGTGGTCAAGCCAAAGTTTATAAATATCATGTACTTGTTATGCTAATTAGTGTATGTACAGGACATATTTTCAAAGTAAAATACACTCTGCCTTTGTCTTTGGAAGAATATTTCACTTGAAGCTCACTTTCAACTTTACTGATTTGGTGACCAGGTGATTAATAGCAGCTTGTAATGTCTGAAAACCACAAAGCAAAGGTTGCAACAGTTTAGAAGTGACAGGCCTTCAACAGCATCTGAGCCCCAAATCACATACCCTAAATAAACGGGTTTATCTATTGTTATTAATTCCACAAGTCAACTAACACTTATAATGCACCGTACGTGGTCAATCAACATAGAATTTGTACATGTGGATGTCGTATGGACTTTTAATTTGTAAAATGAACGATCGAAGCGGCATATTGCCGAGTTTTAACATGGAGACTGAAAGTAGGCCCTAAAATCCGGCAAATTCTATGAGAAGTCTGACAAAAAAGATGATAATAGTAACCTAAACTTACTTTATTTCAATCATAAATACCATTCTGCGTCTTCTGTGTGTCCTAACTAAATATAGAACACAGCTAGGAAGCAGGCCCTGGTTTCACAATCATTCCTTAGCTAAGATTTTCCTTAACTTAAATCTTGCAAAATTTAAAATCTTCATAATTTTGTTAATTGTCAAGATATTCAGGAATATAAGGTGTTTTATTTAAGATCACATCAAGATTAACACATTTGCATTAGTTTTGACAAAAATATTCATCAATAGTTCCAAAAAGAGAATACCAAAATTTGCTACATTTAAGGGTCATCTAAGTAGGAAAATTCAAGTGAAAACCATTTCGTTGAAAAGCGTGAAATATGGGTATAATTATGAAATTACCTATACAAGTGTGGAGATTTTTAAATAAAAATACAGAAGGAATTGATAATTTAAGAAATTTTGAAATATTTGTTGCATGTTTTTATAAAAATTGTACAAAAATACACGTCTTGGGGAAAATAGCTAACACCTTGTATAACGAATTGATTTTAAAAAATGAAAAGATATTAAGATAGTCAACGTCATAGAGCAGTGCAAAGGGGCCAGAGTTTGTTAAAGAAATACGAGGTTTTTGAAAACTCGACAATTTACGGTGGAGGTTATCCACGATTTATTTTCCTTTTAAAAATGCGTGTACCAGGCGTGATATTTATATTCTAAGGCCACTACTAATCCAAAATACAACAGGTCACTAAAAGTGCACGGTCACACAATACTGTTCTATTTAAATCGAGGTAAATATTGTTTGGTTTCAACAATGTTGAACTATATAAAGCCGAATATGCCTCAGCAATAATCAAGTAATATTCAAACTAAGCTTTTATAATCTTCCCTTGGATCGTTGGTAGCCTTAGAATATTAACTATCACGCCTGGTACACGCATTTTTTAAAGGAAACAACATAAAAAACCTCAACCGTAAATTGTCGAGTTTTCAAAAACCTCACATTTCTTTAACAAACTCTACCCCCTTTGCACTGCTCTATGACGTTGACTATCTTAATATTTTTTCATTTTTTAAAATCAATTCGTTATACAAGGTGTAAGCTATTTTCCCCAACACGTGTATTTTTGCACAATTTTCTTTAAAAAATGCAACAAATATTTTAAAATTTCTTAAATTGTCAATTCCTACTTTATTTTTATTTATAAATCTTTACACTTCTGTAGGTAATTTCATAATTATAACCCTCTTTCACGCTTTTCAACCAAACGGCTTTCACTTGAATTTTCCTACTTGAATGACCCTTAAGTTAAGGAAAATCTTAGCTAAGGAATGATTGTGAAACCGGGGCCAGTACTTACAAAACTTCTAGGTCAAATTAGATGGAAAATGGACCCGACCCGTACCCAAGAATCCGGACTGACGGCGATTTTTTCGCCTTTAAAACTTGGACACTTTTTGTGTAAAGAAAATTATTTGATGAATTATATATCAAATTGTACATTGCAAACAAATCTTTCTTTTGATATAGAAATAATTCTGGTGCACGCGCTTTGTAATAAATGGGAAGGAATCTTGTGAAGAACAATTTTTTGAATTTTAGTCAGTGACTCGTTTTTATTTCTGAATTAAGATATTAAAATGAAACCGGAATTGTTAAAAGTAGTTGTGAACGAGTTTCATATATTCTGATTTTTTTTTATGTTATAACCCTGGTCATAACCTCCGGTGATATATTGAACACAATTTGCAAGTTCACAAATTTTAATGAATCCCTACGCCAGCGGCTTTGGCGTTCCTACTGGTAGTTATCGGTAATCAATATTGAACTGTTCGCTTGACCTTTCAAATTTATTATGAAGAGGTACATTTATGTATAGGTATCACAGATGTTTATTCAGTCTACATAATGAAAATACATCATATGCATTGCGTGTGTATTCATACTAACTGCGAATACTAACACTGCCCATTTAAAACAATACTTCTGTGACAACAGGTTGATTCATTCAATCTATAAACCAACCTTAACTCACACGAGTTAAAAAAAATGAAAACTTTTAAAATATTTAAGTCTTCCACCTAGTATACTAGCTGGAAGACTTATTGATTTTCTTCCGTTTCGGTTCTCCACTATTATTATTATTATTATTATTATTATTATTTGTTTCTCCTGATTACTTGTTGTCCTTCATGTTTCTCTTAGATGCATCAACCAATCTTAATTAAGTTTTCAGGGAAGATACCTGTGCTATAGATCTATTGTTATCAGGTATTTGAATTCGGGGGGGGGGGGGGGGGTCAGAGGGGGAGGCAGGAGGGCGGGGTCCTAAAACAATAATCATCAGTTTTGCCATTGATACTTTATTTTGTACTATAAAACCATATATATTTATGACCAGCATCTCAAATTGCACCAATCCGTATCAAAAAAAATCCTGGGGGTATCAGGGAGGGGTGGATATGGGTGAGGCAGTGTGCTAACTTTTCAACAGTTAAGAACCCCACCTCAAACTATATATTTTCTGGTTTCATATGTAAAAATGAATAAAGTGATACTTGAAAGAAAAAACATGGGTCATTTCAGAGTGACGGTGGTGACAGGCGGGGCTGGGTGTTAACTTTAAATTGGTTGAGATCCCCACCCCTAAACGTTATATTTTTTCCATATAAAAAGATGAATAGAGTGATATTATAAAACCCATGGAGTCATTTCAGAGTTAGGGTGGGGACGGACGAGGCTGGGTGCTAACTTTTAAACAGTTGAGATCCCTTCCACTAAAGTATATATTTCTGGTTCTGTATGAAATGTTGAATAGAGTGGTACAAATGAAAGAACCCCAGGGTCATTCCCGACTCATGGGTAGAAGGGTAAATGGTTGTGTCATTCTTGAACAACTCAGTTTCATAATGTCAAATACCAGCATATTTTAAACATATTGAATTTCTATTCCTACTGTTATAGGATTTTATTTCATCTACAAACACATAGGTCTATTTAAAGATATGAACAGAATACTATTTTACAATAATAATAATAATAATAATAATAATAATAATAATAATTTATTTTATTTAAGTGTCACATATAAAAATTCAATATTCACATACACATAAAAAAACCTTGTAAAATTTTTATATCCGGCCACATGTGGCCTATGAGACACTACATATCGTATCTATAATTAAAATTAAATAATTTATGGTTTCTAAACGAGGCTGGTAATGGTGGCCGTGTGTTTTGTGTCGCTCTGAAATCTGAACTGTAAAAAGTGATAGATAGTGGTAAAGAGTTAGAAATTCTACGTATAAAAGACAATTTAGGACACTAGAAGGAATATTTATACATATATCCTTGTTAATTATAGTATAATTGTGACAATTAAATATAAATTAAAACATTTGATCATATAAATTAAAACATTTTGATCATAAAATTTAGTTGGGCATGGGTAAAAGTAACACTGCAGTTAACCGTTTAAAAACATCATAAAAAGGCATTAAAAGATCTACGTCTGTTGGTCATATTAAATAAAAAGATGCCTAGTTTTTGTTGGACCTCAGCAACGTTACAGGACATAATAAAATTTAACTTATCCGAAGGGCTTAAATCATTAAAACTGGAATTTATATTATTACACAAGTTAAAAAGTGAAAACCTTAAATCGCTATAAGAATGACAATTAATTAAAACATGTTGTTCGTTTTCAACTTCTAAAATATCACAATATTTACAAATTCTGTTTTGTAACGGTGTAGGCGGTTTAGTGTATCTACCTGTTTCTACCGCAATAGGGAGAGAACCACTTCTAAACTGGCAAATTAATCGCCTGTGATATCGCGGAATCTGGTTACATGTAATATATGTTTCTAATGAAATGTTATTATTGTATTGTCTATATGTTCTAAGTTTGTTACCATTTAAGCACTTGTGGTCATTAAATAATTGACAGTGCCATTCATTGTTATCTATAATATTAACATTTTGTACAATATTTTTAACTACCTCTTTAGTTGAAATATTAATGTCCCACACAATATCGTGTGCCTGTATAGTGTCTATAAAACCTGAAACTTTATGGAACCGACCCTTAGCCTTGCGTGAGGAGAGAACAATTAGCTTATAAATAATCCTATTACAGTCATGGATACGAACAAGTTTACTGAATTGTCTTATACACTCTATCTTTTGTTTAGAGAAACAAGATAACCAGTTCATATCACCTCTAACTGAAATGTTTGATGTGTATTTACCAACACCAAGGAACATTTTACAGGCCTTGTCCTGCACAGAATTAATACAGCTAAATTGTTTTGTTCCCCAAATCCCAGCACAATAAAACAAAATTGGCTCGACCATGCTTTTATAAAGTTTTGTGAACACATTATAGGAAAAGTCACCATAACATTTTAACTTCGAGAACACCATTCCAAGTGCACGATTAGCTGATTTTGATAGTTCTTTAGCAGTTTTTTGCATGTCTAAGTGTTCATCAAGCCACAGGCCTAGATAACGGTACGTATCCGAAGAGTCAATAATAGACTCACCACATCTGAAAACATGTTTTGAACGTTCATGGGAGGGTATACGGTAATGCACCACTTTAGTCTTTGTTGGATTTATAAACAGTTTCCATTTTTCACACCAATTATTTAGCACTGTTAAAAGTTTATCCATTGACTGTTCATCAGGTGCAATGAGCGCAATGTCATCTGCGTATAAAAGTATTGAAATGTTTGTTCCATCAACACTAAGTCCACACTGTAATTGATTTATATCGGAGACTAAATCGTCAATAAAAAGAGAAAATAATGTTGGCGACAACAAACATCCTTGTTTCACGCCTGAATTAACGTCAAACCAATCTGTTAAGATATTATTCACTTTAACAGAACTTTTAACACCATGGTATAACCCTTGTAATGCAGATAAAAAGTTACCAGAAATACCCAATTTTTCTAGTTTATACCACAAAAAGGGCCTTGTAAACAGAATCAAAGGCCTTTTTCATATCTACATAACACACACATGTATCTTTTCTTGCTATTTTTCTATCATTAATAAGATTAAAAAACGAAAAAATATGATCTGAGCAACCCCTACCCTTTCTGAAACCGTTTTGGTTATCAGATAAAATACTATTCACATCAATATATTCATTAATTCTCTTATTTAACACATGACAATAGACTTTACTAGATACGGAAATTAGTGAAATTCCTCTATAATTTAGAGGATCACGTTTATGTTTATAATCACGTTTAAATATAGGATTAATAACACTTGATTTCCATTGATCGGGGACAATTACACCAATACATAATTTCACTCTTTTAAAGAGGTTAATTGTCTTAATCCCCGGAGCCAATTAACTGTGAATTGTGAAGTTTGCATACAGCTGAGGCATGTCAATAAAATAATTAGACACACCCTCTTAATGAAATAATTGACCAATCAAATACAAAATCTCTTGGATATTTGTTTCATGTAACTTTTGAAAGGAAAATAAAAATACAAAGTATGCTTTAAAACTGGAATTCATATCTGATTTGTCTTAAGTAAGAATCCACTATGTGTGGATAATTATGTTTGATTTTCAAATAAAGATTTTACAGAATGTTCAAGTTAATTAAAAATTTCTCAAATAATATATATATATATAGAACAATAAGTTAACTTTCTTAATATGGTCTTTTTGAGTCTTTATATAATTGTAGTAAAGAATAAAGAAATAAAGATATCTTCAATTTTGATTAATATCGTTCATTTAGATACATGTTGTAATTACTTAAAAAGATCTAAATGTCGTACAATATTGGCTGTGCTTTATAATTTTCTAAAATTTAAAATATGCTATGTGACTTTTTTGAAAACTGAATAAAATTATCACATTCAAACTTTTAATGGTTTGAGGAATGTGCTAGCTACTTCTGGTGGTCATAGAAGGGTGAATTATGTTGGAATGGTGCAAGACCTTCGTCACTGTGCTTGTCACCATTACACTTCTAGTTATTCATTTATCTTATGTCAGTATTTCTATTCACGTTTCTGTATATATATTTACTTTGTGCAACAGAGTAAATACTGGAATAGTCAAACAATATTGACCTGTCCGCTTGACCTGTCATAAGGAATATCCATAAAAAGGATCAACCCAATGCATGGGTATTGTCAGAATTCACAGATTCTATAGAATTAAAGGAATATGGAATTATGGTATGTCAAATATATCCAAGGTAAATGTGGTAACAGAGGCATCATTAAAGGAATATGGAATTATGGTATGTCAAATATATCCAAGGTAAATGTGGAAACAGAGGCATCATTAAAGGAATATGGAATTATGGTATGTCAAATATATCCAAGGTAAATGTGGAAACAGAGGCATCATTAAAGGAATATGGAATTATGGTATGTCAAATATATCCAAGGTAAATGTGGAAACAGAGGCATCATTAAAGGAATATGGAATTATGGTATGTCAAATATATCCAAGGTAAATGTGGAAACAAAGGCATCATTCTGATCAACAGTTCTGTGATTTATTGTATATTATAAAACTAGCTGCTATATATGTTATTCAGAAATCATGATAATGTTAATATTTCTATTTTTATTATACACTTTGTTTCCATTTTTGATGACATACTTAGAAGGTTTAATATAATTGTAACAAGGTTTTCAGAGAACTTTACCCCCCCCCTCCCGCAAAAATAAACATCAGTGAATTCCATTCAAGGTGAAATATGCTTTATGGAACGCTGGTTGTTAAATACGTGGGGTGGTTTGGCCATTTAATAGATAGAAAACCACAACAAAGACTGAAATAATTAGGCTATAGATACACCTTATTTCCATATTTTATTAATATTACGGAAATACCTATCACATATGTTTAATACCCACAGTTTTATTTCCTATGTTTAAATGTTTGACGAAATTGGTACATAAATATTATATGTTTGTAATTTATCAGTTTTGCTATTTATAGAAACAGTGGCCATCTTAGATACACTGTATTTTGCAAACTAAAAATTTTACAGAAAAAAAAACTGTTAAAAATGTTTAATGACCTGAGTTTTATTTTCTATGTTTACAATTTCAACAAAATTGGTACATAAATTAGGCTGTAATGACCATTTATATGTTACGCTATTTATAGTAACGGTGGCCATCTTCAATATGCTTTTAAAGTGTAAGTTAAACGATTTTCGATAATTTGAGTATAAATAGTAAATGCCGTAATTAAAACAATGTCGAAAACCCCGTGGTCGTACATGGTCTCCTTTTCGAGATATACGTGGTGAAACCTCCAATTTTGCACCTGGAAAATTTGTAATCAAGCCTGTACAGGCAACTTCCGGTTTTCGACGATCACACTTGTGACGTCATCAATAAGTACATGTAGCGCGAAAGTGCGCGTGATGCACTAACAACTTCTGGGTTACAACGACTGAAAGGTGCGCTTCAGCTCTCCGATCAACGGCGGAATTTACGGGAATACAATACTGACAGACTTCAAGGTGTAAACATGACAGAACATTCAGTAAATTTTACGAGCCATACGAAACTGTGAGGTGGAAAATGTATCAGATTCATCAGAAGAAACTGTCTGACAGGGTTAATGCTGTACATGGTAGTGTATATTGTAATTTTTACGAACTATTTCTCATTTTTTACAGCAGATCTACAGTGTATTGTCATTTTTTTTATTTCCTTGCGTTTGAGGGTCAATGTTTAATGAAAGTAGGTGTCTATGTGTCACAACCACACCACATGCACGTTTTAGTACAGGCTACCGGTTCCACATACCACAATCATGACAATGACCAGCTGACAATCCTATTATTTTGCCTTATACGGGTACAATTCCAATGCATTCTGGGGTTTAGGTTTACATTTGCATAGGTTGTTATAACCACTATCTTGGCATGCACTGCTTGTTAAAAATATAATATAGTGCGATATGAAGTTACTGGTTGGCTACTTGCCTTAGGTTTGAACCCCATAATCCTTACTTTCACAACTTGAGCTGATCAGCTTGTCAGTTTCAACATGTCAAAACATCATTTCTTAATAATAATAAAAATAATAATAATTATAAATCTGTTAAATCTAGTTTTAAAACATCACCACTCAGGATTATATTTATTGTAAATTGAAAAAAATGTATTTGATTATTCTTTTCTGTTACATGGGTATCTAAGGAAGACATTCAACATATCATCATTAATCAGTTTGTGCTGTTTAATAGGTATACAGTGGGGAGGATGTACAATTTTGTATCAGGCAGATGAATTGAAATATCCATAATCTGTGAATACCCAACCTCATGTGTGTATGCAAATCACTTGTTTTAATCCTGACTGGATAATAGCTGTTATCCAATTTGTGGTCAAGACAGTCTAATGACCATCTTGTTCTCTGGTAAATATGACATTGTCAACTTTCTTTCCAGAAAAACTTATTACACATGTATATGGTTAATCTGCTGTTGTGTCTATCTGTTTTACCCTACCATACACTCTTGATAGCATGTCTACCCCAGGTACCAATTATGTGTCTAATTATGTTGGGTTAGATTTAAATGTAAAAAAAAATGTTTTTAACAATCAAAATTCATTGCACTTTAAATAACTTGGTATACATAATTATGATATAGCAGAAATTAATGGTTAATTATTTCATTGTTTTCAATGAAGCCTCTTTTAATACTTAAAATATTTCTCTTTCAGATAAACAAATTGCATAAAAAGATAATGAAGGCTTAACAAATACAGTATAGCAGTCACATGATGGGATTTACATTGATCTGTCATGATAACAGTGGGGTTCAAAATTGACAAGATTTTGACAGTCCTTGTAATTAATGTTATTGTTTATTAACTTCTTCAGTAGATTTGGGACATATCCTCAGGTGAGTGTTAATTAAGGCATATGTGACTCTTGTTTAATATATCTAAATAAGGGGTTCAAAATTTCAAAACATATTTTTTTAATTAAAGGTCCAGGACCTTTTGCCTTTTTTCATGGGTTCAACATAATTTTTTGAAAGACAAATATCACTGAAAGTTCCATGTGCAATTGAGTTAACATTTGAAAATATGTAATCATTTAAAAAAAAGTAGTATTTTCTTGTTAAGAGAAACATTTTGGGTCCATCAGACTTTTCAAATTTTAACTTTTAACTTTTCAAGGGTCCCAACACCCAATATATCCCAGACCAAGACAATTTTGAACCTCTGTATATTCATAGGTCTCACAGGCCAAATATGGCCAAGTTCTATTTTTCATTATATTAATAATTCAGAGTGTATATTTATACTCAGTGCAAACAAAGTTGGGGCCCACTGGGGTATATGGGAATCACCCTGTCCATCTGTCCAAATATAATGTACACCATATCTTCTATGTCTATGGATCAATTTTAATGAAACTTGCAACAAATGAAAACAACATGAGACAATGTGTTGCATACCAAATTAAGGTGAATAGAACAAGGAATAAATCTTAAAAATGACAACTAGCAAGATGGGGGGGGGGGCTGTCTAAAGAGCTGCTCTAGTTATGTGAAGTAAACTTAATATATTGTGTGATTAATCTTACATTCATGACAAATTCTTGTTTATTTTGGCTATTGTGTGATTTGTATGATCAAATTCAATAGAAATACAGTGTATTCATTTATATTTTGATAGGTACACATTCATTGCAATACAGATTCAACCTGATATTGATAGAGAATTCAAAATTCAGAGAGGAAGTGAAATATCCGAGACAAGTTTAAAGGAAAAGAAACTATGTATAATATTTCATTTTGTACTAGTCAGCATGCATTTAATTATTTAATTTTTTGTAGTGGTTTAATTACTTCAATATACACAGCTTAGCATTTAAAGATGACATACTGGACATGAGACAGCTGAACATCAAGTGCAAGGTCTAGATTCTCAACTACAGTTTTGCAACCACTTGACCAGATTGTTCAATAACTTTACCAAAATGCAAAAAAGATAAATTATATATTAGCACAAATTTGTCTAATTGAAGAGTAGCAAGGTATTTTCATTACATGAATTTGTTTATGTATCATACATGTATTAAAATTATTGTTGAGAAATAGTTTGTTTTTACTACCAGTACTCAGAGTTTTTCATAGATCTTACTCAAAAACTATCTATTGAAATTAATTTGGAATGGGGGGGGGGGGGTAATAGATTTTATGGCACAGGTTCACTGCCACAAGTACATGTAACAGGTACCCACAATATTGGTACTGGCTAACTTCATCTACACAGCTATCCATAAATAACTATACAATTTTATAGTCAAATTCCATCCATATTGCCAATATATCAGAGGTTTTGCAGTATTTTGAAATGGTAATAATGATCTAAATTTTCATGTCATTTTTTTAAAACCAGTTTTCATGGAATTTATTTTTAATTTGAGAAAAAATAAAAATCTGTGAAAAATATATTTTCAAGTTAAAAACAATATTTTACCTAAAACAACACTCAGATTTACAAACATGATATTTTGATAATGTAATTTTGTGGAGATTTTCTGCCTATAATGAAATGACCAGTTTGAAATGTGTATAAATTTATGGATAGCAGTGTATATGTAGACCTATTCCAAGGGGGTTGGTGGCACATTGGTCTCTATTACACCTTTTAATTTCAAGGCTTGAATCCCACTTGGGACTGATCCTAGTGTAAAAAATTTTGTCAATCTGTCTGTTTATGTCAGTGGTTATCTCTAGACACTCCAGATTCCTCTACATTTTGAAATCATCACCTTGATATAAGTAAAATGATTTTGATTTTGATTGGGTGTACTCCAACACATATATTTAGGAAGATGCCACTTGGGACTTATCCTAGTGTGAAAAATTGTCAATCTGTTTGTTGATGTCAGTGGTTTTCTCCAGACACTCCAGTCCAGATTCCTCCAACATTCCAGAGATGTCCACCTTGATATAAGTAAAACAATTTTGGTTGGATGTAAACTTTACTCCAACACTTATATTTAGAAAGAGGTATCTATGGCCTGACTTTGATATGTACAAAATGATTCCATAGAAGCTTGGCTCTGTGCATGTAGGTACTTAGTGCAAGCATATATAAGAGTGGCTTTAATTGATAGCTAACAACATTTGTATAGGTTGCTGCCATATTACCACATTATCTTTGCACTGAAGCCAGTTACCATTCAGTCCATTATACCTGAACTAACACAACCAGTAGGAGTCTATGACTTCCAGATGCAGTCAACTGAATTTCTCAAAGCTGCAGGAGCAGGCACACAGGAAAGTTGCAGTTTCCTTTTTCTGTGGATAATTTAAGGTTGACTAAATAAATAAGGTGTTCTTATATTTTACATCATGAGAGGCAGACAGTATAACATCTGACCCTTTCCATATTGCTGGTGCTTGACACTTGTGTTTATTCAAAGCAAACCAGAAACACATGAATTTCACACAACATGAACTTGTGTTTCCATCAACAAGAAAAAGTTTCTGGTGTGATGTAGCTTGCATTCAACCACCCCCTTGCACCTTCTAATTATGATGTAGGCCATTTTGTAACCAGTACTTACATTTGTGACCCTACCCCCTCCCCATCTGAAAAGCAAGTATGGTTGACCGAACCCGGTAGTTACGACGTAGTATATCCCGCTAGTATTGTTGGGAAGGTCTTGGGTTCGAGTCTCGGTTTGGTCGCTGTATTTTTTTTCCCTATTGCATTTTGAGGCTCGCCCAACCCTGGTCTTGGAAGTGACCGACAAACAGGTAGCTATATCGCAACATACACGCTATACTGCAACGATTGTTTTGTTAGAAAAGGATTTAAGGATTATTAGGTCAGTCGTGATTAAATTCCGCTATGAACTCAACATCAACAACAGGGAGGAGGGGTCATGTGCATGTGTTATGGAACGGTTGTGGCTGTTTACAGGCTAATTTAACCACCAAACCTTATCATAATGCATGAACAGATCACTTGCGATTTATTCGTCTTCTTCTTACTAAACCTATGTAAAGTTGTCCTTAGTGGAGATCCTTTAATGCGATTTGACTGAATATTTTTAAGTTTCGGCGGGCGCCATACTTGTTTAAACAAGTGGGTGCTTATGCGCATGTCTGCAAACATTGGCTGTCACACTTGTGACGTCACGAGTCATCAGAGAGAAATTCAAGTTTCCATTCAGGTGTGCAAAAGGGGTTATTTCAAAATTTCTCCGTAATTAGTAATGCGATTTTTGAAAGAAATACGGCGTTCGTCTCAGGGAAAGGAGTTTATTAAAATATGTTAATATCGTTTTTCATTGTACTTACACTTTAAAGACTGTCGAGCAATCCCACATCAATCCTTACCATAACAAATCATCTGACCAAATTTCAGCTCAATCGGATGAACGTTTTTTTTTTTTGTAAATACACGGAAACCATAAATTGGGTTAAAAAGTCTATTTTTAGTAAAAGTGGACATCTTGGATGCACGATTATGCTGCTGAGCAATTCAAAATCAATCACTATCATAACAAATCGACTGGCCAAGATTCAGATCAATTGGATGTACGGTTTTCTTTTAAATGCCCGGAAATCAATTGGGATTAGTATGTTTGTTTTTGATTGGGACGGAGTACATAACAAGGCTGCGATTGTCATTTATAGGCTTTTGCTATTTAAAGTAACGACGGCCATCTTGGATATGCTTTTTATGCTGTTGAGCAATCCCTCACCAATCACTATCATAATGAATCAACTAACCAAGTTTCAGCTTAATCGGATGTACGGTGTTATTTAAATGAACGGAAACCAACTAGAACGCACTCCCGTCCCTAACACACATACACACCACACAGACAGCGGTATTAATATATCCTTCGTCACAAAAATTGTGCGATTGATTTATTAATTGTATATACGTCAACGTGTGCCAATCAAATTGTAAAAAATAAACAAAAACAGTACTGTGACATAAAAAGTTCAGTTTTGAATAGCCTAGGCTTACAATATCATCGCGTTGACAATTTATCAGCAAGCAGCTTGCATTGCTTCATAGTATAAAGTTCGCGTAGCGGGAAGAAGCTCTGTCATAGCATAGAAATTGTGAAACAAATACTCAATAAGCGGAAATATTGCTGCATAGAAAAGGAAAGTTGACAGTAATAAAAATGAAGTCATCACGTTTGTCGTACAGCTTCGAAGTAGAACTTGAAGAATCAATCGTATCTTTTATTTCAAGCTCACTGTGATGGCGTTCACATAATCTCCAATGTAGGAATATTACCTGTATTTGTCTACTCTCCAGACGTAACTAGATTATGCGTCATATAAATGAAGAAAAACAAATCGGCAAGCAATGGTGCACAGTTTGTGCCCATTGGTATATCGATTGTTTGTTGAAAAATTACCAAACACAACAGATTTGTTGTCTACCAAAATCTCTACGATTATGTAGACGGGATCTTCAGTATATTTTTTTTTGTATGGTGCTTGACAAAGTAACCAGAATCCTTTTTCAGCATCAGATTTTTGTATCTTGGCTTATCAATATTGTATAATGATGGTAAGTGAATAATTTCTTTATTTAAAAATCAAGTTGACAGTTTAATGTTTCCCTATACTACGGTAATAGTACAAATCTTTATTCATAAACCCTGTTTTTTCTGGTGAAGCGTGACAATAAAATTTCTGTTTATATTAAAGTAATGTAAATTTGACAATTAAATTGAGTAAAAGGGGACACATTCTAAAGAGCCTTAAACAATACCATCACGTCTTCTGTCCTTAAATGATTAAAAACAAACATACTAATCAATGTTCAAACTACAACCCCAAAGCAAAGCAACAACTTTTATGCTAAAGTCAAAGGCTATTCTAATGATTAGATCAATGATATAATTATATGTCATTTGTATTGAATCAGTATGGGAATTTAACATCACCATCATTGTTATTAAAGGTGGAAGACTGGTCTTAAACTATATTTAAATATTAAGTGTCTTAGTTACTCCAATATTTGATATCTCACTAATACGAACAATGGACGAAGAAGACGATTTACAGACTTGTTTTCTTTTTGAGTACAATTCATATGTCTGACATTGAATGCCTGCCTTCATTATCAGTGTTATCATCACATGCTTATTCTGTACTTGTAGCAATGTCCAATATATATTGCTAGTTATGTACAATTTATTTTCGTAAAAAATAAGAGAGAGAGAGAGAGAGAGAGGAGAGAGAGAGAGAGAGAGAGAGGTGTTAGTTGAATGTTGCTTAACGTCGAATCAGCAAATTTTCAGCCCTTCGCGACGAGAACTATTTTATTAATCTCAGTACGCCGCAGACAAGAGGACCACTCCCCCAGTCACATTATACTGACAACAAGTGAACAAGTAAATTAAAGGTCAACAGCAAGGAAAATTTATTCTCACATGTGTGGTCTGACCGGGACTCGAAGTCGTAGCGGTGAGAGACCTTGGAATTGTAGACTTGCATCTTATTCAAAGGTTAAGAGAGAGAGAGAGAGAGATGGTGATGAAAATGAACTAATTTCCAGGTGATGACAACTTTATTGATAACATTGTTGAATGTAGAACCAATTAAATTAATTGAAGATATGGTAACGTATAGTATTTTATTAACAAGTTAAGCGTTATAAATAAAACACATTTTTGTATTTTATACATTGTATTCTAGTGTTTTATACATCTACATATCCGGAAAATATATTTCCTGCCTCTAATTATTGCAGCTATTTTCGTAAATGACCCACACTCAAATCTCAATTTAAAGCAAAACAATATTAATAAAGTACTTATTCTAAATACAAAAATCAAACCAATATATAATAATTACTTAAGATTTGTTAATTGACTATAATTTATAATTGTAAATTTCCTATCTTATCTGGTTCAAAATATATAAGTTGTCTATGCAGTTTGTAAATGTTATATGGAATGTTCTTAACTTAGAAGATATCCTCCATCAACGGGAACAGAGGACCCGGTTATCATAGACGCATCATCGCTAAGAAGAAATAATGTCGCATCAGCAATATCTTGCACCTCATCGAATTTCTTCAGTGGATGGCGTTCTTTCAAAGCGGCCACAAACTCCTTATGGTTGGTTAAAAGATTCTGTGCTAAGTCGGTCAATGTAAGAGTGGGCTGGACAGTATTCACTCGGATATTGTGGGGTCCAAGCTCTAGAGCCGTACATTTTGTCAGCATCTCCATCATTGCTTGGAAACGCAGTAGGATACATTTGGATTTCTTGGTTGTTTGCCAAACACACTTGAAATATTGACCACCGCTCCTGGACGTCCTTCCGATATCATTTTCTTAGCAACAATCTGAGTAATGTTAAAGGCAGATTTGAAATTAACGTCTATAAGTTTATCAAATAAATCTTTACTTACTTCAACAAACTTAACGCCATTGTCACTAATTCCAGCATTGTTGACTAATAAATCAATCACTCCAATATTTTCCACTTCTTGTTTTGTTTTATTCCAATCACTCACATCTACCTGAACCGTGTTCACAGAGGGAATATCTAGTTTTAGCTTTTCCAAATTTTCTTTCACTTTTCCTATCACATAAACTTTCGCTCCTTCGCTTATCAACGCTTCTACAATTCCCTTTCCAATACCCCGGCTTCCACCAGTAACAAGAGCAATTTTACCTTCAAACCGTAGCGCCATGTTTGTGCGAAATATGTGTTATATTGTTGTTATCGTATTATCAGCGATAAGCAGTACAAAGCTCAATTACTGACAATAAACGAATAAATCGTAAACAAGAGAAGTAATAAAAGTGTACAGAGAAATTGAAAATAGAAGAAAAGTTTTCACGCTTGGCATACACCCATGAATACAAGAATTCATTTGTGTCATAATCGAAGTACATGTATTAGCTCGAAAAATGAAGGAAAACTTGAACGATCAACGGCGGTGTTTTATTTCAAACTCAAAACGATAAATCACACACACGTGACTAAATAAAGCAAAGAATTCTAGTGCTAAACAGGGATCCCAAATATTTTTTCAAGACCATACGGACTCCAAACAAACAGATACTACAGAAACCATCAACAAAATGTAAGAGTTTGATAGAATACATATTTATTGTGCTGATTTGTGTCTTTAACCATTTTAACCAGAATTTATGCAGGCCCTTGTTAAATCTTGATAGAAAACTGTCGTCAAATTATTCAACTCCACGTACTGATATATAGATAACCTTATATCTCTTAATCTCTTACGTGGAGTTGAATAATTTGACGACAGTTTTCTATCAAGATTTAACAAGGGCCTGCATAAATTCTGGTTAAAATGGTTAAAGACACAAATCAGCACAATAAATATGTATTCTATCAAACTCTTACATTTTGTTGATGGTTTCTGTAGTATCTGTTTGTTTGGAGTCCGTATGGTCTTGAAAAATATTTGGGATCCCTGTTTAGCACTAGAATTCTTTGCTTACTGTTTTGACAAAAAGAATTTCAAATGAACGATTTTATTTAGATGTTTTGTTAATTAAGAATGAGAAAAGTGTTGAAAAATCAAAAATTTTAATACTTATTACACAACCAAAGTAGATTTTAAGCATTGCTTTAGAAGAGATCAACACCTACATGTACCTAGGTCCCAGTACGTGTGGCGAAAATTGTCACCGAAGTAGATTTTTTTAAAGATTTATACAGGTAGACCTGAGTATGCGCTTTGTTGAATAAAAACGAATAGGACATATACTTGGGTTTTCATTTTTCCGAAGCGAGCGTTAAACCTACCCCTCCTTTAAATATTTTAATGTTCATTTAAAATATCCCTGAGTAATAATTATCAGTCTTGCTAAAGTTTTAATATGTCTGGACGATGGTTGGATTTAAAAATGTAATCAAACAAGTGGACAAAGATTTTTTTTTACTTGTTTACCTACATCCACTAAAGTAAAGCCATCGTCTATAATGCCAGAGGTTTCAGATTCAAGCTTCGGTCCTACTTTGCATTTGTGACCTTCGGAAGTGGTGGACTGGCAATTGTGAGATTTATAAAGTCCATCAGAATTTGAGTAAGGTTTCTAATGTGAGCATGAGGAAATAACTAAAACATTAATAGGGAAAGAATGTGTAAGATGGATAGCTCAGTTTGTAGAATACTTACCTGTATAGTATTTATCCCATTTCCTATCCTGTTTTCCCTCCCCGTTGCGGTTGAGTTAAGGGCATATTCACAGTTGAATTTAAAACCTTAGAACGGGTAGGATCAGAATATAAAATGACAGATTATTTAGAAGATCTTAGAAGATTGCAATTTGTAGAGTCTAATAAGACGGCAGGTCATAATGAACATTTTTCAGTGTTTTGTGACAGCGGACTTTTTAGTTATTTTGAACTTTTCAATATTTATCATATTTATCAACTTTATCGTTAGTTTTACTATATTTTAGACATTTTAATTCCAACCAGATGTACATTCTTTTACATTAGTTTTCTAAATAATATTTACTTTAGAATTAACTTATTCTTAATCCGTCATTACCTTCTTTTGAGATATTATTCTTGTTGTGTTACATGACTTACAAGTATTCAATGTTATATGATCAGGGTCTACCCAGCTCTTCAATAATTAGCTAATCAAATTGCTTTAAGTTAACCTTTTCTTGGTAGACGGATTAAGGTTTCTATTAGGAGAAATCCCGAGTTTTAGGGACTTTTCGGATAGCCGGAGTACCGTGCGGTTGTATCGGAATTTACCGATCAATCAGTTTTTCATTTTTATATCTTTTAGTGGAAAACCGCATCATAGTAATTGAATCTTGTTATTTAACATTAACATCAGTGATTTACATTTGTATAGCTGATTGCCGCCATATTGTTATAATATTTTAATTCAAAAACAGAATACATTCATAGTTCAAAGTTATACGAACTCGTTTTAGTTTTTCATTTAATCATAAAGTGGCAACGGAGACCCGACTCTACCCAGAGCTACAGAGACGAAATTCCCCATCGGGGCTGGTTGTCATAATTTCATCTTATCTTAAAGGAGAAAGAACTTGAACTTCCTTACTTAATTCAATTCCTTAACTTAAAAAAAAAAAAAAAAAAAAAAAAAAAAAAAACAATACACGGAAAGATATATAGCAAGTAAACGTTCATCTAAATGTACTACTAAATCATTATCAGTAACACAAATTTTGACCGTTTTCAAAGATGATCTTCAGTCTTATTCAGAGAAAATCTATTCTACATGTGGTATCAACCGAATGTGGATTTTTAATAAAAAATCAAGAGACACTTGTACATCTTGCTTCTTATAATTTATCTCGTGAAAAAAGTATAAAAAAAATTGGTTTGTCTACTTTTTACATCACTGTCCCTCATTCTAAATTAAAAAAATTAAATTATTCACTTGTCATTTTTTGTTCATAAACGATAAGCCATTATGTAAATATCTAGTGATAAACAGAGATATGCAGCTGGTTATTTTCTCAAGCATTCGTATTCCAAACAAAAATATACTGAAGACTTTTGAAGAGTTCTTAATAGCTAACATGCTTGTTGTGTTTGGTGATATAATTTTCAAGCAAAGAATTGGTTTTCCAATGACTACTTACTGTTAACCATTGCTTGCTGATTTGTTTCTTTTTTCGTATGAAACTGAATGTATGCAGAACCGTATTAAATCTGGAGAGATTGTCGCCAAACCACTTGACTCTAAATACAGATATATAGATGACGTTCTCTCTTAACAATCGTTAATTTGGATCTTATTTATCATATACTTTGTAGTAAAAAAGTAGTTTCTGTATGCTCAGATTTGGCTAAAATTACGTCATCCATATTACCGACTGCACGCCCTCGAACAGAAAAAACCGAAACACCAGTCTGATATCGATATCAAATCGGCTGCTCCGAAGAAAATGGATTTAATTCAATATCATTTGGAAAATCACCCCACGGCATCCTTAGGCTTTACAAAGGAATGTTATTCAAATGCGGTCGGTTAAATTGTTTGAAAAAAATGAATTTTTCATTTAAATTGGTATTATTCAAAAACAAACATACTTATGCATGTCCGAATCACTATCCAGAAGCAAAGTAAAAACTTTGGAACTGACAAGTTAGGTTAGACACGTGTATTTCCACCGGAGAAGTGAGGTCGGGTGCTCCGGAAAGGTAAGCACCTCCTATGTAGCTAGCTACACCTGTCACGTGTGTAATCAAAATTGTGTGAAAGAAACATGAAACTATGAGACGTTAAATATATCCAAGGCAATCCTGGACACAGAGACATCAAACTTATCAACAATACTGTTAAGTTAGTTTTTTGTCATATACGTTCCTGTGTCAATTTCAAAGTTTTTACTTTGCTTCTGGATTCTGATATCGACATCAGACTGGCTACTCCGAACATCATTTGGAAAATCACAGTGCCACATCCAAAGCCTTTACAAAGGTTCGTCTTAGGATGAATGTTATTCAAACGCTGTGGGTTTAATTGTTTGGAAGAATGATTTTTTCATTTAAATTGGTGTTAAGTTAAAGTTTTGTCAAATACTTCCTTTGTGGAAGTTTACGTGGTTAACCTAACTTGTCAGTTTCAATTTGTTTCTTTGCTTCTTGAGTTTTGTTCGGACACGTATAAGTATGACTGTTTTTTTTTCTTAGCACATGCACATGTATATAATATACGCATTTCATTTGTTCTAAATGGTTTAAATTAAGCAAATGATAAACAGAATGAAACTTGGTCAATTTTCTTAATATCAACTTTCGTTTTCTATACAGCAACATACCTGCTCATCCTGCTTATGGTGTATATTTATTTCACAATTAATACCCTATAGTATAGTTTGTTTCAACTACAGGAACTTTATGCAACGACGCAAGCTGCTTACAAATACATTGTTGACCCAGAGATATCGCAAGTGTAGGCTTATCTGGGATTTCAAAAAGTAATATGGCCGTTATCAATGTATTGTTGAGCTATAAGTTTGTCCTGGATATATCTGACGTCCCATTGTTTCATGATTCTTTTGCTCTCAAGTTTGTTTACACGTGGGGTGTAGCTAGCTAAACAGGAGGTTCTTCCGAAGCACTTCTGTGGTGGAAGTTCACGTGCTAAAACTTATATGAACATATAAGTTTCAAAGTTTGTATTTTGCTATAGGATTGGGATTTAGACATGGCTAAATATGCTTATCTTTGATTCAAAATGTATATAGGTGATAATTTTTTGGATAAAATTAATTTGTATTGTATTTGCTTATCAGTAAAATAAGATCACATCAAAACACACTCAATATTAAACATTCCACTATTCCAGCAGCTTAATAAGGACTTCAGTTGTGCGATTGTTTTTCTAAAAATCTTATTCATCACATAAAATTCATCACTTAATAATTATCTTTGTACATTGCACTGGTCTCACTGCAAGGTAATTTTTTCTCGACATATAACTGGTGAACTCGCGATATAAGTTAAATATTCCTGGTTAGGACATAAAACCATAGGCAATCAATCATCACTCAACACTTTCCATTCCTTTTAAAATAAAATTCCGTCATTTTGTTTATTATTACATTTTTCAACTAAATGTATTTAGCTTCAGTGAAATATGTGTATCTTGATTTTGAACCCTTTTCAGAATCAAATTCTATACTTCGGGTTTACGTTAAAAGAGGTTATACTCACCTCTAGCTTAAATGTAGGTGATCATTAGATAACATAAATAGATGACTATCTGAGTATTTGTCTATAAAGACCTTGTCCCCGATCTGAGTGAACTTTTGTTTAATCTCTGCATTTGAGCCGCGATATCAGGATTAAATTATTTACAGGTTAGTTCATGAATTAGGTTTATTTTTATCAGTACATGCCATAATGATAATAATAACAACTAGAATTGTAAATGTGGTAAGCACAATGACGCCCCACATTTTTTGTTGGTATTTGAATATAATATGCAAAGGTTTTGAAACTTAAAAACTGATACTTGTGAACATACAATTACAATATGGCCGCTCAGGGCGGTTGTGCTTCAACACGGCTGTCACCGCAGAAGGCTGATTCAAGCAGTTATGGACAAGTGCAATTAACAAGGTTGGTGTCTTGTGCATCAGAAACGTTATCACAGGTGGAAAATTCACCCAGAATTCGAAATGATAGTGAAACATTGATGTTTGAACAGGATGAAAATTCGAACCGAGAGTGGTCAGACTTGTCCCAGCAAAATGGCGACTGTGTTTACCTTGATCAGCACGTAAGTGATAGTCAAAGTTACGATGATCCGCCCGATCAACAGTTCATTGATAAGCTTGATAACACTCTTATTAGTCTCCCAAAAGAGAATTATATTGAAAAAGTTATTGAATTGACAAATTCATCCGAGAGTTTATTGATATGGTATCGTAATTTCACGAGCAAGATCTCTTGAAAATTGTCCCAAAAAAACCTCTGAATAGGAAAAGCACACATAAAAGTCCAAGTACCTATAAATATGCAAGAGACTGTAGCATCCTGCAAATGTTTATACTCGGAGATGATACTGAAATTGACGAAGTGTTTAGTAAACCAAAATATGTGGGATCGGAGGCTACCGGAGGGGATGTTGACGCTAATACTGGCCCGAAATTGTCCTTATCTTTTGTGTACAGTCAATTTCACTTATTAGCGAACAAAGTGCAATTTCTACAATCAGAGCTTGATGACAGTTTGAAGGTCCAGGATAAATTAAAGCAAGACATGTCTAGTGTTATGCAAGAAAATCAAGAACTGAGAGGTAAATTAGTTCAGTTTGTAAGCGAGGTGTCCCCTAAGTTGGTAAGGTATGATAGCTTCATAAAAAGAGCCGATGGCACATTTAAATCAGTCGGTGAATTTGACTATAATATTCACTGTGATAATATGGCCAAACTGTCAGCTGACTATAAAAAGCTGAGTACAACCTTATCATCCGTACAGCGAAATATGCAAGACATTCAAAATAAACGTTCATATTCGGATGTATTAACTTCTCCCAAAACGGACCCCAACAGGTCTAGGAATGCGGACAGTTCACCCACATTACAGGTGGACGAGCATGTATCTCGTAGATCAGTTAATCACACAAACTCAGGTATGACTGTGTCGGTTACAAATACCGTTAAATTACCTAATGACAATTTGCACGCCCAGTCAAGCAAGTCGGATAATGATGGTTTCTCGGCACAACAGCATATGTCCAATAAAACAAAAAATATGCGATCATATTCGACTCCGAAACAGATATTGGAAGGGATGTTGCGTCTTGCTTGAAAGATTTACGCAGTCCTGACTCTATCAGTAAATCCAATAACGGTGTGCAAGTAGATGACGAACGCAACCATGAAAACACGGACAATCCAAGTATATTCATAGGAGCAGGCCGTAAACGAACATCCCGTTACTATCTTGCTAATATTGATAAGCGATCAACAGAGCAGGGCATTGTTGACTATATGAACAATAAAGGTGTAACGGTATCGCATCTGCAACTTTTTAGGGTAGGTTGACAGGGAGAGTTAATGTACCGGAAAAGTTTTCATCAGTAATTGAATCTGATAGTTTCTGGCCCGAAGAGGTATACTGCCGAAAATGGTTGAGTGTTCGCGAGTGGCATAAAGAACTGGAACACAGAGATCAAGAATATAATGACATTTAGTATGTTTAGTTGTAGAAATCGTTGTAATATAGTCACTGTTTTAAGTGTATTAATGATACTCGTTCTGCTTTTCAGGTATTTTCCCCCTATATATATGGTATTAAAACTATTGTGTTGGAACATGAGAGGAGCAATGTCTTCTCTTTGTTTATTTGAACTGCTTCAGATTACTGACTGTGATATAGTGGTATTAAACGAGCACAAACTGCGATATCAAACTGAGTCATTTCTTGAAACAATTGACACAAGATATAATTGTTTTCTAAAGATTGATTCGGATATCTTCAATTCTGCTAGATGCGGAAAAGGGGGTGTGGCAATTATGTTCAAGAAATCACTCCAGTTTAGTGTTAGTGAAATTAAAGATACTTTATGTGATAGAATTATAGGTATTGAACTTAAAGATTGGTCTGGAGACAGTATGTATATCTTCTCAGTATACATGCCGGCAGATAGTAATACTGAGTATTATAGAGAAATCCTTAATGTACTTGGCGATGTTTATAATTATTATAGCCAGTATGGAAAGGTTATACTTGCTGGCGACTTTAATGCCAGTTGTCGGCAATGTGACATTGGTAGGTCTAATCCATTTAAATCAAAAGAATTTGTATCATTTATTAATGAAAATAATCTTATCCCAATTAATAATTTTGATGATATGTATTTTAGTTATGTAACTAATAATACAATGTTAGATTATATTTTATGTAATGAAGTAGTCTCAAGTCATGTCACGGCTGATATCCTTGTTGAAGGCTCGGTAAGCCTTACGTCAGACCATCTCCCCATTGTCGTACATATCGAACGCTTTGAACAATCAAATAGGTTGGTTGACTTTTATGCGCATCACCTTCATGGCATAGAATTACAACTATAGACATTCAAAATTATACATCTGTGCTAACTGAAAGACTAAAAAGTATCCACCCACTTGTAAATAGACTTGACGTAGACCACTTTAATGAACTACTTGTAAATGTGATAATTCAGTCTGCTGATGAAACCATACCAAAGTCTAAGTACAATCCTCGGACTAAACCGTATTGGACCAATGAAGTGAAAAGTGCGCATGCTCATGAAAGGTTGAAACGTCGAATCTGGGTATCCGAAGGGAAGCCCAGAGGGATGATGTATCATTCATACGCCGAGTACAAAAAGGCAAAGCGTGAATTTCGAAATGTCTTAGATGCTGAAGCTGAGAAATACTATGACAATGCACTTTACGAAATCAATCACGCGGCTGATTGCGATATACGCCTCTTCTGGCGTTTAGTATGTAAGCTGAAGCCTCGGAAAGAAAAAATATACCCAGAATTAATACATGAAGGTCAAACTTATTGTGATCCTGATGGTGTGGCTAAAGGTTTTGCTAAATATTTCCATGATATATACACTCCAAAAGATGAGGGTCATTTTGACTTAAATTTTGAGAAGACAATTAATATTTAATACAAGCAAATAATTAAAGCAGCGGGTGAAAGTGCTGAAACATTACCGGGTGGTGAAATTCTCGTTGGAGAAGTGAAACGAGCAGTGGCGGACCTTAAGTATAAAAAGGCTCCTGGATTTGATAAAATTCAATCTGAACACTTGAAGCATGCTGGTGATTATATATTAGATGTATTAACGGACTTTTTAAATGTTATTGTCAGCGAAGGACGTATTCCACAAAGTTGGAAAAAGGGATTGATTGTCCCAATATTTAAAGGTGGTAAAAAAGTAAAACATCTCCAGACAATTACCGACCAGTAGCGTTATTGCCTACACTGGAAAAGCTATTTGAGAAGGTGTTAATGATGCGCATAAAAAGTTGCGACTTTTATCAAAGCTTCCCTGCTAAACAACAACAAGGATTTCAGCCTGGTCTGAATTGTGCTACTACTTCATTTAGTTTGCAAGAAACAATATATACAAATATAGAACTGGGTAGTAAGGTATATGTATCATTTTTGGATACTAAGAAAGCCTTTGACACTGTATGGAGAAAAGGACTCATGTATAAGCTATATCACCTGGTGTCAAAGGCAAGCTATTACATCTGATTGACGATCTTCATGTAAATACTCAGAGCGCAGTAGTTGTAAATTCTGTACAGTCAGACTGGTTTTCAGTGTCACAGGGTGTAAAACAGGGTGGAATATTGTCAACATTCTTATACCTAGTGTATATAAATGACCTTATTGTGCAACTATCTAACTTTCATTTAGGTTTAAAGGTTAACCAGTTGTCATGTTGTTGTCCAAGTTTTGTTGATGACATAACTTGTATCAGTATCAGTCCTAAAGGACTACAAGGGTTGTTGGACATAGCATATGCATACGCTTGTAAGTGGCGCTATACTTATAATGTACATAAGTCCAACGTGTTAGTATATGGTTTGACAGAGCGAACTTACGACAATATAAATTATGTTTGGAATATCGGTAACCACCCCGTTCCTATTGAGAAAAACTATAATCATTTAGGAATAGAGCAAAACGCCTTCTTTTGTAATGACCGCCGTATACGAAACAGATGCGACAAAGGACGCAAATCTTTTTTTGCAATCGCTGGAATAGGCCGAAGTAACATTAGCTGATATTTAAAGAAAATAGTGATACCTTCTGTTTTGTATGGATCCGAGCTGTGGAATAATTTAAGACAATCTGACATTAAAGCACTTCATATCTTCCAACATGGAATCGTTAAGCGCATGCAAGATTTTCCAATTCGTACCCGATCCGATATGTGCGAAAGTATGGTCTATTATACGTATCAGTACAGAGATAGATAAACAGAAACTATATTTCCTTCATAAGCTTTGCTCCTTACCTAGTGACTCTATTTCAAAACAGTTATTTCTCTATCGTTTTTATTTGTATCTTGAAGATCCAGTTAGTAACCAAAAAGGATTTGTACCCGATATCATGGCTATTCTGAAGAAATACTCACTTCTGAACTATATACATACTTTTGTTACAGACTTTGAATTTCCTTACAAGCGTGATTGGAAGAGGGCCGTTAACAATGCTATAGCAACACAAGAACATAGGGAATGGGTGACCAGAATTAGTAATGATCGGGATTTTGGGCGATTTATAAAGCTTCACAGAGAATTATCTCCTGCCTCAGTTTGGACGTTTCCACAAAATAACTACGAATTACGCTTAGCACACCATACTGCAAAATTATGGATAGCTCCACAGGAAACTGTCGTGCAGACATGTACAGTGTGTAACAATAGATATGTGGATATGTATGTTCATTTAACGTGTGCTTGTCCCTGTACAGATGACCTGCGACAGCAATTTTGGGAGTCACTTACGGATAGATTTGGTGTTCATCTAAACGTTGAACTGTCTAATGCATCAGATGAACAGCTGTACTGTATCTTACTAGGAATGTCTAGCCGAATTGTTCACGTGCCACCAGATGATATTCATGGATTTACCACACTTTGTTTTCATTATTTACGTGCCGCTTCTGCGACATACTACAGACACCTTGTTGAAGTTGTCGAGTAAGTTTGCTCTGTCAAACCATATAACATGTACTTAAACAGGCCATAATCGTTGTAAATATGTTTAATTATGCACCATGTTCTGTTTATTGTTTAATTAAGCACATGATATTCTATATGTAAAAAAATCTCTATTTAAGAGGAAATAAAGTATGAATGAATGAGTGTTAATATGTTAATTGCTGCCATATATATTTTTTCGATAAAGTTGGAATGGATTTCTCTTGATGCTAGAAATAATACTTTAATTTTTCAGGAAAATCGAACAAACAACTCCTGGGGAAAATGGGTTTTAAGTTTTGATATTTTAACCTGTTTGGTAATGGCAGCCATGTTGGCAAGTTAAAATACAGATTGCACATCTACATGGTTGATACATGGTTACTATAAATTTTCATCGAGATTGTATGATGCATCTTTGAGAAAAGTTGCTGACAAGCAGCGTGCGGAAAGTGGATTATAATTTTGTCATATATGGATTACAAATTACATGCTGATTACATCTGTCTACTTTTTACATCACTGTCCCTCATTCTAAATTAAAAGAATTAAATTATTCACTTATCATTTTTTGTTTATAAACGATAAGCCAAGATGTAAATATCTAATACTAAACAGGGATTTGCAGCTGGTTATTTTGTCAAGCATTCGTATTCCGTACAAAAATATACTACAGATACCGTCAACAAACTTTTGGAGTTCTTAATAGCTAACATGCTTGTTGTCTTCCATATTATAACAATTCTTAGTTTGGATCTTATTTATCATATACTTTGTATTAAAAGTAGTTTCTGTATGCTCAGATATGGCTAAAACTACGCCATCCATATTACCGACTACATGCCCTCGAACAGAAAAAACCGGAACTACAGTCTGATATCGATATCAGACCGGCTGCTCCGAAAAAATGGATTTAATTCAATATCATTTGAAAAATCACCCGATGGCATTCTTAGGCTTTACAAAGGAATGTTATTCAAATGTCGTCGTTTAAACTGTTTGCAAAATGATTTTTTCATTTAAATTGGTGTTAAGCTAGTTTTTTGTCATATACATTCCTGGTGAAAGTTCACGTGCTTAACCTTCCTTGTCATTTTCAAAGTTTTAACTTTTGCTTCTGGATTCTGATATCGACATCAGACTGGCTACTCCGAACAATTGGATAATATTACTCCATCATTTGGAAAATCACAGCGCCACACCCAAAGCCTTTATAAAGGTTCGTCTTTGGATGAATGATATTCAAACGTCGTGGGTTAAATTGTTTGGAAGAATGAATTTTTCATTTAAATTGGTGTTAAGTTAAATGTTTTGTCAAATGCCTCCCTGGTGAAAGTTTACGTGGTTAACCTAACTTGTCAGTTTCAATTTGTTTCTTTGTCTCTGGATTGTGTTTCGGACATGTATAAGTATGGCTGTTTTTATCTGCTTACAAATACATTGTTGACCAGAGATATCGCAAGTGTGAGCTTATCAGGGCTTTCAAAAAGTCATCGATGTATTGTTAAGTTATAGAATTGTCCTGGATATATCTGACGTCCCATTGTTTCATGATCCTTTTGCTCTCAATTTTGTTTACATGTGCGGAAAGTGGAATAATCATTTTGTCATATATGGATTACAAATTGAATGCTGATCAAAATGAGTTCGTTTTCAGTACCATGTTGATCAAGAATATATGATTTATGGGCAATTAGTTTAATAATGTAGTCAATTTTGATTGAGTCTAAAAATGTTCCAGCCTAAATAGGTCCGGGGATCAAATTACATATTATACCAGTTTTAATTTATCAGCACTAGACGGCCGTTTCGGAATACAATTCCTCATCAGTAGTGCTTAGACCGAAATTATGAAAGCAAAATTATTTTATAGATGTTGTAATATTAGATTACATATTTCATGCTGGTCAAGAATATAAATGGCTTATGTGTGATGATGTGAACCATATTGGATAAATTGATTGTGTCAAAAAGAAAGTCCGGTCCAATATGAGTTTGGTGTCCCCTTTTACGTGATAAATGAGTTCGTTATAACATGGTGATGAAGAATATAAATGGTTAGTGGACAATTATTTTAATAATATAGGAAATATTGATTGGGTCCAAAATTGGTCCTTGGTCCACATTTTACATATTTCATGCCGATCAAGAATAAATGTAGATTATAGGTAATTGTCATTATGATAAAAAGTGATTTGTGAGTCCAAAATGGTCCGGACCAAAATTGGTCATTGGTCCTATATTATGTCATAGTTGGCCATGCCACAACGTTTAAGAATATATTATAATTATGGATAGTACTACGAAAACACAAGTTTTATTGAAGGTTAAAATACCGACTAAATCTCACAATCACCTCTCGGTATTTGTTACAATGACAACGCAGAAAGTCATAAAAGTCAACATGTTTATTCCATATGACACTGTATATTTGTAGAAATTTTCAAGTTTGTAGCTCTTGTCGTCTTTGAAGAACTCTGTGGACACAAACAATTATGGTAGTAAAATAAGAATAACTAGACTTTGTCTGAAGTTACAAGCAACAACAAATAAGTCGTCCCGATCCCTAACTCCTAACTATTAGTAAATGCACTGATATTTCTAATGACCTTATATAAACTGATTGGGTCCAGAAATGGTAAATCCCAATACTTCATGTAAGTTATGAGGTCGCTATAACATGGCAAACAAGAATATAATTATATGGTTTATCGGTTATGATTTCAATGCTATATGAAAAAGTTGTGTATTTGTCATATACCATTTTTAATGTATTAAATGATAAAATTAAAAAAAAGGTATATGCCATATTCTTCGCAATTCACGCATACTTTTACGTTTTATGTGTTATAACAATGGATGTAGAGGGCGAGTCAATAAGTACCCAGCCTATTTCATTTCCGATTGTCTTTCAATGCACGCTTATACCTGGATACAAAATTCCACGTGTACCGATTTATTCTTTAATAAGATATTGAATGTCAAACATGGCTAGTGATGCAAAGGTATGCTTTTCATATGAAGTAAAGTACAGTGCTGTAATTCGGTGCTTGTTTTTAAAAGGTAAATCAGGCAAGAAAATACAAGACGAGTTAACCGGTCTTCTGCATCGTATTATACCCCGGTTTAATTCTGGGTAGGAGCTTAAACAAAATTTGGACGTCCACTTGATGCCACCGACGAAGAAATTAATGAAACATTTAAAAAAACAATATAAAAAATGTGTACTATAGCTCAAGATCTGGTATACACCGCAAGGCGAATTCAGCCGGAAGAAATACCGCAGACAATTAGACATTTCATAATTACATGGTAGCGTTGTAACAATCTTGAATGATCGTTTAGGCATGCGCAAGCAAACAGACTGTTGAGACACCAAATATCTGAGCAATTAGCAAATGGAAACCAGTGCATTCGGCGTTTTGTTGAAGCGTTTTAGGTCAAAAGATTATTTCCTTTGCGTCTTGGGACTGTAGATGAGGTTTAGTTCATTATTATGAGCCAGAGAATAAAACTCAAACGCAAAATGTGTTATTATGTTGGACTATTTATCTAAGAGAAGTGCAACAATTTGTGTGTACTTTGTAAACTTGCTCGTCCAGCTGAGAGCTGCCAACCGTAAAAACGCCGAGGTAAACTCGCAAAAGGTTTTTTGCTGTAACAGGACAACGCGAGAGTCAATACTTGCATGGATGCTGATGAGCGAAACGGATATGAATTAATACTAAATCCTGCATATTCGTCTACCCCTGCTTCTAGCGTCTATTTCCTATTCCCAAAAATGATAAACGATATCTGTGGACGTCATTTCCTGTCTCACGAAGAAGTCATGAGAAAGGACCATGATTTTGTCAGTTCTGGGTTCACTGTTGATCTATGTACATCAGACTCGGTGGCAATTACATCGATAAACAAGAGGTGGATTTCATCCGGAAATAAGTTAGGCTGGTAACTTATTGGTTCGCTCTCGTATTTTCAAGGTTGTTGTTGTTATTATTATTACTATTATTATAAAAATAGATTATAACTTCAGTGATCTAAAGCAAACATACCAATTTCTAAAACATTTCAAATTCAGGACAATGGGAAGGTAAATATCATTTGAATGTGAAGCATAAAATGCCGTTTTAAAAATACGTTTTTATGTCTTGTATCAAAGTGACTTTTACTTTTATATCTTTTGTTTAAAACAGAAAAACACGGGAACATAAAAGACATATAGAAAACAAGCAAATATCAACAAAAGTGAAATAATGGCATCCGGTCATCCATCATTTATTTCTGTAGCAGTTAAGTACCGCAGCTTAAAACAAGGGTATTAACGATCATTAAAATGATATTATCAGCTTATCAAAAATACAATGTATAATTCATCCAACGAGAATCATCACTAAAATAGATAAAAAGCATAATCTGATACCTCATACAAAATTTATTCCGGTTCCTGTTTCCAGATCTTCCTATCATTAATGGAGCACTTCAGCCGGATATTTGATTAGATAACACTCCTTGATAAATTGTTGATTCATGTACGTATAATCCCATAGAAAAGATAGTATGATCAATCTAAATACTTAATTGTCCAACTACAGATGGGATACATCTCGTGGTCACGCTTGTCCAGCTACAGATAGGATACATCTCGTGGACACTCTTGTCCAGCTACAGATCGATAGGATACATATTGTGGTCACTCTTGTCCAGCTACAGATGGGATTCATCTCGTGGTCACTCTTGTCCAGCTACAGATTGGATACATCTTGTGGTCACTCTTGTCAAGCTATAGATAGGATACATCTCGTGGTCACTCTTGTCCAGCTACAGATGGGATATATCATGTGGTCACTCTTGTCCAGCTATAGATAGGATACATCTTGTGGTCACTCTTGTCCAGCTATAGATAGGATACATCTTGTGGTCACTCTTGTCCAGCTATCGATGGGATACATCTTGTGGTCACTCTTGTCCAGCTTTAGATAGGATACATCTCGTGGTCACTCTTGTCCAGCTACAGATGGGATATATCATGTGGTCACTCTTGTCCAGCTATAGATAGGATACATCTTGTGGTCACTCTTGTCCAGCTATAGATGGGATACATCTTGTGGTCACTCTTGTCCAGCTATAGATAGGATACATCTCGTGGTCACTCTTGTCCAGCTACAGATGGGATACATCTTGTGGTCACTCTTGTCAAGCTATAGATGGGATACATCTTGTGGTCACTCTTGTCCAGCTATAGATAGGATACATATCGTGGTCACTCTTGTCCAGCTACAGATGGGATATATCATGTGGTCACTGTTGTCCAGCTACAGATGGGATACATCTCGTGGTCACTTCTGTCCAGCTACAGATAGGATACATCTCGTGGTCACTCTCGTACAGCTACAGATAGGATACACCTCGTGGACACTCTTGTCCAGGTACAGATGGGATACATCTCGTGGTCACTCTTGTCCAGCTACAGATGGGATACATCTCGTGGTCACTCTTGTCCAGCTACAGATGGGATACATCTCGTGGTTACATTTGTCCAGCTACAGATAGGATACATCTCGTGGTTACATTTGTCCAGCTACAGATAGGATACATCTCGTGGTCACTCTTGTCCAGCTACAGATGGGATACAATTTCGGTCACCCGGTACATGTCGAATATAACATACGATAACACTAGTGACAAAAATACAAATACCACAAATTGTATTGCATTTAGAAGTAATTAACTTGGAATCATTGACAATACCTAGTATCAACACATGCTGATTTGTATCTAGTATGTTGTAAAAGCTTGAATAACATCCCTAACACGACGATATGGTATGTGATACATCCCTAACACGACGATATGGTATGTGGTACATCCCTAACACGACGATATGGTATGTGGTACATCCCTAACACGACGATATGGTGATACATCCCTAACACGACGACATGGTATGTGATACATCCCTAACACGACGATATGGTATGTGGTACATCCCTAACACGACGATATGGTATGTGGTACATCCCTAACACGACGATATGGTATGTGTACATCCCTAACACGACGATATGGTATGTGATACATCCCTAACACGACGATATGGTATGTGATACATCCCTAACACGACGATATGGTATGTGATACATCCCTAACACGACGATATGGTATGTACATCCCTAACACGACGATATGGTATGTGATACATCCCTAACACGACGATATGGTATGTGATACATCCCTAACACGACGATATGGTATGTGATGCATCCCTAACACGACGATATGGTATGTGATACATCCCTAACACGACGATATGGTATGTGATACATCCCTAACACGACGATATGGTATGTGGTACATCCCTAACACGACGATATGGTATGTGGTACATCCCTAACACGACGATATGGTATGTGATACATCCCTAACACGACGATATGGTATGTGATACATCCCTAACACGACGATATGGTATGTGGTACATCCCTAACACGACGATATGGTATGTGGTACATCCCTAACACGACGATATGGTATGTGGTACATCCCTAACACGACGATATGGTATGTGATACATCCCTAACACGACGATATGGTATGTGGTACATCCCTAACACGACGATATGGTATGTGGTACATCCCTAACACGACGATATGGTATGTGGTACATCCCTAACACGACGATATGGTATGTGGTACATCCCTAACGCGACGATATGGTATGTGATACATCCCTAACGCGACGATATGGTATGTGATACATCCCTAACACGACGATATGGTATGTGGTACATCCCTAACACGACGATATGGTATGTGGTACATCCCTAACACGACGATATGGTATGTGGTACATCCCTAACACGACGATATGGTATGTGGTACATCCCTAACACGACGATATGGTATGTGGTACATCCCTAACACGACGATATGGCATAAGGTACATCCCTAACACGACGATATGGTATGTGGTACATCCCTAACACGACATATGGTATGTGGTACATCCCTAACACGACGATATGGTATGTGATACATCCCTAACACGACGATATGGTATGTGATACATCCCTAACACGACGATATGGTATGTGATACATCCCTAACACGACGATATGGTATGTGGTACATCCCTACACGACGATATGGTATGTGGTACATCCCTAACACGACGATATGGTATGTGGTACATCCCCAACACGACGATATGGTATGTGGTACATCCCTAACACGACGATATGGTATGTGATACATCCCTAACACGACGATATGGTATGTGATACATCCCTAACACGACGATATGGTATGTGGTACATCCCTAACACGACGATATGGTATGTAATACATCCCTAACACGACGATATGGTATGTGATACATCCCTAACACGGCGATATGGTATGTGATACATCCCTAACACGACGATATGGTATTTGGTACATCCCTAACACGACGATATGGTATGTGGTACATCCCTAACACGACTATATGGTATGTGATACATCCCTAACACGACGATATGGTATGTGGTACATCCCTAACACGACGATATGGTATGTGATACATCCCTAACACGACGATATGGTATGTGATGCATCCCTAACACGACGATATGGTATGTGGTACATCCCTAACACGACGATATGGTATGTTATACATCCCTAACACGACGATATGGTATGTGGTACATCCCTAACACGACGATATAGTATGTGATACATCCCTAACACGACGATATGGTATGTGATACATCCCTAACACGACGATATGGTATGTGATACATCCCTAACACGACGATATGGTATGTGATACAAATGGTTACATTCTCATTTCTTGATCTGAAATCAGTAATTTTTAACAAATGGCCAAAGCTCTTTTGACGATGTTGGACTATCTTTAGCTACTTTATTTTGTCACGGAATTTTTCAATTTGAGTCATTTCGTGAAGGTTTTCGGGCCAGCCAAGGGTAGAAATGTCCATTGTTTCAAGAAACTGCTTCTTCGATTTAGACCCGTGAGAAGGAATTAGGTCTTGCTGAAAGATAAATAATTTTTCGGGAAAACCCAAACGTTCAAAATTAATTAGTAGATCATTTATTTTATATCATTGGTAGCGTTGACTATTGAAATAACCTGCTTTAGTACAGCTACACTGTTATAGGACATATATTTGACGTCCCATAGTTCCAAGTTCCTTTCACACAATTTTATTACACACGTGCTGTACACACGTGCCGGGTGTAGCTAGCTAAACAGGATGTGCTTACCCTTCCGGAGCACCCAGCCTCACTATCCTGGTGGAAGTTCACGTGTCTAACTGACCTTGTCAGTTCCAAAGTTTTTACAGTCAGTACTCTTTATAACGGCCATGTTCGTGATCAGCAATTTTGCTGCTGTAAAGAATATGCTGTTGTAGTGAATTTAGCATAATTTTGTCAGGGTTACGTTCCCTGATTCAGGTTATGTAAGAGTCAATGTAAAAGACAAGGCAGTGCAATGTAGACACAACAGAAAATGATTAATTCCTTTAAAATATGAACAAACTATCACTAAATTAGTTGTAATAAATTTTAATAAATTCTACCTGATCGGTTTTGTCATATTAAGATGTAATTTTAAACAGGGTGTAGCCGTTGGTGAGCTTTTTACAGACCATCGTTATCATCGGAGGTTTGTACATGCAACTGGATCTTAAGCTTTCGTTGTCGATACCTGGTATTCATTAAACTGTTGCTTATCATTCACAATGTTCCCGTTTTGTGTTTATGTACTTCCTAATCGATATGTAATTTTCCATAATTTCCCGTCAATTTGTACACGACACAGAAAGAGAAAGTAAAGAAAATAAGAATAATAAAAATAAGAATAATAAAAATAAGAACGTACACCATACCCGTTATCTACCATCGTTCTTTATTTAATAAAAAGTTATAATTTTACGGCATTATTGATCGATTATTGTGAATTAAAGAGGACACAAAATTCTGGGAATTCCCGTTGTAACGTGTACCACCAAAGAAATTCATTGATAGCGTCACTTCCTAAAAGTCCCTAGGGACACCCTGAAAAATTTCTTTGATGTTGAATTTATATACCGAAAGAACACGAACGATTTTTCTCAGCAGTAATTGTACCAGTCTATAAAAACGGCGATAAAGATGACGTCACTAATTACCGAGGCATTTCTCTTGTTAGTTGTGTCGCAAAAGTATTTACGTCAATCTTAAATAACAGACTATTAGACTGGAGTGATACGTATCACGTTATATCGGACGCCCAAATGGGATTTAAACCGGGATTTGGAACTAGGGACGCAGTTTTTGCCCTACACGGAATAATATCTAAATACCTCTCAAAAGGAAAACGCATTTACTGTTGCTTTATTGACTATAAAAAAGCTTTTGATTCCATCGAAAGAATGTCTTTGTGGAATAAGTTAATTAGATCAGGTGTTTCCGGCAATATTTTATCTGTTATACAGAGCCTCTATCAGAACTTTAAAGCGGCAGTGAAGTTTAACGGTTAAATTAGTGACAGTTTTATGGTTTCCTCAGGACTTTTACAAGGAGAGCCTTTATCGCCATTTCTATTCAGTTTGTACATCAACGACTTCGAATTTTTTTTATCTGAAAATGGTTGCGAAGCCTTGGAGATTGGACCGCTGCAAATATTCCTTTTACTATACGCCGATGATACTGTAATTTTCTCGGATTCTATCGAAGGTCTCCAAAAGCAGCTCGACACCTTGTCATTATATTGCAGTATTTGGAATTTAAATGTGAATGTTAACAAAACGAAAGTTATGATATTTAGAAGTAGGGGTGGTCGTAGGCTCATTGAAAAGTGGTTTTATCAAGGTGAAGAGATCCAAATTGTTGATAGTTTTAGTTATTTAGGTTCATTATTCCACTATAATGCAAAATTTAGTGTCACTGTAAAGCATTTATATAACCAGGGAAACAAAGCTTTATTTTGTTTACGAAAGTCGGCAAAAGATATGTGTCTTAATGTAGAAACTGAATTGTACTTATTTGATTGCTATGTTTTACCCATTATAACTTATTGTTCTGAACTATGGGGATATAGCAAAGTAAATAGTTTAGAAACATTACACTTGAAATTTTGTAAGCAGATATTAGGCGTACATAGTAAAACAACAAATTTTATGGTTTACAATGAATTAGGGCGTTTGCCCCTTCAAGTAAAGCTTAAAGTGTCTATTATTAAGTACTGGTTACGCTTATTAGAAACAGATAATTGTATTCTGAGTGAATTATATAAAGATATGTACAATGATTGTCACATTCGTGTTAATTGGGTTACACAAGTTATGAACATTTTAAACTCCGTTGGTTTGTGTTATGTTTGGAATAGTCAGTATGTAATAGATAAGAAATGTTTTATATTAGAAGTTACAAATAGACTTAAGGACGTATTTTTACAAGAAATGTATTCTGTTTTCGGTTTATCTTCAAAATGCCATATATATAGGTATCTCACTGACAATTTTTGTATTCAATATTATCTATCAAAATGTATACCAAAAAAGCACAAACAAATTATTGCCAAATATAGATGTTCAGCACACAGACTAAATGTAGAACGTGGTCGATATACTAACATCCCACGTAATCAAAGATTATGTTCTAAGTGTAGTTTAGATCAAGTTGAAGATGAGTACCACTTTATTTTAGTGTGTCCTTTTTACGCTGACTTACGGATAGAATATCTTAAGAGATACTACTGGTGTAAACCAAGCTGTTGGAAGCTAACGCAACTTTTAGGTGTTTCTAATCTGCGCGAAATTCGCAGATTAGGTATATTTCTATATAATGCTACTCATAGACGGGATCACAAATAATGTGATCCAATCTAAATATAACTGACTAGACCGTCCATCCGATTATTTAAATAAACTGACTAGATAGTCCATCCAATAATTTAAATACAACTGACTAGACTAATACAGCGTGTACTTCTTCTCATTTCTTTTATATTACCATTATGAATATATATATATAATATATATATATATATATATATATATATATATATATATATATATATTATTGTTATTAATATTATCATTATTTGTTATTAGTTACTATTGAATTAATTTTTGCCATATTGTCATACACTGTAATTATATACAGATATGTGCCGCCATACAATTTTATATTAATTTGTATATCCTATAAGTGTATGCTTTTGGAATAAAATGAATTGAATTTGAATTGAATTGAATTGAATTGAATTGAGTTTAATTTAACTTTTGTTTTCAAAGAAAAGACTACTTACTTGACGTATGGTTGTATTGAGTTTACTTCAAAATGGTGTTTTATACGCGTACTCAAAGTTTTGCTCACTAGCCTGTATATCTAGATTTTTTCTAATTTTGGTATCTTCAAAAAATATTATCTAAATTATATTTAACTAAGTTGTAAATGAATAAGTAAAAATACTTTATTGTCAGAAGTGTTAATGTCTAAGCAAGTTGTATAAGCATTGATATTAATATACTAATGTTAGTACATGTATATAACAAGTCAAAACAAAGTAAAAGTCTTGTTTTAAATTAAACATGTCGTCTCAAAAACGTGCTGGTATATATATGTCATGGTTGTAGGTGTGGTTGTAATCTTATAAACGAATTGAAAATGCTGCCGGGGCATCGGTAAATCGCCAAAATAGTTCACTTTCGATTTAAAGTATTTACGAGTATTTATTCATTGTACAGCCACTTTTTATTACGGATTTAAATTGAATTATTATCACCGATTAAACGACATAAAACACTATTTTATATAACAGTGGCCGCATACAGGTAAAATTTTAAAGCCATACCAGGAATATTCCTGTGGGTCGATCGCTCGCAAAAACCGTAGACATCCTTTCTCCTTAACGGTCATCCCCATACGCAAAAATCGCCTGGATCCTGTGAATGTTCTTTTTGAAGGACAGCAGAATATATAAAGTTTGACTTTTGGCAAATTGAACCATTTATACTATTTTTAAAAAAATTATTTTGAGAACTGCTAAGCAGTGATTCTCGTATTTTAAACTGTCGAAAGAAAATGTGAAAGGAAGTTGTAAATATCACAGTGGTTATATTATAAACTGTATTTATAATACTAACCATATTATCTACACGTAGTTTGTATAATATATGCAGCTTTTTTGGCGAATAATCGGACACTTATTTATAATTTTATAAAATTTTATACTTGTGGTTGGCGGCGCGTGCTTTAATTCCAGCTTGATTATAATCATGTTAATGGGAGATTTTTTCTTTGTTTATTTTCTTTTGTGAAAAATGATGTTTTACAATGTTTTTGTTTAGTTTCCATAGCAACAAATTGTCATATAACTGCACTTAGCGTAAATTAAAAAAAATACCAATCTTTTTGTCACAATTTAATTTTGTAAATTACCTTCGTTCATTCAATAGCCCTTGATGAATGGATAGACTGATGTAAATCTTACGATACCATATACGTTAGTTAGATGATTTGCCAAGTTTTGGCACCAAAGACACACATAGTTTGCTAATATTAATCTTTTTAAAGAAATATTAATTAGTTTGGGTTCGTACCAATGTATCACAAGTGAGTTTTTATTCTTAGCTATAAAAATATATATTACAAACGTAGAGAAAACGGCCTAAATAAAGATGAAATAAACAGGTCAATATTTGGGCATTTTCTCGTCGGAATTATCACCAGTTTTAATCAACCATTTTACATTTTTCGTCTTTCCTGTTGGGACTATGTCAATATGGAGATACAATGGATATATTGTAAATATTAAAATGATACTAATGTCCCGTATCTCTTAATTAAACACTTCAATGACCACTCGCTCATTGTCAATGGAATGCTTTACATCACGTATAGACAATCAAAGAAAACGTATTGACCAAATTATCTGAGAATGATTTTACAAATGTGCGTCAATTTTATCGCTGTGCGCATGGGCAATGAAGGACACAATTAACTTTCAGATCTTGCATAATAAATACGGAAATCACAGAGCCATGGAAAGTTCATGATTCTTAGTTTTATATTAACTGATTCTGTATTCCGGATACACGTTTGTTTCAGTAATAGAATGCACTATTCGTGTATAAGGTGTGCTGCCGACTAAGTAGCTATTTTAATACCTGATTGAGAGATGCAGTATATAATTGATTCTGAAGCAATTAAAACCCTGACCAATTGACGACTGACGTAGTACACACGGTTCCAACTTTGATATCAAATAAATAGCCTTTTTCCTACGGGATCGTTCACTAATTTGGACAACTTTCTCCGTACATCTTGTAACAAACTTCCGAATTACAATATAGTGCCTCGGCTATATTAGAGATATAACAGATTTCGGTATTCTGATTAACATTGACATTTGGCAATAACTATGTTGTGTTGTAAAATATTATACCAATTGTTTTTAGTGCTAGGAGTTTTTACGTATATAACATACACAAGGTCACTGGACGGAAAACTTAAAAGGTAAGATTTTATATATCAACGTTTTAAAAATTGATTCCTCTTCTGATAATAATAATAATAATAATAATTAAATTAACGATATTAATATCTACACATTTATATACTATTTTGATACATAAAATCTCTGTCGCCTTTATACATGTATGTAATCATAGTCGTCGTTATTTTGACACTCGGTTTTATACATGACACTCGCCTTTATACATGTATGTAATCATAGTCGTCATCATTTTGACACTCGGTTTTATACATGACACTCGCCTTTATACATGAATGTAATCATAGTCGTCGTTATTTTGACACTCGGTTTCGCTAAAAAAGTGTTCTTTGTTTTCCATTTAATTGCAATTTTGCCTTTATAATTGGAATCAAATTGATTTTATTAATAATAAAAAATTGCCTGACTCATATCACACTCATATTTTATGATTCTATATGTTAGTTCCAAAGTTCTTACTTTGTTTCTGGATTGTGTTTCGGATATGAAATAGTATGTTTGTTTTTTATCTAGTTCTAGTTCTTTATTACTCTCAAAACCACCGGAGATGGTACCTGAGGTATATATACATAATTATACATATTATGGCGATTGATACAATGTATAGAATATAACACAATAATATAACATTATAACATTAAGTAATACAATGTATAGGATATAACACAATAATATAACATTATAACATTTAGTAATACAATGTATAGATTATAACACGATAACATAACATTATAACGATAAGTAATACAATGTATCGGATATAACACAACATATCATATAACTAAATAAATACTTATTATACATATAGTATTTTAGAATACTTTCACGTGACTAGAGAATTTACAGAAAATAATGGTGTTTGTTTGAATAATAAGCAGAGCAGTGTGACGAGTGATTGGGAAATGCCCAAACCAACAAGTACAAAACTGCAAATCTTATTATCCAAAACAATTAGTCGATTATATATATATATATATATATATATATATATATATATATATATATATATATACAAACCAAAACATTACCTCTTGTATTAGCTGTGAAATTTTAGAGCCTCCTTAATAAATTTACAATTTATGTTAATGGTATCTTCCCTGTTTCCACTTATAAATTTATAAATAAAGAAGCTAATTTTAAAGTATTTGGTCTGGTATAGTATTTTGCTTTAATATATTTTTTCTAAGACCTTTAGAATTTTCACATTCCACACAAAATGATATTCGTCACCAATGCAAGATTTGCCAAAAATTAAAGTTTACATTTTCTTTCATTTTTATCAATTTTTTCCATCTTCCCTTTTCTATCGGTAAACAATGATTTGTAGTTCTGAACCTTACAAAGATTAATCTTAAATTAACAGGTAAATAATTAAGGTAATTTTCGAAACCAAATTTATCCTTATAGATTCTATATATTATAGATTTGTTTGGCTGCTCTATTTGAGATCACTAGCTTTGGCAAAACTGGTCTGTTCAAAAGAGTTAATTAACCAGTTTAAAAAAAAAAAAAAAAAAAAAAAAAATCCTTGAGACTCCCATATATTGCTAAAACCAACCGAATTTAACAATGCTTTTATTTTTTCAACCCAAGATATGTTTTTACCCTCATTATGTCGACAAAGTAATAATCTATAACAACAATTTGTTAACTTATTTTCTGAAAATACTATGTTATACCAAAATGAAACCATCCTTTTATATATGTGTACATGTAATGGATGCCTCCCGAGTTCACCGTATACCATATACGTTGGTGTACTTGTTTTAAGTTTAAGGATTTTTTACAGTATTGTATATGTATTTTTTCTAACAATTCTAATTTTTCAAAACCCCAAATTTCACAAGCGTAAACTAATATTGGTAAAACCAATTTATTAAATAGATCCAGTTGACATTCGTTTGACAATTGGGTATTTTCTAGCTTTCTATACACACCGAATAGAGCTTTACATGCTTGGTCATAAAGGTTTTTCCTAGCTGTGAAAAATTTCCCATTTCTATTGAAAAATATACCCAAGTAACAATAGCTGTCCACACAATCCAAAATGTCCCCACCAAACTTTAACACAGGTACATGTAAATGATTATTTTTTCTCTTACTAAACATAAAAAATTTTGTTTTAGATATATTGACTTCGAGTTTCCACATATTACAATAATCGTAAAAAGCATTCAATGTTTTTTGCATATCAGATTCGTTCTCCGAAAATATCACAGTATAGTCCGCATACAGAAGAAGAAGGATTTTCACGTATTCTTGTAGCATTTTGACACCCATTTCCGTTATGCTGTTTAGGCCATCTATATTATTTTGATTTAAAAACTCTTCTAAATCATTAACATAAATAGAAAAAGGTGACAAGTTTTCTCCTTGTCTAACGTGATTTAATACTATCATACATAGTTTCATGACATCAAAACATTTCCCATTGATGTTGTATTTTCTAAGTTTATACCATAGACCGTTTCTCCAAACTTTATCAAAAGCTTATTCTAAAATCAATGAAAACGCAATAAACAATGTAATTTTCTACTTGATAAAAAAAACATTCAACAATGCTATGCAATATAAAGATATTATCTATTGTAGAGTAGTTTTGTCTAAAACCAGCTGGAGATTTCGTCAGAATTTCTACACTTTCTGCAATTTTTTTAAACGATTATTAATGATTGCTGTAAAAAGTTTACCGAAACAACTCAAAATATAGTTATAGCTCTATAATTGTCTGGATCTTTGGAGACACCTTTATTTTTATACACAGGTTTAATAAAACGAGGAATCCAGTCATCTGGTGTAAGACCAGTGTTAAAAATAAAGTTAAACAATAATATATAGACTGGTAACATTTTACTTTAAGTTGATTTCAGATATTCATTTAAGACGTTATCTACCACTGGTGATTTACTGCTTTTAAGATTTTTTACTGCGTTATGATTACAGTGAAACTATCTGGCTACGTTGATCAAAGGTTTATTTAAATACTAGTTACTGTTTAAGCAAACAAACAGACTTTCAGCTTTTCGAGATTTCAAATATTCAAAAGTTTTTTTTTTTTTTTTTTTTTTTTGTTTTTTTTTTTACTGTTTTCCCAATTGTTATTATTACTTATTCACTTACAATATAAATCTTCAGGTAAATCCGCTACATAACAAAATTGTACCCTTTCCTTTTACTTTAAAACCTGGTGACATACGATATTCTGGAACAAACAAAATTTAATGTAGTTAACATTAATTACACCATACTATTTCAGTACGCACTGCCGCGTAAAAATAAATAAGTAAAATTGAAATACAATGGGAAAGTTTAACTTTAGCTATTAAAGCTTTTCCACAAAGCAAGTTAAGGTTGGACTTGTTTTGAACGATATCAAACGATACTGCATTCTAATACTTTCCTCCTACCTTTTCCGTTACATCTAATTATATAAGAGCTACCATTGTTCGTCTTGATATACAAAGACAGAGCGAAAAATACTTTTTCAATCACGACGAAACGGGAAACTCCCAGTAATGCTTGTTTCATCCAACAGACTTGTTTAATTCAGATATATATTACAGTCTACACAATGTATTTTTACTCTAAAGAACAAAAATAATATAGCTCAAACTTTTAAAGTCCTGCAATGTTTATTTATTTATTTATTTATTTATTTATTTATAATCTCGACGTTTCATTTGCAAATGGGATGAGACTATGGACTGTGTATAGACAAATACATTAATATATATAATTGGCATCTCTATGAGTTTAATGAGGGCGCGGTGGCCTAATGGATAAGACGTCAGTCTTCAAATCCAGGGTCTCTCACCGCTGTGAGTTCGAGTCCCGCTCGGACCACATGTGGGAAAGTGAATTTTCCTTACCGTTGGCCTTTACTGATTCACCTGGTATCAGTATAATGGACTGGGGGAGTGGTACGCTTGTCTGCGGCGTATTGACTCTGTGAGCTAGCACGGTAAAGTCGCCCTGAGTGCGCTCTAGTACAAGGCAGACCATACAACACACTCGCACTTCACTTGCATACACAAAATTGTTCATAGATTAATTAAATAGTTCTCGTCGCGAATAGCTGAAAAATTGCTGATGCGACGTTAAGCAACATTCAACCAACCAATCTATGAGTTTAATTTGATCTGGGCCGTACGGCATTTAAATTTATATTGCTTTAGCGCATTTAGTTTAACGGTTGTCTTTTCATACATTACGATAAATAAATAAATAAATAAATAAATGAGGGATTTGACAGTAATTACCTGCATGGATCTTGGGGTCTACTGTGATAGAATATACTCTGAGTACAAAGCTGGTCTAGGAGTTTAAGATGACAAATAGAGAAATTAGGGATAATGTTTTCTTCCATCTAATACTTAACTAGATAACATTAACAACGATTAAATCTGGTTAATGATTGTGACATAACACTAGTTGTACATGATGAAACATGCTGTAATACAGAAATTACTGAATCACATTATCTGCCTTTAATATTGGCGTGTACTAGAATTCTTATTATCGATATTCTTGTTAGCGGAAATATGGCACGAGGCGTTCACTATAAAATACCATTTACGTCAAGTACTTTGACATATTTGAGGAATAGGGTATTTGTGATTTTAATTATGGGATATTTTTACCATAGGGATTTTATACTAAGTTGACGTTAAATGATTTACATGAAGCATGAAGTCACAAATGCATAAATCTACAAAATAAATTGTTTTACTGTTTTACCATAAAGAATTAGTGATGACGAAGTGGGAATTAAATGTGTAATATCTAAACCCAGTCTTGTCGTAACAGATTCAAATCTGTCTAAAAGCAAATACAAAACAAAGAATTTTCTTTAGAATCAATTTCATAACATTAATATTCCGACACGACTAATGATATCTATTTATCTATACTAAATGTTTACCTGGCAGAATACTGCCGCACACAAACACGCGCGCGAGAAAACAATTTTTCAAAAAGTCCTAATTTATTTGTTCTAAGAAATAAGAGAATAGATAAGGATGAATCTACTGTTTTAGTTATAAATTAATAAGTTAGAGTAATTAAAGTTCTGGTTGTCAGCTGCAATTCTAAGACATGCATGGACTTTACTACAGTACAATTTAGTTCTTTCACCGATACGGTCGGCAAATTGTGTTTGTGACTTGCTTTGGCTCCCTAATACAACATATCTGCCATAGTTATCAAATAAGATTGACAGATACAAGGATCATCTACAAAAAACTTAAATATTTCATTATGTCTTACTACTTTCTCAGTTTAAGACCAAATATATTATGTGATATCCCTTCAGGTTTGTTCTGTATTAAACCCTAATCGAGTTTAAATCACTCAGTGGGAATATTTGTCTTCAATTCTTGTATTGTCTACAATCGTAAAAAGCGGGCCGGTGATTTTGTTATCGTCTACAATCGTAAAAAGCGGGCCGGTAATTTTGTTATCGTCTACAATCGTAAAAAGCGGGCCGGTGATTTTGTTATCGTCTACAATCGTAAAAAGCGGGCCGGTGATTTTGTTATCGTCTACAATCGTAAAAAGCGGGCCGGTGATTTTGTTATCGTCTACAATCGTAAAAAGCGGGCCGGTGATTTTGTTATCGTCTACAATCGTAAAGAGCGGGCCGGTGATTTTGTTATCGTCTACAATCGTAAAAAGCGGGCCGGTGATTTTGTTATCGTCTACAATCGTAAAAAGCGGGCCGGTGATTTTGTTATCGTCTACAATCGTAAAAAGCGGGCCGGTAATTTTGTTATCGTCTACAATCGTAAAAAGCGGGCCGGTGATTTTGTTATCGTCTACAATCGTAAAGAGCGGGCCGGTGATTTTGTTATCGTCTACAATCGTAAAAAGCGGGCCGGTGATTTTGTTATCGTCTACAATCGTAAAAAGCGGGCCGGTAATTTTGTTATCGTCTACAATCGTAAAAAGCGGGCCGGTGATTTTGTTATCGTTTACAATCGTAAAAAGCGGGCCGGTGATTTTGTTATCGTCTACAATCATAAAAAGCGGGCCGGTGATTTTGTTATTGTCTACAATCGTAAAAAGCGGGCCGGTGATTTTGTTATTGTCTACAATCGTAAAAAGCGGACCGGTGATTTTGTTATCGTCTACAATCGTAAAAAGCGGGCCGGTGATTTTGTTATCGTCTACAATCGTAAAAAGCGGGCCGGTAATTTTGTTATCGTCTACAATCGTAAAAAGCGGGCCGGTGATTTTGTTATCGTCTACAATCGTAAAAAGCGGGCCGGTAATTTTGTTTCGTGTTAACAAACTCGTTTTAACAACATGGGATAATGAAAGATGCTTTATCGAAAAGTTGTTAATCTTCTTAATCAAATAACAAGTGTAAAGAGACTTATTTTTGAGTGGCGTCTTTCTTACTTGTATTGGATTCTTAAACTCTTTAAAAATCCATACAAGGAAAGATATATAGCAGGCTCATTTAAATGTACTACGAAATCATTATCGGTAACTCTAACACAAATTTTGACAATCGTCAAAGATGGTCTTCAGTCTTATTCAGAAAAAAAGCATATTCTACATCTGGAATCAATCAAACGTGGATTCTCAAAACTTCTAAAGAATTACTTGAACATTTTGCTTCTAATACTTTATCTCATGTAAAAAGTATAAAAACATTTAATTTTTGTACACTATAAAACACTATCCCTCATTCTAAATTGAAAGAAGGTCTAAAACAAATTATTCACTTGTCATTCTTTTACAAAAACGGTAAGCCAAGATACAAATATCTGGTGCGGAACAGGGATTCTGGTTATTTTGTCAAGCATCATACGAATTCCAAACAAAAATATACTGAAAATACCATCAACAAAATGTTTTTTGATAGATAACATATTTGTTGTGTTTGGTAATATAGTTTTTCAGCAAACAATCGGTATACCAATGGGTACAAACTTTGCACCATTATTTGCTGATTTGTTTTTTATTCTTATGAAGCAAAATATATGCAGAACCTCGTTAAATCTGGAGAGAGGATTGTTGCCAAATCATTTAACTCAACATACAGAGATATATAGATGACGTTCTGTCTCTTAACAATCCTAAATTTGAAGACTATGCGAATGTCATCTATCCTAGTGAGCTTGAAATAAAAGACACGAGTAATTACTCAAGTTCTGCTTCATATTTAGACTTATACCTGAATTACGAGGCACATTGAAGGCTATATTTGATAATTTATGACAAATGTGATGACTTCAATTTTTCTATTGTCAACTTTTTTTTTTCTATGCAGCAATATACCTGCTTCTCCTGCTTATGGTGTATTTGTTTCCCAATTAATACGGTATGGAATAGCTTTTTCCCACTACGGGGACTTTGTACAACGAAGCTTGCAAATAAATTGTTGACTCAGGGATATTGCAAGCCTAGGCTTATCAAGACCCTCAAAAGGTTTTATGGCCGTCATCACAGTATTGTTGATAAGTTTGACGTCTCTGTGACCAGGATTGCCCTGGATATATTTGACGTCCCATAGTTCCATGTTCCTTTCACACAATTTTGATTACATACGTGGCGGGTGTAGCTAGCTAAACAGGAGGTGCTTACCCTTCCGAAGCACCCCGTCTCACTTCCCTGGTGGAAGTTCACGTGTCTAACCGACCTTGTCAGTTCCAAAGTGTTAACTTGGCTTCTGGATCGTGATTCGGATTAGTATGTTTGTTTTTGATTAATGCGTTTTTCTAAAACATTTCGTTCCGAAATACCCAAACATGGTTTAATTTATTTCTGAAAGTTTCGCTTAAATAAGAAATTTGTTTCTAAAAGAATCTGTAAATCATATGAAAAATGATAATAAGAATATGATCTGGATCAAAATTACGACTCTTGTATATGTAAGACACCAAATACACGCGTAATCAGACAGAACTAGAGATAATAAATGACACATTTCTATTCATTCTTTAAGCTTTAATGGGTTATATATCATGTTACAGAGATTGGGTACATATTCATTAAAATTTGATTAACGTTAAAGTATAGATTACAAAGAATTGTTTATTGAGCAATCTATGGCTCACTAAAGACGAATTCTTTGCATCATATTATGTATCGCTTCATTTTATATCATAAGTAACAGAGTAGAAATTGATATCCACGCCTTCGCATCTTATTGTTAGGTCAACCAGCTTATCCCACTGCAGCGTGCACCTTTTCGTACATCCATCCATCCGTTTTTCGGGTAACGATTTCTCAAATCGCTCGACCTGCTGAGCCGAATAGAAACAAATTCATTGAGGGAGGTATTTATAATATAGTTAATGTAGATTAAAATTTTGTCCGGCACAGCCATCTAGAATCTAAAATGACGGACGTAACAAAACGGATAGTTGGTATTTCCAGAATTATATATCGGCCGATTTAGTTCAAATTTGATACGTAGAAAGTAGATGTAGAGCCTGGGGTATATTCTTTTGGTCGTGTCTTTTGAAATCTCGTGCGATATATGTATTTTCAAAATATTTTAGATAGTGTTGAAAATGTTGATGGTTTTAACATTTATCACGAGCCTAATCAACTGTGTAGGAAACAACGATATAAGACGACTTTAAGTAATGTATCTCATTGGTCAAAATTTAAGACGCGTTAACGTCGTTCTCTATCTCACTCTAAGACGTAAATAAAGCCCAATAGACCACGGTGCTCAACGTCACAATGACTTTAATAATTCTTAGGTTTTTAAGATATTCACTTTAAGATGGAAATGTTTTGTTAAGGTATTTTAATTAAAATAAAGAAATATACGCGTTAAAATAGAAACAACAAATTAAAATATACATTCTGATCTGATTCGTACATAATTAATAATTATTTTAGAAAAACTTTCAACTTCAGAATTTATCTGGAATGACATGTTCATCAAGTACCCATTCTGAAATATCCAATGAACACGTTCATATACAGAACCAGATCCCATTGATTTCGAGGCGGTCGACCAATTCTGGAATGGTGAATGAGACCGGTTTTCGGGTTAAAACGTAGACTTTTGATAAGCGGAATTTACAGGCTATCTCACACTAGGATATATCCGAGTCGGATTTACAGGCTATCTCACACTAGGATATACCCGAGTGGGATTTACAGGCTATCTCACACTAGGATATACCCGAGTGGGATTTACAGGCTATCTCACACTAGGATATACCCGAGTGGGATTTACAGACTATTTCACACTAGGATATACTCGAGTGGGATTTACAGGCTATCTCACACTAGGATATACCCGAGTGGATTTACAGGCTATCTCACACTAGAATATACCCGAGTTAAGATTTACAGGCTATCTCACACTAGGATATACCGAGTGGGATTTACAGGCTATCTCACACTAGGATATACTCGAGTGGGATTTACAGGCTATCTCACACTAGGATATACTCGAGTGGGATTTACAGGCTATCTCACACTAGGATATACCCGAGTGGGATTTACAGGCTATCTCACACTAGGATATACCCGAGTGGGATTTACAGACTATCTCACACTAGGATATACTCGAGTGGGATTTACAGGCTATCTCACACTAGGATATACTCGAGTGGGATTTACAGGCTATCTCACACTAGGATATACTCGAGTGGGATTTACAGGCTATCTCACACTAGGATATACCGAGTGGGATTTACAGGCTATCTCACACTAGGATATACCCGAATGGGATTTACAGACTATCTCTCACTAGGATATACTCGAGTGGGATTTACAGGCTATCTCACACTAGGATATACCCGAGTGGGATTTACAGGCTATCTCACACTAGGATATACTCGAGTGGGATTTACAGGCTATCTTACACTAGGATATACTCGAGTGGGATTTACAGGCTATCTCACACTAGGATATACCCGAGTGGGATTTACAGGCTATCTCACACTAGGATATACCCGAGTGGGATTTACAGGCTATCTCACACTAGGATATACTCGAGTGGGATTTACAGGCTATCTCACACTAGGATATACTCGAGTGGGATTTACAGGCTATCTCACACTAGGATATACCCGAGTGGGATTTACAGGCTATCTCACACTAGGATATACTCGAGTGGGATTTACAGGCTATCTCACACTAGGATATACCCGAGTGGGATTTACAGGCTATCTCACACTAGGATATACTCGAGTGGGATTTACAGGCTATCTCACACTAGGATATACTCGAGTGGGATTTACAGGCTATCTCACACTAGGATATACCCGAGTGGGATTTACAGGGTTTCTCACACTAGGATATACCCGAGTGGGATTTACAGGCTATCTCACACTAGGATATACCCGAGTGGGATTTACAGGCTATCTCACACTAGGATATACCCGAGTGGGATTTACAGGGTTTCTCACACTAGGATATACCCGAGTGGGATTTACAGGCTATCTCACACTAGGATATACCCGAGTGGGATTTACAGGCTATCTCACACTAGGATATACCCGAGTGGGATTTACAGGGTTTCTCACACTAGGATATACCCGAGTGGGATTTACAGGCTATCTCACACTAGGATATACCCGAGTGGGATTTACAGGCTATCTCACACTAGGATATACCCGAGTGGGATTTACAGGCTATCTCACACTAGGATATACCCGAGTGGGATTTACAGGCTTTCTCACACTAGGATATACCCGAGTGGGATTTACAGGCTATCTCACACTAGGATATACCCGAGTGGGATTTACAGGCTATCTCACACTAGGATATACCCGAGTGGGATTTACAGGCTATCTCACACTAGGATATACCCGAGTGGGATTTACAGGGTTTCTCACACTAGGATATACCCGAGTGGGATTTACAGGCTATCTCACACTAGGATATACCCGAGTGGGATTTACAGGGTTTCTCACACTAGGATATACCCGAGTGGGATTTACAGGCTATCTCACACTAGGATATACCCGAGTGGGATTTACAGGCTATCTCACACTAGGATATACCCGAGTGGGATTTACAGGCTATCTCACACTAGGATATACCCGAGTGGGATTTACAGGCTATCTCACACTAGGATATACCCGAGTGGGATTTACAGGCTATCTCACACTAGGATATACCCGAGTGGGATTTACAGGCTATCTCACACTAGGATATACCCGAGTGGGATTTACAGGCTATCTCACACTAGGATATACCCGAGTGGGATTTACAGGCTATCTCACACTAGGATATACCCGAGTGGGATTTACAGGCTATCTCACACTAGGATATACCCGAGTGGGATTTACAGGGTTTCTCACACTAGGATATACCCGAGTGGGATTTACAGGCTATCTCACACTAGGATATACCCGAGTGGGATTTACAGGCTATCTCACACTAGGATATACTCGAGTGGGATTCGAACCCAGGCGATGAGAAAAGATGTGATCCGTGTATTACTAATAAGAGTACAATGTAAATTGTGTAAGTATCCTGACCACTGATTATAAAAAAAACAACTCTACTTTAGACGGACATTAAAATATTAATAAAAATGTATCCATTCGCATTGTAGTTTTGTAATATCTTGTATAAAACTTGTAAAAATAGTAATGGACACAAAAAATGGTTATGTTTTTTTATTTACTTTATTTTCTAGGTCCCGACGACAAGCAGCAGATGTTAAACTTGCAGAATATTCAGCACGGATGGCACTTGAGAGAGATCGTCAGGGATGTATACAAATAGGATGTGGCTTGATCGATTTAATACAAAGGTTTGTCCACTTTAAATCATGACTTAGTTCTGATACAATCTAAACCTTGTTGTTATTGCCATCTTCCCTCGCGAACTATTGCTCGATAGAATTAAGAACATTTGGAGTGATGTCTATCGTCACTTTATACTTGCATAACATTTTTGTTCAATCTTAAACATGCATAATTTTAATTATAAAAAGACACCCATTTTGCAATATTTAGCATGCTTACTGATCGCCTAAAATGAAACCTGTTTAGAAAACTGGGTATATTAATTCATGACTTCAGTTGCTCGTATTCTGACGTCGTGATTATGATAAAATGGACAATATGACGACATGTACTTATATTATGTTTATCTATTATCTACAAGTATATGTTTTGTGTGTTTGTTAATAACAATGATTGGAGGAGACACTGGTAGAAGAAAGTAAATGTACATATTGTTTTAAGAATTTAATATACAAATGTTTTACTCAGTCGGAAACAAATGCTGAAAATATTCGATAAGAATTAAATAAAATTGCAAAACAAGACAACAAACAACATTCTGTTAAACGTTTTATCTCTAGTGACAGTGTTAACATATTGCAAAACCAATTGCTTACCAAGGTATCGGGAACAATAGAGATAAACTGATTAATTACAGAGACTGTTTAAGTATCTCGATCGACCGTCAGTTTATGACCACTAATTACTTTAATGACATTTGTTCCTAATTTGAACACATAATTGCTTCTTAAAAGACAAAGACCTAACTTAACACATTTACAGTTGAGCAACGTTAAGAGCCTCTTCTGTAACGATGGTCTATTTACTGATCAATAATCAACGTATTGTCATAGTCATTTTATTGATAATCATCAGATCTCTACAATGTCCAAATAACTTCTGTCCTAAATCTTGATGAATGAAAAACCTGAATGAATTAATGTGTATTATGCTCATCCGTGGAGTTGAAAAGGCCATTAAATTGTAATAAAGACGAGATAATTCCATTTGTTGGTTAAATGTAACAATTGTACATGGCTGTGTTTCATATTGATATGAAAGGAACAATTGTTTCGTCATCCATGTGTAAGGAAACTTGTCCAAAAATTCTCCATTATTTGTTTATTGAAGTCATTTGTTTTCCCCCAAAATACCTAAAACATTTCACGTTATTGATAGTGTTTACATTAAACATGTATTTTCATTTTAAGACAACAATCAATTTATCTTTTTGGCCACGTATATTTGTTTTTGTATGTCTAGACACATTTGTTGTTTTCAGGATATATTAAACAGTATTACACAAAGACTCCAAAACTTTGATTAACAACGAAAGGAAAGGTTGCTTGAAAGACAAGCGGTTCTCTTATTATCCAGTATCCTATAATAATGGTTACAAAGTATTTTAACTGTTTATTATCTAGGTATACATAAAATTGTTTATGAAGAATTTCAAGGCAGAACGAACTGTTCCATGCTTAAAACTGCTCTCTTTTATATGTTCCGTTACGCTTGATCATACCAAACGACAATGTAAATAAAAAACATACTAATCCATGTATGAATCACAATCCAAGAAGTAAAGTAAAAAAAAGGAATTGACAAGTTAGGTTAGAATAAACACATGAACTTCCACCAGGGAAGTGAGGTCGGGTGCTCCGGAAGGGTAAGCACCTGGTTAGCTAGCCATAACCGCCACGTGCGTAATCAAAATCGTGTGATAGGACTATGTCGATTTAAATATTATGTTAGACAACATAACAATGGATTAGATAAGACCCATGAAATAACTGTACACTAATTAACACCGTTATCTAACAATGCTCTTGTTTCACTGAAAACTCTTTCCATCCTGATTAAAACGTAAACCCTAATGTTCTAACCTAGATAGTTTACCCTCATTTACAGTATGTTTGTATTTAATTATGCCTGTTCATAAATCAATGTAAAATGTATTTAAAGTAAAAGATATTGAAGCACAGGCATTTGTATGCTTATTACATAAACATCAAAATATAATAATAATAATATTTATTATATTAAAGACTACGTTAATTATATAAGTCTCCAAGTGAAGCAATAAATTGTTGTTTTTTTTTAAAGTTATTATCTCATGTTTTTGAATATGCCGCAACATTCCTATACATGCATGGTTGATGTCTAAAATGTTTATATTTGCCCCCTATATGCAGCAGTTTTTTATAAGATATCTATTTGTTATGGTCTTTTCTTTGTAATAAGCCTTTTCTATTTGCGCCATTAACATTTATAAATCTTGCCTTATCATATTTATTTCTTATATGTAACGTTGTATGACCTCTAAAAACAGTGAAGTAATGTCTTTGGGATTACCCTAAACATCTATTTAATAGTATACAAAACAAATCTCTTCAAGAAGTAAGGTAACATTGGGTGTATAGGATACTTAAATTTTGTAATCATGATAGAACTAAGCGGGATAGATATAAACTAATACGTTCTGAATATTGTGCATCCTAAACGTGAACTTAATGACGATTCCTAACATAGTTCATTCATTTTTAAAGTATATACGGTGATACAAACACTCTGCAGAAGATGGTCTACTTTTTATCGTTTTTATTTGGTAATTCAGTCAATGTCTCACAACAAGAAATGTAAGGCATTATTTAGACAATTTCCTGTTCTGTTTTCGTTAAATCATTGGGGGTCTGCTGTATATAGAGTATCATTGATATTGTAATGGTAATTACCAACATTGTCATATTACTGTTTTCATGTTGATCTATAATATAGCAAAATTAAGAAGGAATTATCCTGATTGGCACGGCGCTTCAACACAGTATGTGTGTTAATTATAAACTTATTGGGTTTCAAAAGAATAGACTGAATGGTGTTGTAGTCAAATTATATTCTTGAATGAAAGCCATTGTTAGCAATTTAGCGAAATTGTATATTTTGTATATGTTGTAGAATAAGGTTCAGTACCAGGAACATATATACAATGTTGTATAATGTAATTTTCCCCCTATATAACACTGTAGCTTTTAAGTGATTCTTCTAGCATACCTGTAGTTACCCACAATTATTAACTTGGCGCCTGTAATTCTTGAACAATGTAAACCGAGTTTGCTATTAATTAATCATTTTAAATCAGTGCAAAATAGTATGAAAATAAAAAGATGATCATGCAATTGTTAAAATACTAATTTGATATGTTTTGTAACATGTACCATTCCGACATAGAATTCAAGGAACATGTACCATTCTGACATATTAAATATCAAGGAACATGTTCCGTATTCTGAAAGACAATTCAAGGGACATGTGCCATTCTGACATATTAAATATCAAGAAACGTGTGCCATTCTGACAGACAATTCAAGGAACAAGTTCCATATTCTGACAGACAATTCAAGGAACAAGTTCCATATTCTGACAGACAATTCAAGGAATATGTACATTCTAACATAAAAATAACAAGACACATGTACCATTTTGACATATTTAATGTCAAGGAACGTTTACCATTCTAAAATTTCAAATATCAAGGGACATGTACCATTTTGACATATTTAATATCAGAACATTTACGTTCTAAAATTTCAAATATCAAGGGACATGTACCATTTTGACATATTTAATATCAAGAACATTTACCGTTCTAAAATTTCAAATATCAAGGACATGTACCATTTGACATATTTAATATCAAGGAACATTTACCGTTTTAAAATTTCAAAATATCAAGGAACATGTACCATTATGACATAATTTATATATCAAGGAACATGTTCCATATTTTGACAGACAATTCAAGAAACATGTACCATTCTGACATTTTAAATATCAAGGACATGTATCATTCTGACATATATATATCAAGAACATGTTCCATATTCTGACAGACAATTCAAGAACATGTACCATTCTAACATTCTAAATATCAACGAATATGTACCATTCTGGCATATTATATATCAAAGAACATGTTCCCTATTCTGACAGACAATTAAAAAAACCATGAACTATTCTGACATTTTAAATATCAAGGGACAGGTAGCACTCTGACATATTAATTATCAAGAAACATATACCGTTCTGAAGTTTCAAATATCAAGGGACATGTACTATTTAATTAATTCTGACATATTAAATTTCAAGGGACATGTGCCGTCCATTGTAACATACAATTCAAGAAACGGGCTTTATTTTGACGGTATATACAAGGGATGCGTCTATTGCTGTAAACCTAAGACTGATATAAATTGTAAAGAAGGAGCATGTATCATTCTGATATTACATTCAAGGATCAAAGACTATCACGTCCTTCGTTATCATATTTTAATTCATCGTGAGTCAGTGGTTTAATGTAATCGCTCTAATCATTTGCTTTTATCTGATATAATTACTAATATGTTTATATAATGACAATATCAGATATAAGACTATTTTTTATAAGTAAGTCCCTCGTGTAAATATTAATTATGGTATTAAGATGCGCATGTTTATAATCCGCTTATACCAGGCTGTATAGTTTAACATTGTTAAATTCAAGCCATTTGTACTTTATCCGTAAAGTGGCGTTATGGTTTTGGTTCAGTACGTTTTAATAAAGTATCTTATCTTTCAAGAGTAACAATCAAATTACAATTGCACATGATCCGATTATGTAGATTACATAGTAGTTTGCATCATACTTTGATTACCCTTTTGTTAAATCACTCATATTCACTACTCACTGTATAAGACGACATTCGTTAGCCTTAAGTTTGTTTGGGCGCATTGTGTTTTACTGTGAGCTAGTTACACCTGGCCATAATGATGTAACCATGCCTGCCAGTGTGTATTTTATGTATAAACTGTAACTAAGGCACACCCAGTGAGATAGCTCGCTAAGACTTCGGTTGCAGGAATTGTTCCCCACAGGTCAATTATCCTGATACCTGGTAAGGAAGCAACATGTCCCCAATCGTGAATCTAAACAATGACTCATGGATCTGGGGTCAGTCGCTCTACAAACTGAGCTACAAGCTTCCACAATTTACAAAGTAAATCCAGGGATATATGAAAAGCAATGATTGTGGACACATTGATTCCTTCGGGTAATAAATGTAAACATGTACGAGGGGAAGTCAGAAAGTTCATAGAACAGCGTATTCAGCCAGCGTAACGCACTTTTTCTTTACTTTTCTGACACGGTCAGCTGATGCCATCACAAATGAAATTGTCACGTATGTGGAGACTCTTATCATGAATGATCGTCGAATTAGGATTGATGACATAGCTAGGGAGTGTGACATTTCACATGAAAGTGTATACACGGTTATCCACGAGCATATTGGGATGTGAAAAGTATCCGCAAGATGGGTCCCGGAAACCTTAATGTGCAGGATCGCTTCCAAAGAATCCAGTCAAGTCGGGAGCTTCTTGGCATTTATAATGATAACCCGGAGAGCTTCCATTTACGTTTGGTAACTGGTAATGAACATGGATTCATCATTGGAACGCAGAAACCAAAAAGAGTCCATGCAATGGAAGCACCCCGGCTCACCGCCACCAAAGAAATCCAAAACCCAACCATCAGCTGGCAAAGTCATGGCCACTATGTTTTGGGATTCTAAGGGTGTTCTGTTAATCAATTATAAACCTGCTGAAATCTCTATCACTGGGGCGTACTATGCTGATCCTATGAAGCAGCTAAAAGCTGCTATTAAATTAAAAAGAAGAGGAAAGTTGAGCCGAGGGGTATTGCTTTTTCACGACAATGCTCCTGTGCACAAGTCAAGGATTGCACAAGCAGTGATTCGTGAATGCAAGTTCGAATAACTTAATCACCCACCCTACATTCTCGATTTGGCACCCAGTGATTATTTCCGATTTAGAAATTTGAAATCCAATTTACGGGTAATCAGATTTCCTGATGATAATGGACTTAAGGCTGCCACAGAGGCACGCACGGTTTCAGGACCAAACCGAAGACTTCTATTTCAAAGGTATATACAGTCTGGAAGAAAAGTGGGCTTAGTGAATTGTTGTAAATGTGGACTATATTGAAAAATAATAATAAAATGTATGGTTTGTTGCGGCAATATATACCCCGTTCTATGAACTTTTTGACCTCCCCTCGTACCGTGATAATACAGTGGCATGACAATTACCATAAAAATATTTACTTAAAAAGCTTGTCAAGATGGCGTATTAAATAACTATCGCTTTTTTCTTTCCATCATCATTTGAACGCCTACGCCAAGAATAAATCTATTATGCCTCGTATAAAGCTGAAGGTAATTAAGAACAATTGTTTTAAAAATGAAAAAAAACCCTAAATGTTTAAAATGTTAATATCTAAATTGTCAACATATATACACCATAACTGTGACCGAAGTGAAAAGTGTTGACGCCAACTACATACTTATACACGCGCTGCTTGATAGTTTTGATAGCGACATTCCTTTTTTTTACAAAATGACATTCTTTTTGTACACTCATTTCATCAACATGGGGGGGGGGGATTGCTTTTGGTTGTTTATCTGTGTTATTCTGTGCTTCAGCTGTAAAGCTCTAGTAACACGTATAGTGCTGTCATATACCATTTTTTTTAATTCAGTCATAAAATACATTCAAAACATGGTATATGACAGTGCTTGCTATATCGTAACAGAAAATTGTTGTGTTTTTGTGACCATACCTGTAATTCAATAGTTTTATGTACTTCGGAAGTGTGGTGCCAATAACCTATCGATCAGAAATAGACATGATATAACGTGTCATGTTTAAATCATCATCTTCAGACTCCAAATCGACTGTCCACTGGCAAAACAACCTCGGTGACACCATAACTGCTCATAAATCGTAATTAACAACAACAGTAATTACTAACAATCCTTGAACGTCGGAAGTCCATTTCCATATAAATCTAATGACTGTTTGTGTCTTCAACCAATGTTACGTTCTTTTTGCCATTAGTGTTTGTTTTAATATACAAATAAAACATTTCTATGACATATAAAAATCATCCCGACAACGCTATATAAAGAATTTCGATTTTACAATCAACAAAGACAGTTTTATACACGGTAAATTCATCATTGGTACAAATCAATTTTTTAACCTTTAAATGGATAATGTTAATTTTCTTCAGCTGATTTACCCTTTACTGTGTTTTAATTAAAACTTAATGAACTAAAGATTGAATTCATAAAAAATTATCACAGACTTGTAAAGTCTAATTTAAAATTGTACCTAACATTATCACAGACTTGTAAAGTCTAATTTAAAATTGTACCTAACATTATCACAGACTTGTAAAGTCTAATTTAAAATTGTACCTAACATTATCACAGCTTGTAAAGTCCAATTTAAAATTGTACCTAACATTATCACAGCTGTAAAGTCTAATTTAAAATGTACCTAACATTATCACAGACCTGTAAAGTCTTATTTAAAATGTACCTAACATTATCACAGACCTGTAAAGTCTAATTTAAAATTGTACCTAACATTATCACAGACCTGTAAAGTCTAATTTAAAATTGTACCTAACATTATCACAGACCTGTAAAGTCTAATTTAAAATTGTACTTAATATTATCACAGACCTGTAAAGTCTAATTTAAAACTGTACCTAACATTATCACAGACCTGTCAAGTCTAATTTAAAACTGTACTTAACATTATCACAGACCTGTAAAGTCTAATTTAAAACTGTACCTAACATTATCACAGACCTGTAAAGTCTAATTTAAAATTGTACCTAACATTATCACAGACCTTTAAAGTCTAATTTAAAACTGTACCTAACATTATTACAGACTTGTAAAGTCTAATTTAAAATTGTACTTAACATTATCACAGACCTGTAAAGTCTAATTTAAAACTGTACCTAACATTATCACAGACTTGTAAAGTCTAATTTAAAATTGTACCTAACATTATCACAGACCTGTAAAGTCTAATTTAAAATTGTACCTAACATTATCACAGACTTGTAAAGTCTAATTTAAAATTGTACTTAACATTATCACCGACCTGTAAAGTCTAATTTAAAACTGTAACTAACATTATCACAGACCTGTAAAGTCTAATTTAAAATTGTACCTAACATTATCACAGACCTGTAAAGTCTAATTTAAAATTGTACCTAACATTATCACAGACCTGTAAAGTCTAATTTAAAATTGTACTTAACATTATCACAGACCTGTAAAGTCTAATTTAAAATTGTACTTAACATTATCACAGACCTGTAAAGTCTAATTTAAAATTGTACTTAACATTATCACAGACTTGTAAAGTGTAATTTAAAATTGTACCTAACATTATCACAGACCTGTAAAGTCTAATTTAAAATTGTATTAACATTATCACAGACCTGTAAAGTCTAATTTAAAATTGTACTTAACATTATCACAGACCTGTAAAGTCTAATTTAAAATTGTACTTAACATTATCACAGACTTGTAAAGTCTAATTTAAAATTGTACCTAACATTATCACAGACTGTAAAGTCTAATTTAAAATTGCCTAACATATCACAGACTTGTAAAGTCTAATTTAAAATTGTACCTAACATTATCACAGACTGTAAAGTCTAATTTAAAATTGTACCTAACATTATCACAGACCTGTAAAGTCTAATTTAAAACTGTACCTAACATTATCACAGACTGTAAAGTCTAATTTAAAATTGTACCTAACATTATCACAGACCTGTAAAGTCTAATTTAAAACTGTACCTAACATTATCACAGACCTGTAAAGTCTAATTTAAAATTGTACCTAACATTATCACAGACCTGTAAAGTCTAATTTAAAACTGTACCTAACATTATCACAGACCTGTAAAGTCTAATTTAAAATTGTACTAACATTATCACAGACTTGTCTGTAAGTCTAATTTAAAATTGTACCTAACATTATCACAGCTTGTAAAGTCTAATTTAAAATGTACCTAACATTATCACAGACCTGTAAAGTCTAATTTAAAATTGTACCTAACATTATCACAGACTTGTAAAGTCTAATTTAAAATTACTTAACATTATCACAAGCTTGTAAAGTCTATTTAAAATGTACTTAACATTATCACAGACTGTAAAGTCTAATTTAAAATTGTACCTAACATTATCACAAGCTTGTAAAGTCTTATTTAAAATTGTACTTAACATTATCACAGACCTGTAAAGCCTAATTTAAATTGTACTAACATTATTACAGACTGTAAAGTCTAATTTAAAATTGTACTAACATTATCACAAGCTTGTAAAGTCTTATTTAAAATTGTACTAACATTATCACAGACTTGTAAAGTCTAATTTAAAATTGTACCTAACATTATCACAGACTTGTAAAGTCTAATTTAAAATTGTACCTAACATTATCACAGACTGTAAAGTCTAATTTAAAATTGTACCTAACATTATCACAGACCTGTAAAGTCTAATTTAAAACTGTACCTAACATTATCACAGACTTGTAAAGTCTAATTTAAAATTGTACCTAACATTATCACAAGCTTGTAAAGTCTAATTTAAAATTGTACCTAACATTATCACAGACCTGTAAAGTCTTATTTAAAATTGTACCTAACATTATCACAGACCTGTAAAGTCTAATTTAAAACTGTACCTAACATTATCAGAGACTTGTAAAGTCTAATTTAAAATTGTACTTAACATTATCACAGACCTGTAAAGTCTAATTTAAAACTGTACCTAACATTATCACAGACCTGTAAAGTCTAATTTAAAATTGTACCTAACATTATCACAGACTTGTAAAGTCTAATTTAAAATTGTACTTAACATTATCACAGACCTGTAAAGTCTAAAGTTTAAAGTCATGTTATGGGAAACAAATTAGTTAACTATAACATAAATATCACGATTACTTATGATAGATTTAACATGTCATTAATTATTCCCTTCAATCCCTTACATTGTATATATATATATATATATATATAATATATATATATATATATATCAATCAAGCGCGAGATTATGATTATAGCGAGAAAACTTAGTCATGTTGCTTTTGGTTTTAATTATTTTTTACTTATAATATATTTATTTAAACTTTCATAGTTTTAAGCTAAAGATATAGTATATACACACTAAGTAACATGTTGAATATTTTATGCTGTCTCGTATCAATCTGTCTATAGAGATATATATGTTTTACGGAAACATGGGTTCTTTAGCGAGTAAAAACAAAGGCACAAATAATCTATTAAACGAAAACTAATTTATAAACGTGAGAAAATCAATAGAAAGTTTAACTTGAGACAGACAAATAATACCAAGCGTCCTACACTGACAGACATTATGCACTAGATATCCTCCCACATGGCTTAAACTAGACAATAATACCAAGCGTTCTACACTGACACACATTATAGCACTAGATATCCTCCCACATGGCTTAAACTAGACAATTATACCAAGCGTCCTACACTGACAGACATTATAGCACTAGATATCCTCCCACATGACTTAAACTAGACAATAATACCAAGCGTCCTACACTGACAGACATTATAGCACTAGATATCCTCCCACATGGCTTAAACTAGACAATAATACCAAGCGTCCTACACTGACAGACATTATAGCACTAGATATCCTCCCACATGGCTTAAACTAGACAATAATACCAAGCGTCCTACACTGACAGACATTATAACACTAGATATCCTCCCACATGGCTTAAACTAGACAATAATACCAAGCGTCCTACACTGACAGACATTATAGCACTAGATATCCTCCCACATGACTTAAACTAGACAATAATACCAAGCGTCCTACACTGACAGACATTATAACACTAGATATCCTCCCACATGGCTTAAACTAGACAATAATACCAAGCGTCCTACACTGACAGACATTATAGCACTAGATATCCTCCCACATGACTTAAACTAGACAATAATACCAAGCGTCCTACACTGACAGACATTATAGCACTAGATATCCTCCCACATGGCTTAAACGAGACAATAATAGAATTAATACTGACCACATTTAAAGTCTGAAATAAAAAAAATATTTAGTTGCATTTGCAGAATAAATGGAAAATTGATTTTTAGACAATTTTCCAAAGATTTGATAACTTCCTAAGTTATTATTAGTTGTTACTAAATCAAATTATGTTTGTGTAAAATATCTTGAAAATATTTTGGTTTCATAATTTTGTTCCAGGCACTACTGATGGGGAATTGTATTCCGAAACGGTCGTCTAGTGCTGTAAAATTAGAACTAGTATAATATGCAATTGGGCTATATTCCACCAATCTTTTCCATTTAGCTGATTTACATGTAATGATTCTGCGAGTATGTCAAAATATTTCAGTTTTGCTGTACGAAGTAAAATAACACATATGTTTCTCAGTTGTCTTTATGTAGCTCAGTGTTTAGGAATACCAGTGGATGTTTAGTTTTCTTAGCTTTGTAAAGTTGAGTAAAATTCGTTTGATGCTGCAAAAAACACGCGGTTAGCCTTTGTGCCTTAATGTTATAATTGCATTTTGAATGGCTTAAGATGAAGCGTGAAGTAAAGTTTAAGTAATATTTGTCAATGCTAGCATTAGTCAGATGAAATATTATCCATAGAAATAATGTAACGTTATATTACTTATTGTTAGCTTTCACATCCAAGATTTTAGGTGACAATGAAACATGGTTTAGATAAAAAACCAGACATATCAGTGCATGTTTAAACCAAACTATGTTTGTGATTTGGACCGTAAAAGTGTTGAAAAATCTATAAGCTTCAACAGCAGATAAAAAGCTTATGAAGAATAAATCTATGAGATGCAAACTGTTTCGTAAATTATGTTTCTTCGTAAATTATTTTTTTTTAAATTATAAAAGATACATTTGATTTCACATAGTTCCATGATAAAAGATATATTCGACTTCATTGTTTCAAATTCCGTTAGTTTCCGTTAAAAGTCGCCAGTAATTGTTACAAGACCAACGGCCTTTTCTCCTAGATAGTAAAACATATCAGTTGCATATAGGGGTATATGGAAAGTGCCAAACAGATTTTTGAGCTCACACCAGATACACTTCTAAATGGTGAACATACAAGACATGCCTTGATTTAACAAAATTAAATTAATTTTGTTTCAAATATACGATTATCCCGCCACCAATTCTATTTTTATTTCAAATCACAGTAGTTTATTATCATCATAAATAATTAGGCGTCATCACGATAAGTAAGTTTAAAACTATAGTTGAACATAAATCACGAGTCTTAAACCTTACAGAACAAACTAATGGATGGTTAATTTTGACATGAAATCACTTCTCTAAAGAATCTGGCTGGAAAACAAAGACAAAAGAAAACATTAAATGTGTTGGTAGTTATACAAAGTATATGTACTGGATATGAAATATATAATAAATAATTTAATAGAAGATAGGCATAACAATCCATGTATAAATTACAACCCAAGAGCAAAGTAAAAACTGATATATTAAGTAAAATACATAAACTTCAAACATGGAAGCATGGCGGGGTGCTCCCGAAGGTACGAAACAACTACTGTCTTCTGGTTATTTATGCTAGTTACACCGATACATGTACAATCAAAATTAGGAATAAAAGAAAATGGAACTATCGCGGGACATCAAACATATCCAGGGCAATTTGGATACAGAGACATCATAATTATCAACACTGTTGTGATGATGGACAGAAACTTTCTGAAAGCTTGATAAGCCCCGGCTTATTATAAAATGAAGTCATGTTATGAATCAAGTTCTGGACAATAACGAAGGCAAGCAAAAATAAAACAGCAAAGATTTATGCAAGAAGCAATCGAACAAAACGTAAAAATAATCACAATATTGGGACAGCACTAACCAAATCAGGGGTTCCCGACGGGTTAAGTATTAAATGAGTTGGACGCCGGTCGACCTTAACCGAGGAAGGGTATTTTCTTGTCCTACACCATTTGCATGCCAATACATAATAAAGTGAATCTTTAAAGCCTAAATAAAGCAAAACAAAATGACATAAATGACAAACATTGGCTATATTACAACTAAAACATTAGCAAAGAAAGTGTTAAAAAGTCTGTAGAACACAATGTCGGTGTATCTTAATATCTTCTGCATAGCCGGCTAGTTGATGTATTTATGGTAAGTTTAATATACTAGTAGCTTTTAGTAGTTTGTTTGTGATAAATTAGTTTGAAGCATATCTTTAAAAATATAAATGCGTATATATATATATATATATATATATATATATATATATATATATATATATATATATATATATATTAATAAATATATATATATATATATATATAATAAAAACTGGATTTTTTCTGCGTTTTGAAAAGAATATAAAAAAAAACCCATTTAAGATGAGTTATGAATCACCGTTGACAGAAAAAGTATTTGAACTGGGAAAAACAACTAGAAATACAATATAAATGAACAATTAAAACATGGAAGTTATAGTACCAGACACATTTATGGAGATGTATGTTTTGTATAGCGAAAAAAAACGGAAAACATTACGGTTTTAGAGTAGGTTATTTTATATAATAATCGTTCTGATAAAGACAGTTTTTCAATCATTAATTTTGCCTTTCTAGAATGATTTTGTTTTTTTTTTAAAATTAACTAAAAATACCAACTAGGAGAAAATAGTGTGAAATAATATCCGGGCTTGCCTTGTGTGTGGAACTAGATCATCAAAGTGGTAGTGTACTTTAGTAGTCCTGTATATATATTGCACATCATTGTGTAGTGTACAATGTAAATGTAATATGTAATCGGATGATACTTCGTGTTAGTAAGGAAAGCTATTGCTAAAATGATTTGATACTACCTTACGTCGAAAAATATATTTTTAAGTGATGTCAACAGATATGTCTTCTTTGTAAATAATACAACTGAAGAATTCTTTTCTTAATCATAATAGCAATTACCATTGATTTTTAAAACAAGTAGTGGCCTGCAGATTGACCTCAAGTACATCCCGGATACCATTGTGCCGTTTTATTTCCAAGTGCTAAGTCTAGCATTAATGGTTTCAGCATGCATTAGTCGTGCATTTCAAGGGTATTGTTGATGTTGCTGGCTAGTTACTATTGCAAATATGTCTATTTTTTCAACTGAACTAGATAGAGTAAGATACAATTGTCCAGACACTACTTGATAACATTGCGGCGTTCCGTTATCCTATATAAAGATACTGTAACGGACTTATGTCGTATCACTTATTTATAACACATTGCAAGATAACTTCTAAATGCTACAATATCATCTTCTACTTGTCCACACAAGGGGAATAGAGAACTTTAACGTTTTGTAATTCAACAACCGGACATCCCGTTTAGGGTTACATATTTACTAATACAAATCGTGTAGGATGTAGGTCTGATAATTTATCGAAATCAATGGTGATTTTGTGATAATTTAGATGTCCGTCGGCAGGTATCGGACTTGTGAATTGTCGATTTTAAGGCATAATTGTGTTGTATTAAGTAACATATAATTATCACAATGTGTGCTTATTTAATGGGTATTAAAATGACTTAATTACAGTAAGTAACCATGTCTCTTGGTACAGTGTGGGTGGTTAGACCTATTTACCAGATAATAGTAATACTGGGAGACTTTGAAAATTTACACCGAGTCGACCCGATAGTACTTGAATGAGTACAAAAATCACGTTTACACCTTAGGCTAGAATTATTACAGTTAGTAGCTATTCCTTTTTCTCAAACTAGAAAAACTGTGAGCCACAAGCTCACAAAAAATACCCCCGCTCCCCCACATAAAAAAATCCTTCGGATCAAATTCTAAGTTAGAGGTGCACATCTACATTATATCACAAAGATTGTGTGAAAGTTTCATGAAAATCCATTGAAGGGTTTAGGATGAGTTGCGGATAAGAGATAGGTACCCTAAGGTGTAACGGAAGGACGGACGGACACCCCATCACTATATACCCCCACTTTTTAAGCGGGGGTATAACAAAACAATAGGGAAGTTACAAAAGTTGTTAAACGAAACCGTGTTTCATTCCTGAAGTGTTTGAGAACATTATTTGGAAAATAAACAAAATTGTTAGAATATACACATTTAAGATTATCTTGTGTATGTGTACGTCTTAAGGACGTTTTGTATGATCTCTGGGTGAGATCGATAACCTCCTTTATATTTCATATTTAGTTTTATGCTATGTCGTTCACATAATTATATTAACAACTCATTCTCACAATAACATATGTCGTTCTTCCCGTACAATACTGCTTTTGCTGTGAAACTAAGAAGGTATTGTTGGTTATTCTGAATGTATAATGAATGCGAAGGAATTTATATTATGTCCAGATTTTGAGTCAATTTAAAAAAGAAAAATTCAATTGCTATCTTTACATTGGATCAGTAATGTCACAATGGTAATAATGACGAGTTTATAGAGCCACCCTTCAAACAATTGTTTTCTTTTCACCTTATATACCAGTGTTATAATTTTGAGTATAACAGATCACCTTTATTATATTACAGCGGCAAGAAGAAACGAGCCGATTATTCAGAAGAAGATGCAAGAGATCAGCTACTAAAATTATTATTAGATGTAAAAGTCAGACGATGATGACACCCAAACAGGTATTCTATAGCGCGATTCTTGGAGTCGATGTATTTCTTCTGCCTCGAAAAAACTATCGTTTTCATTTATAATCCGAATTTTTTTCATTCAAAATTTGTTTCATTAATATTTGTACCGATTTAATGCTATGTAATCACTTCGTTAATATTTATACGTTTTCGTGAAAAATTGTTTCCCTTTACATAAAGGAAAAGCCCAGATGTTGGTAATGGAAAAGCGACATTAGTTCACGACCAAAAATGACATTCGGTTGCCGGAAATCAAAATAATATTTTAAACGTTGTATTTGAGTTGTATTCGTCTTTTTCAAAAAAAAAAAAAAAAAAAAAAAAAAAAAAAAAAAAAAAAAGTACATGCGTTTATATGTTGCGGGGAAGTTGACAAGGTAACAATAGATAACCTTATAATGTTGAAAACCGGTGTGCATTCAAAATGCATATTATACCTGTGTTAATTTCAAAGCACTAGACGATTATTTTGGAATCCTCATCAATAGTGCTTGAACCAAAACTAAAATATATGTTCTTACTAGTACATTTGTATTATTTTTAAAAACGTTACCAAAGTTCTTTCATAAGTTTGAAATGCATATTTTTAGTCTCTTTCATATAAAATTGGTATCAACAAAAGCAACCATACATGTACCAATCCAAATCCAATTTACAATCTCAAAGCAAAGCGAAAGCTTTGAAAACTGGCAAATTAAGTTAAACTTGTGGACTTAGTTCTACCAGGGATATCGATGCGAGGCTGGGTGCTGTAGAAGGATAAACACCCTATGTCTAGCTGGCTTGACACTCTAGTCACATGGTGATAAGTCAAGATTTTTCACCACGCCTTCATGTACCGGTATAGTAGAAGGATTTTTACCTTGGTCGCACTGCATACAAGGTTGGATATGAAATGAAAGAAAAAGTTAAGGTTCTGGAAAAATGAGTCTAGCAAGATAAAACCTTTTAAAAAGTTAATTAAGGAAAACTGTAGAAATTTTTCAGTCGGTGAGATTTCTTGTATAAAAATGTCGTATGATCGTTTTCTTTAACTTTAATTTTAATTTGAATGCAAAGTTTTTGTTCATTTATCTAACATTATAAGTTCCAGGATTGCCTTGGATATATTTGACGTCTCATAGTTCCATGTTCCTTTCACACAATTTTGATTACACACGTGACGTGGGGTGTAGCTAGCTAAACAGGAGGTGCTTACCCTTCCGGAGCACCCGGCCTCACTTCCCTGGTGGAAGTTCACGTGTCTAGCCTGACTTGTCAGTTCCAAAGTTTTTACTTTGCTTCTGGATTGTGATTCGGAAATGGATTAGTATGTTTGTTTTTGATTACATTATTGAAATGTGAATCGCGACTCAGAACGTCAACAACATTTATACATAAATCATACACAAAGGTAGATGAGGTAAAGTATGAGCAAAAAGTCATTTTTCGAAGAAACTTAAGAAAAAGTAACGAATGTTTACTGAAATTTGAGGTTCTCTGTGAGGTCAGAATATGGTATTTTGTGCCTTCAGTCTTAGTTCATTTTAGATATATTACCTTGTTTTTGCATAACAATACAGTAGCAATTAACTAAATGGGCTCCCTACTGGGACTTCAATACAACTGGGGATAAATATCCGGTACTGGTGTAGGCGTTATCTTATGGAAGGGTCAGTCTCACATGATTTCAGTTCTATCGCGATTTCATCGCTTGAAATAAAATATTACAGTATCATAGTCATATAATGACGTCATCACGTGCTAATTGTTTTATGGTTTATGTGTATAAAATTTAAAAAATCACATCATTAATACATTTTGAAATTCATTAAGATCTTAAAATGCAACCGGAATATGATTAAAATATCAGAATTTGATACAATTACATCATGTTAATTAACTGGTATTCTTTTAAACCTTCTTGACGATGAAACATGCGCTAAATAAGTGGTTGCATGCACGGTTAATTGCGCTTTAGGCTCATAAAACCATAAAGGATGATGGGTCCTACCCGATTACAATTCAATCTGTGTATCAATCGGATTTATCGTAACATTTATTGTAAACAAGCTTTCCTCAACATGTCCCTTTACAGTCTATGTCGAAGTTGACTTGAGTTAAGGTGTTTAACGTCAAAGTAAAAAATATTTCACTTATAACAAGACGGCTAAGTATATGTCGGGGTGTTTAGAGCTTATAAATATAAATCTACCATAAGAAAAAATCAGACACGGCACATAGCAATGGTTTCTGTCCTCCGAGTTTCAATTTATTACTATAGCCACCGTGGTGAACTTGCGTTAAAAGAGAAAGAGAAGGATCTGAACGATGTGCTCAGGGAAACATTGCAAAATGGGTTGATTTAAGCTTTCATCTATTCATTCAGTTTTCACAAGGGACTGTGCATTTCTTATTATTACTGTACCTACTGTTAGGAAAGTAGAATATAATTTAAACAAGAGACTGTGTATTTGGTATTTAATTGACTTTTATTACATATGATAACAGATCTGATTTACCAGCATTTTGTTTAAGAAAACTCGCCGTTATATAACATCTTAGATATACAGTTAAACCTATTCCGTGCTGCTTATCGTGATGATGTGTCATGTGATATGTGTGTACATACTATTGTTTTAAGATACAAATATATATTTTTGTTTATTTTCAGTTACAGTTCTACCTAAGGAGAAGGACAAAAAGGAGAAAAGACACTGTATTCACTTCATATAATTGTATTGAACAAAATATTTCTCTGAAATAAACCATTAAAAACAATATTTTAAAATTTTATTTTCTAAAGAGCTAGGAAAAAATGCTTTAAAATAGTTTCAATCTACATACAAGTAAAGAGTATGCTATCTCGCATTGTGTATGTACATGGAGAAGGACTATACATATAGAACATTGAGGTGCAGCGAAGGACTATGGAGGTACATCTTTTTTTTCTTATCTCTACTGACGTAATGGGTAATTTATGTAACGAGGGCTTAGTCTAAGTAAAATAAAATGTTGAAACTTGTTTTTGTTCTTTTTAGAAGATCAATCTGTATTTATATAATTATATTTTTTGCATTACAGATAGAAAATCCATAAAAAGAGAGGTGTAAGATATTTCCATTTTGTACCCTCTTGTGCAAGATAGCCTACACGCTGTTTTCCCCGCAAAATTTTATCAACAAAATCAGAGGTGTAACGATCAGTTGAAATGATTTTAAATTGAAAAATTGTACTTTCTGATACAAGAAATAGAATCAATCACTACTTGTAATGCCAGATAAGGATATCTCAACCCTGGTTCTAATATATTTGGTCCAGAACTCGACAAGTCTCGTTCTGGACCAAATATATTAGAACTCGGTTGAGATGTCCCTATCTGGCACCGCAAGTTGTGATAGATTCTATTAATGGTATGATACAACTATAACTATACTATCTTAGTTCTTTCACAATCAAAAACAAACATACTGATCCATGTCTGACCGATTTGATAAGTTTATAGCTGAAGTACAGCCCAGAAAGTTTCAGCCCTTGTTAAGCTACTGGTATTTTGCCAGGTTGTCAGAAGCTGTTATTCATATCCTTGCAGCTTTTTGTGACTTACTATCCTTATTTCTCCATTTAGACAAGTACACTTCGAGAGTTTTTCGTTCGTTCGGTGTTAAACTTACGACAGGTCTGTACTGTAGTGATCAAAAACAAACATACTTATCCATTTCCGAATCACAATCCAGAAGCAAAGGAAAAACTTTGGAACTGACAAGTTAGGTTAGACACGTGAACTTCCACCAGGGAAGTGAGGCCGGGTGCTCCGGAAGGGTAAGCACCTCCTGTTTAGCTAGCTACACCCGTCACGTGTGTAATCAAAATTGTGTGAAAGGAACATGGAACTATGAGACGTCAAATATATCCAAGGCAATCCTGGACACAGAGACATCAAACTTATCAACAATACTGTGATGACGGCCATAAAACTTTTTGAGGGGCTTGATAAGCCTAGGCTTGCAATATTCCTGAGTCAACAATTTATTAGCAAGCAACCTACTTCGTTGTACAAAGTCCCCGTAGTGGGAACAAGCTCTACCATAGCGTATTAATTGGGAAACAAATACACCATAAGCAGGAGAAGCAGGTATATTGCTGCATAAAAAAGGAAAGTTGACAATAGAAAAATTGAAGTCATCACGTTTGTCATAAAGTTTCAAATGTAGCCTTTCTTGTGCGTCATAATTCAGGTATAAGTCTAAATATGAAGCAGAACTTGAGGAATCGGTCGTGTCTTTTATTTCAAGCTCACTAGGATAGATGACATTTACATAGTCTCCAAATTTAGGATTGTTAAGAGACAGACTTGGATTTCCTCAGATCAATCACTAGAAATTTAAGTGACTAAACTTAAAGAGACACTCGGGTTCATGATTTGTAAGATATACAGCATTCAGCGTTACAGATTATTGGATAATTGTTTGATTTAATGTTGTTTTACGTCAAAATTGACGTATCGCCGACCACGCTCACAATGTTCCGACAAATGGCCGGCTTGCTTTATTTACACACAAAAAAAGAATAAAAACGACCTGAATTGTACCCTTTCATGACGTCACAGACAAGAGTTCGTCATTAGTTGCCGTGACGCTGCTTTGGTACCGTGATTGCGGACAGTGTCGGAACATAATACGCATAGTCCGCGATACGTCAAATTGTCGTATCCTTGATCACAAGATGTAATATAAAGACAACTCCAAACATTTCTTCTACATCTTGGAATGCGGGAAATATTTTGGGTGATACATTACACATTAGAATATTCAATAAATAAAGTAGGATATATAAAATTCGCCTTCTTCGTCATTGACATTATAATATACATTTTTCAATAACGGCCTAACACAATTATTATACAATTATTGTCTTTTGATGAGGAGGATATGGGATTATACGGACCTGAACAAAGTTATATTTAACGAGGCCGTCAAAAATTGTTTTGTTATATGGCACTTCAAAATGACATTTAAATAATCAGATTTTAGTGTACTTATCAAAATGATCGACATTACTATGACGTTCATCGAGCTGGTAAAGCCGGTTTTAAAAGCTCTTTTAAATAATTTCTTGTTAGTTTAATATCTGTTAACTTTTTTGTGTCCATGGCATCTTTTGTTGTCAAAATTGCCTCCAATATACTGGGATTTCCACAGACGCAAACGTTTACGCTGCCCGTCAATCAGACAAACCAAAACTCATGAGTTGTCAATTAAATTTGGAAATTCTCTAATCTATTTATAGGTACTGTCTGGGATGAAAATGTGATATCCAGGTGGATATCGCATTTAATCCTGCTAATCAAATTGCTTCTAGGCCAATCAGATTGTATGGTAATTTTTCAGTCATATAATAAGAAACGATATACTCCTTCTAAATATAATATCGCTTTAAATTAATTCTGCATACAATAATAATAATAATAATAACTAGAACTGTGACAAGCACAATGACAAAAGTCTTGCACAACCCAAGCATTTTTACCCTCCTATAACCGCCAGAAAAGGTAGCACATCAAAGAAACTATTACAAGTTTTACAGGTTTAAATGTGATGTTTTTATTCACTTGAAAAATTAAGGTTTTTTTATTACAAAAGTCACAGAACATAATTATTTTGAATTTCAGAAAATTGTGAAACATAGCATACTGTATGACTTGTAGGGCTTTTCAAGTAATTGCAAAATGTATCTAAATAAACAGTAAAAATTTAAATCAAATATTTTTTATTCTTTACTACAATTATATATAAAGACTCTAGAGGGTCATACTAAGAAATTTGTCTTATCATTTTAAATATATAATTTCACAAGTTATTAATTAACTTGAAAATCCTGTAAGATCTTTAGTTTATTATTAAATAAAAACAAGCATAGCTAATTCATGCCCGAGTCGCAATCCAGAAGCATGGTAAAACAAATTGGAACCGAATGTCAGGCCGGGTGCTCCGGATGGGTGGCTAGACACGTAAACATCCGCCGGGAAAGTGAGGCCGGGTGCTCCGGAAGAGTAAGCACCTCCTGTTTAGCTAGTTACACTCCCCAAATAAGTAATACAAATTGTGTGAAAGGAACATGAAACTACTAAGGTGACGACCATAAAATTTTTGAGAGAAGTTGATAAGCCTAGGATTGCAATATCCCCGAGACAACAATTTATTTTCAAACAGCCTGCTTCGTTGTTCAAAGTCCCCGTAGTGGGAACAAGCTCAACCATAGCGTATTAATTGGGAAACAAATATACCATAAACAGGAGAAGCAGGTATATTGCAATTATGTTATTATCCACACATATCGGGTTATAACATAAGACATATCAGATATGAATTCCAGATTTAAGGCATATTTTTTTCTTTCAAATGAATCAAATATCAAAGGAATGCTGTATTTGATTGTTCAATATTTTAATAAAAAGGGTGTTCCAATCATGTTATTGACATGTCTCGGTTGTGTGCAGACACCACAATTCACGATTAATATATTAGCTTGGGAATTAAGGCAATTATACCTTTTGCAATAGTGAGATTATGTAATGTGTGTAATTGGAGCATTCCGGTCAAATCTTTGTGTATGTGTTTATAGATGTGTTAGTGAGTTATCTGACGTTCTGGTAAACTGTGCCTCGGAAGTATTCGGTAGATCTATATTCGTCTCTGTTGATCCTGAAGCTAAAAAAGGGAATAATGAGTGGTTCAGCAAAGAATGTGACCGTGAACGTAAACAATTTAATACGATAAGGAATTTATATCGCCGTCACCCATCTGACGCTAATCGAGAATTATTTGTAACAGCAAGGAGTCATTACAATAAAGTTAAACGACGGGCTCGATCGTTATATAAGCGTAAAAAAGGAGTCGAACTTTGTGACATTGTCAAAACTAATCAAAAAAAGTTCTGGTCCTCAATTAGAAATAAGCGTAGAACTCGATGCGAAGCTAACAGCGACGTGATTTCCACACACTTTGAAAACATTCTAGGGGAGGATCCCTCAAATATGTGATGAGATAATGACTCTTATAGATAACTCATGGATACCTAACATTTATATTGAGCATCTAGATAAGGAAATCTCAACGGACGAAGTGCAAAAGGCGATAAGTTTGTTGAAGTCGGGCAAAAGTGCAGGGGTCGATTCTGTTACCACAGAAATGATTGTGACTAATAAACTTTTACTTACACCAATTTTAAAAGACTTATTTAACTACATGTTAAATCAAAGATCTTTCCTAACTCATGGACTGAAGGTATAGTAATCCCTGTGCCGAAAGCGGGAGATCTCAGCGATCTAAATAACTACCGACCTATTATTCTAGTCAGCGTGTTATCAAAACTCTACACTACCGTCCTTACACAGAGGTTGAGTACCTGGGCAGAGGGCGAGAATATACTTATACATAACCAGTTTGGATTCAGACCTGGAAGTTCAACAATAGACGCAGTATTTGTACTTCATGGTCTTATTGTGCATACATTACAACGAAAGTCGAAACTTTATTGTGCTTTTGTGGACTTTCGTAAAGCATTTGATCGAGTCAATAGACGGTTATTGTGGTATAAATTGTTGAGTTCGGGTGTGAGCAGTAATTTTGTCAGTGTTATTAAATCAGTTTACTCTTCTGTGCGTCTGAGAGTAAGAACCGGCGACGAACTATCTATGGCATTTGACAATTACCTCGGTGTTAAGCAGGGTGAACCGCTATCACCATTACTCTTCCTATTTTTTATAAATGACATTATCCAAGATATTTCAAGATTTGGACGAGGATAAGGATTTATTCAAAGTGAACAACTATCTACTTTATCTTATCCTATTCGCAGATGACACTGTGTTATTTGGTAAATCTCCGATGGTTCTGCAGTTATTGTTGGATAAACTTGCACACTACTGCCAACGATGGAATATAACCGTTAACACGAACAAAACTAAAGTTGTAGTGTTCCGAAATGGATGGCAGCAAGTTAAGGATAAATTCTACTTTGGAGATCGTGAAATTGAAAAAGTTAACAATTATGTTTACTTAGGGGTTCTTCTGAATTTCAACGGTAAATTCAACAATACACAGAAAAGGATTTCGCAGCAGGGCTCGAGAGCACTATCGGCGCTTTTAAATATATTTAAAGATGTATATATTAATACTAAACAACAGTGTTATTTATTCAACAGTATGGTCAGTTCAGTTTTGAATTATGGTTCCGAAATTTGGGGGTTTCATCGAGCAAAGGATGTGGAAATAATACATAATAGGTTTTGTAGGTTTATATTGAAAGTTGGGAAAATTGTTCCATTGTGTTTTTTATACGGCGAATTGGGTCATTTTCCAATGTATATAATGCGTAAGCATAAAATAATTAAGTATTGGTTAAAAATTGTTGTACAAAAACCACCAGTTGTCTATGATGTATATAAATTGCTTTATGTTGATGTTATGAATGGTTATGTTAACTGGGTATCACTTGTTCGTGATCTTCTATTTCAGCTCGGTATGGGTAATATTTGGACTTAACAAGAAACTTTAAATATGTCATATAACACTATTAAATTACGTATTAATGACCAAGTTTTCCAAACCTGGCAAGGAAGTGTTAATAGTAGTGAAAAACTCAGTACTTATTTTTATACAAGAAGGACTTTTGTCTTGAACGTTATTTACATTTTAATTTCAACGTTAGTTTACTGACTAAATTAAGAAGTGGAACTTTAAAACTCCGTGTAGAAACCGGCAGATACGATGCTGTAGACAGGTCATTACGTGTTTGTCGTTCATGTAATATGACCATCATTGAAGACGACTACCATTTCGTTCTGGTATGTCCAACATATAGAGACATTAGACTACAGTGTCTACCTAAATATTATTGTGTTTGGCCCACACGTCACAAATTACTGAAACTGTTAAGTGCCAATTCTGAACTCTTACTCAGGAAACTTTGCCGCTACCTCCAGTTATCATGGAAAAGAAGAATGGATTTCTTATACTAGTAACTAACTATTGTTCTCTGCTACTATTTTTGTATAATTGCTATAGCAATTTTTGTTTTGCTTTGCAAATAAATAAATATTATTATATTATTATTATTATTAGATGAATTATAATCCCATTGTAGTATAAACTCGCATAGAGGAATAGAAGTTCAATATGTTTAAAATATGTTGGTTTTTTGACATTATGAAATAAAATACAAACATACTAATCCATATTAGTTTGAGGTGTTGTGGAGTGACATGATCATTGACCCTTCCATCCTCATTAGTCAGGTCCTTTCTTTTGTTTTACTTTATTTAACATTTTATACAGAATTAGAAAAAGATATAGCTTAGGGTGGGGATCTCAAATATTTAAAAATTCTGTCACGAGTCAAACCCATCCAACCTTTCCTCTAGAAATATGTCATAAGTATTTATTTAGTATCACTCTTCAACTTTTCATACAGAACCAGAACATATATAGTTTAGGGGTGGGGATCTCAACCGTTTTAAAGTTAATATCCAGCCCCGCCCGTCCCCCCCCCCCCCCTTGAATGACCCCATGGAATTTACTTTGGTATCACCCTATTCAACTTTATACATAACCATAGAAGGTATAGTTTAGAGGTGGGGATCTCAGCCGTTTAAAACGTAGCACACTGGCAACCCCCCACCCTCCCTGATACCATCGGGGATATCTATTGATATAGTTGATAATGAATATATATATTACAAAATAAATCGTCTATAGCAATATTGATGATTATTGTTTTTAAGACCCCGCCCTCCTGCCCCTCCCAAAATTATCCCCATAACAATAGTTCTATAGTTCAGGGACCTACCCTGAAAATCGGAATTAAATTAGTTGATGCACCTATAAGAAAAAATGCTGGACAAAAAGTGATCAGGAGAAACAATTATAATAATAATAATAATAATAGTGGAGACCTGAAAACGGAATAAAGCGATAGGTTTTCTTTCTAGTACACAAGGTGGGAGACTAAATAAAAATCAAAATAATAAAACACCCAATAGGGAAATTTGTTACATACGTTTTGTTTTTGTTGTCCAGGTGGTTTATAATGCAATAATTATGTCGAACACAAACCAATTACAACGATTGTCAAGACATTGAACCGTAAAATAGCATTTTAGTGGAAACAATTTGTAATACAGCGAAACATAGTTTTACTTTGTGCCATCTCTAGAGACAGTTAGTTTAATGTTCCACAATGCAGATAATCAAATCTTCCCAATAAAATTGTTGTTAATTATCAATCTATCGCTGAGTTGATAACAGTTAAAGCGTTTTGTTTGTAATCTAATCTCTTCTTAAAGTAGCTTTACATTTGATCTTAATGTAAATAGACTTGACATCAAATAAAGTCAGAAAAAACATTACAATTTTTGTGCTGACATGTTGTCAGCACTAGTTTGCAGAAAAAGTCATGTCTCACAAATATAGTATATCTGCAACTTTAATAAAGGACGTTTCATGTTTTACTTTATCTTTGTAGCATTTTCAAATAAGAAGAAGGCACATATGTTGAAAACCCGATATTTGTCTTACCGCCACTTCTTGAGGCTGTTTAGGTTACTTAAGAAAGTAAAGATAGTTTCATTATTAAACTTTCGGGAGAGCATGGACAAACATATATATAGTGATAGATCAAAGACTACTGACAAAGCATACACAAGCTATCATAGGTGACAGGTCGCATGTACTCATGCTTGTTTGTTTGCTTGCTTCCTTGCGTGTCTATTACTCAATTTCGTTCGCACTCAATTATACGCCTTTTTAAGCCCAAAAATCATGTGTACATATTTCAAATTAGTCACAAGATGCATGTTTTTTCGTTTTTAAAAGACCCAAGAATATCAGAATTCTAATGCAAATAATAAAAAAATCAAAATGCAAAACAAAATGGTCGCTAGAGACAATGGGTATAAAAAAAATTATTAATATTATTTTAAAAATTGTCAAAAAATATATAACAAAATAGCACTTTCAAGCCACAATACGACGACGAGGCATTTACATATAGACGAAAAACATTACATAATTTTAAAGAACATACTTAATACTTTTTATTCATTCAATAAAAATACCTTGAAAAGCTTGTTTTCGAGATGTACGCAATTTAATATAAATGTTTTAAATTCGCATTACAGAAAAATGTAGGGGCAACAAAACCGGTGGTCGAAATGCTCGTGTAGTATCGAATTTCTTCAATACTGATTTTGCTATTTTACCATCACTTTGACAAACTCTTTGTTATTCACTTAAAATCCAAACGTTAAAGCGGTAGTTTGATTTATGCTGTCATGGTAATTTTTGCCCAGTAATTTTATGGTTAGACAGTGGACAGAATAAAAAAAAAAATCTGTTGTATGAGACTTATGATGTCTTATAACATAACGTGAAACTATAACAGATTAGCATCCTATTATATATATAATAATGCCATATATTGTTTAATTGGTTGGCATTCGAACTTAAAGTGTAAGTACAATGAAAAACAATATTAACATATTTTAATAAACCCCTTTCCCTGAGACGAACGCCGCATTTCTTTCAAAAATCGAATCACTAATTACGGAGAAATTTTGAAATAACCCCTTTTGCACACCTGAATGGAAACTTGAATTTCTCTCTGATGACTCGTGACGTCACAAGTGTGACAGCCAATGTTTGCAGACATGCGCATAAGCACCCACTTGTTTACAACATAAACAAGTATGGCGCCCGCCGAAACTTAAAAATGTTCAGTCAAACCGCATTAAATGACCTCCACTGAGGACAACTTTACATAGGTTTAGTAAGAAGAAGACGAATAAATCGCAAGTGATCTGTTCATGCATTATGATGAGGTTTGGTGGTTAAATTAGCCTGTAAACAGCCACAACCGTTCCATAACACATGCACATGACCCTCCTCCCTGTTGTTGATGTTGAGTTCATAGCGGAATTTAATCATGACTGACCTAATAATCCTTAAATCCTCTCCTAACAAAACAATCGTTGCAGTATAGCGTGTATGTTGCGATATAGCTACCTGTTGGTCGGTCACTTCCAAGACCAGGGTTGGGCGAGCCTCAAAATGCAATAGGGAAAGAAAAATACAGCGACCAAACCGAGACTCGAACCCAAGACCTTCCCAACAATACTAGCGGGATATACTACGCCGTAACTACCGGGTTCGGTCAACCATACTTGCTTTTCAGGATGGGGTGGGGGTAGGGTCACAAATGTAAGTATTGGTTACAAAATGGCCTACATCATAACTAGAAGGTGCAAGGGGGTGGTTTAATGCAAGCTACATCACACCAGAAACTTTTTCTTGTTGATGGAAACACACGTTCATGTTGTGTGAAATTCATGTGTTTCTGGTTTGCTTTGAATCAACACAAGTGTCAATGCACCAGCAATATGGAAAGGGTCAGATGTTATACTGTCTGCCTCTCATGATGTAAAATATAAGAACACCTTATTTATCTAGTCAACCTTAAATTATCCACAGAAAAAGGAAACTGCAACTTTCCTGTGTGCCTGCTCCTGTAGCTTTGTAAAATTAAGTTGACTGCATCTGGAAGTCATAGACTCCTACTGATTGTGTTAGTTTAGGTATAATGGACAGAGTGGTAACTGGCCTCAGTGCAAAGATAAGGTGGTAATATGGCAGCAACCTATACGAATGTTGTTAGCTATCAATTAAAGCCACTCTTATAATATTCTTGCACTAAGCACAGAGCCAAGCTTCTATAGAATCATTTTGTACATATCAAAGTCAGGCCATAGATACCTCTTTCTAAATATTAGTGTTGGAGTAAAGTTTACATCCAACCAAAATTATTTTACTAATATCAAGGTGAACATCTCTGGAATGTTGGAGGAATCTGGACTGGAGTGTCTGGAGAAAACCACTGACATCAACAAACAAATTAACAATTTTTCACACTAGGATAAGTTCCAATTGGCATCTTCCTAAATATATGTGTTGGAGTACACTTAATCAAAATCAAAATCATTTTACTTATATCAAGGTGATGATTTCAAAATGTAGAGGAATCTGGAGTGTCTAGAGATAACCGCTGACATACACAGACAGATTGACAAAATTTTTTACACTAGGATCAGTCCCAAGTGGGATTCAAGCCTTGAAATTAAAAGGTGTAATAGAGACCAATGTGCCACCAACCCCCTTGAAATAGGTCTACATATACACTGCTATCCATACATTTATACACATTTCAAACTGGTCATTTCATTATAGGCAGAAAATCTCCACAAAATTACTTTATCAAAATATCATGTTTGTAAATCTGAGTGTTGTTTTAGGTAAAATATTGTTTTTATCTTGAAAATATATTTTTCACAGATTTTTATATTTTTTGTAAAATTAAAAATAAATTCCATGAAAACTGGTTTTAAAAAATGACATGAAAATTAAGATCATTATCACCATTTCAAAATACTGCAAAACCTCTGATATATTGGCAATATGGATGGAATTTGACTATAAAATTGTATAGTTATTTATGGATAGCTGTGTAGATGAAGTTAGCCAGTACCAATATTGTGGGTACCTGTTACATGTACCTGTGGCAGTGAACCTGTGCCATAAAATCTGATTAAACCCCCCCTCCCATTTCAAATTAATTTCAATCAGATAGTTTTTGAGTAAGATCTATGAAAAACTCTGAGTACTGGTAGTAAAAACAAACTATTTCTCAACAATAATTTTAATACATGTATGATACATAAACAAATTCATGAAATGAAAATACCTTGCTGCTCTTCAATTAGACAAATTTGTGCTAACATATAATTTATCTTTTTTGCATTTTGGTAAAGTTATTGAACAATCTGGTCAAGTGGTTGCAAAACTGTAGTTGAGAATCTAGACCTTGCACTTGATGTTCAGCTGTTTCATGTCCAGTATGTCATCTTTAAATGCTAAGCTGTGTATATCGAAGTAATTAAACCACTACAAAAATTTAAATAATTAAATGCATGCAGACTAGTACAAAATGAAATATTATACAGTTTCTTTTCCTTTAAACTTGTTTTGGATATTTCACTTCCTCTCTGAATTTTGAATTCCCTATCAATATCAGGTTGAATCTGTATTGCAACGAATGTGTACCTATCAAAATATAAATGAAAACACTGTATTTTCTATTGAATTTGATCATACAAATCACACAATAGCCAAAATAAACAAGAATTTGTCATGAATGTAAGATAATAATCTCACAAATATTAAGTTTACTTCACATAACTAGAGCAGCTCTTTAGACAGCCCCCCATCTTGCTAGTTGTCATTTTTAAGATTTATTCCTTGTTCTATTCACCTTAAGTTGGTATGCAACACATTGTCTCATGTTGTTTTCATTTGTTGCAAGTTTCATTAAAATTGATCCATAGACATAGAAGATATAGAGTGTATATTATATTTGGACAGATGGACAGGGTGGTTCCCATATAACCCAGTGGGCCCCAACTTTGTTTGCACTGAGTATAAATATACAACACTGAATTATTCAATATAATGAAAAATAGAACTTGGCCATATTTGGCCTGTGAGACCTATGAATAAACAGAGGTTCAAAATTGTCTTGGTCTGGGATATATTTGGTGTTGGGACCCTTGAAAAGTTAAAGTTAAAACTTGAAAAGTCTGATGGACTCAAAATTTTTCTCTTAACAAGAAAATACTACTTTTTTAAGATGATTACATATTTTCAAATGTTAACTCAATTGCACATGGAACTTTCAGTGATATTTGTCTTTCACAAAATTATGTTAAACCCATGAAAAAAGGCAAAAGGTCCTGGACCTTTAATTAAAAAATATGTTTGAAATTTTGAACCCCTTATTTATATATATTAAACAAGAGTCCATATGCCTTAATTAACACTCACCTGAGGATATGTCCCAAATCTACTGAAGAAGTTAAATAAACAATAACATTAATTACAAGGACTGTCAAAATCTTGTCAATTTTGAACCCCACTGTTATCATGACAGATCAATGTAAATCCATCATGTGACTGCTATACTGTATTTGTTAAGCCTTCATTATCTTTTTATGCAATTTGTTTTATCTGAAAAGAGAAATATTTTAAGTATTAAAAGAGGCTTCATTGAAAACAATGAAATAATTAACCATTAATTTCTGCTATATCATAATTATGTATACCAAGTTATTTAAAGTGCAATGAATTTTGATTGTTTGAAAACATTTTTTTTTACATTTAAATCTAACCCAACATAATTAGACACATAATTGGTACCTGGGGTAGGACATGCTATCAAGAGTGTATGGTAGGGTAAAACAGATAGACACAACAGCAGATTAACCATATACATGTGTAATAAGTTTTTCTGGAAAGAAAGTTGGACAATGTCATATTTACCAGAGAACAAGATGGTCATTAGACTGTCTTGACCACAAATTGGATAACAGCTATTATCCAGTCAGGATTAAAACAAGTGATTTGCATACACACGAGGTTGGGTATTCACAGATTATGGATATTTCAATTCATCTGCCTGATACAAAATTGTACATCCTCCCCACTGTATACCTATTAAACAGCACAAACTGATTAATGATGGATATGTTGAATGTCTTCCTTAGATACCCATGTAACAGAAAAGAATAATCAAATACATTTTTTTTCAATTTACAATATATAATCCTGAGTGGTGATGTTTTAAAACTAGACTTTAACAGATTTATAATTATTATTTATTTTATTAAGAAATGATGTTTTGACATGTTGAAACTGACACTAGCTGCTGATCAGCTCAAGTTGTGAAAGTAAGGATTATGGGGTTCAAACCTAAGGCAAGTAGCCAACCAGTAACTTCATATCGCACTATATTATATTTTTAACAAGCAGTGCCAAGATAGTGGTTATAACAACCTATGCAAATGTAAACCTAAAACCCCAGAATGCATTGGATTTTGTAAATGTATAAGGCAAAATAATAGGATTGTCAGCTGGTCATTGTCATGATTGTGGTATGTGGAGCCGGTTGCCTGTACTAAAACGTGCATGTGGTGTGGCTGTGACACATAGACACCTACTTTCATTAAACATTGGCCCTCAAACGCAAGGAAATAAAAAAAAATGACAATACACTGTAGATCTGCTGTAAAAAAAGAAAAAAAATAGTTCGTAAAAATTACAATATACACTACCATGTGCAGCATTAACCCTGTCGGACAGTTTCTTCTGATGAATGATACATTTTCCACCTCACAGTTTCGTATGGCTCGTAAAATTTACTGAATGTCCTGTCATGTTTACACCTTGAAGTCTGTCAGTATTTTGTATTCCCGTAAATTCCGCCGTTGATCGGAGAGCTGAAGCGCACCTTTCAGTCGTTGTAACCAAGACAGTTGTTAGTGCATCACGCGCACTTTCGCGCTACATGTACTTATTATTGACGTCACAAGTGTGATCGTCGAAAACCGGAAGTTGCCTGTACAGGCTTGATTACAATTTTTTCCAGGTGCAAAGTTGGAGGTTTCACCACGTATATCTTGAAAAGGAGACCATGTACGATCACGGGGTTTTCGACATTCTTTTAATTACGGCATTTACTATTTATACTCAAATTATCGAAAATCGTTTAACTTACACTTTAAGTCCGCGTTCATATTTCGACATAGGTTGTTCCACCAATCTCATGTTTGTCAGATTAAATAAAAAACACACTAATCCATGTCTAAATAACATTCCTAAAGCAAAAGCAAAATAAAAACTTTACAACTGGCAAATTCAGTTCACTCCGTGAACTTGCACAATGGAATTGAGGCCGGATGGTCAGGAAGAGTAAGCATCGATTGTTCAGCCAGCTTTATCAACAACGTGTGAACTCGAAATTGACAATGTAGAGAACGTGGAACTAGGGGACGTCAGGGCTATTATGGATACAGAGACATCATATTAATCAACAATATTGTGATGACGACCGTAAAACTTTTTGAGCGTCTTTATAAGCCTTGGATAGCAATTTCACGTACCTCGGACAGAAAAATATCACGCGCAAACCAGTACTAGATTTTTCTCTTGTCCAGTTTGTCTGGTACTGCCTCACGCCACAATTGCACTATCAGGATGACGTATCCGATCATTGTTTTTGACTTCATCAAAACAAAGCGTTTCTTTATTTTTTTCAAATATGTGTTTTTTTTACTTTTTATTCAAAATATGTCATTGTCAGAGTTGTTTTATATTTGTATTGAATACAAATCTTTGATATTTTTAAAATTTTAAAGTGTGGTCGATCGGATTATGTTCAAAAGGCGGATTTGTACAATGTATTAGGTGCCCAAAGGAATACAAGAGGCACAATGAGGGTACCAGTTTTGTTTTGTTATAAACAATTTAATTGTACGAGGAATAGAATCTGTTACCTGTTTGTGACCGATACGGGCTGATCTCAGGCTCGGGTGATGTGATGTAAACAAAAACAAACATACTAATCCATGTCCGAATCACACTCTAGAAGCAAAGTAAAAACTTTGGAACTGACAAGTTAGGTTAGACACGTAAACTTCCACCAGGGAAGTGAGGCCGGGTGCTCCGGAAGGGTAAGCACCTCCTGTTTAGCTAGCTACACCCGTTACTTGTGTAATAAAAATTGTGTGAAAGGAACATGGAACTAACCCTCTCGGCAAAGCCTCGATTGGGATATGTTACATCACATCACCCTCGACTGAGATCATACGGTATCGGTCACAAAAAGGTGACAGATTCTATCAATCTCTTGGCCAACAACTTATTTGTAATCACATTGCTTCTATGTATAAAGTATTTGTTTCGGTCATGAGCTCTACCATAGCGTATTTAAAGTGAAACAAATACACCGTAAGCAGGTAAAACATGTATATTGCTGCATATAAAACGAAAGTTTAAAATATTGAAGCCATCACCCTTGTCATACATCTACAATGGTACCGGGAGCCTTGTGTTGCCGTTATAATGGAGGTATAAATCTACATATGAAGCAGAACAGGACAAAACAGTCCTATTTTTATATCAAGCTAATTACGCTTGATGGCATTCATATAATGTGTAAAGAGATAACGTCATTTTTAGCTCACCTGACCAAAGGTCATGTGAGCTTATGGTATGGTGCAGCGTGTGTATGTGCGTGTGTGCGTGCGTCGTTAACACACATTTTCGACTTCTCCTCTGAAAGTACTTGGCAGATTTCAATGAAACTTGGTGAGAAAAATATATGGGCCGGTGCAATTCAGATTTGTTCGTGGCGTTGCCATGGCTACCATAACTAGGTGAAGGTGACCTAGGGGTGCAAAAATCTTAAAAAATCTTTTTCTCCGAAAGTATTGATTGGAGAAAAAATCTGATGTGATATTTGGCTTTTCTAGGGTCTTAAGCCTATAGTTTGTTCATTTTGTGAAATTCGGACACAAAAATAGGTTACGCGTTTTTGCGTTCAATTTTGAAAAAAATCGGAAAATAGCTTCAAATTGTTATAACTTGACTATTTGACTGGATAATGACATGGGGTTTCCAGTTTTGACATCTTCTTGTTAGTATCTTCAAAATGAGGTCAAGGTCAATTGTGAAGGTCATGACCTAATTTTTTTTTACCATAAACTTTTTGTATAGGCATGTATATTAGAATGTTGTAGATTTTGATACAACGATCATTTTGATGTATAGAAAAAGGTCAAGTGTTCAAAGGTCAAGGTCACAGATGTGAAACAATTCCGAAATGGTTAATTAACTCAAAAACTATCAAATTTTTGTATAGGCATGTTGTAGGTATTGCTACAATGATCATTTTGATGTATAGAAAAAGGTCATGAGTTCAAAGGTCAAGGTTACAGATATGAAACAATACCGAAACGGTTAATTATCTTGAAAACTATAAACTTTTTGTATAGGCATGTATATTAGAATGTTGTAGGTATTGATACAGCAATCATTTTGAAGTATAGATACAGGTCATTGGTTCAAAGGTCAAGGTCACAGATGCGAAAACAATACCGAAATGGTTAATTATCTCGAAAACTATGAACTTTTTGTATAAGTATGTATATTAGAATGTTGTAGGTATTGATACAACAATCATTTTGATGTATAGAAAAAAGTCATGGGTTCAAAGGTTAAGATCACAGATGCGAAAACAATACCGAAATGGTTAATTATCTCGAAAACTATTCACTTTTTGTATAGGCATGTATATTAGAATGTTGTAGGTATCGATACAACACTCATTTCGATGTATAGAAAAAGGTCATGGGTTTAGAGGTCAAGGTCACAGGTGCAAAACAATACTGAAATGGTTAATCATCTTGAAAACTATAAACGTTTTGTATAGGCATGTATATTAGAATGTTGTAGGTATTGATACAATGATCATTTTTATGTAAAGAAAAAGTCATTGGGGTTTTGTTTATGTTTTCTTAAAATCTATCAGCTAGCCATTAGTTATCAGGTGAGCGTATCAGGCCCATGGGCCTCTTGTTATTTATGTGGAGTTGAATGTTTTGTCGACAGTCTACTTTCCAGATTTAAGAAAGTTTTGCATAAATTATGCTGTATACTTATAAAGAAACAAATCAGCAAGCAATGGCGCACAGTTTGTGCCAATTGGTATACCGATTGTATTAGCCCAAATCACAAAACGAGATTTTGTTCAAGATTACCTTGTAAAATGCCGATAGACTATCATCCATAAATAACTTTACAAATTCATATTTGCCATATGTTTGTATTATAGTCAAAATGTCATTCATAGAATTAAAAAAAATCAGTTTTTGAAAATAATATCTTAACTTAATAATATAAATATATGCAATATGAAAAAAATTTGAAGAAAATATAAAAATGCCGAAATTTATTTTTCTAGATACAAACGCTATTTGAAAAAAATACAGCTTCAGGAGAGGAGAATGTTTTGAAATTTAATTTTCTAAAGATTTTTTGTCTATAATGAATCATTCAATACATGTTTTAGAACTAATGATTGACAATGTAGACTTTTGTGGTTAAGAAATTGTGGAAAGATACGAAAACATGCTTAAAGGCAGAGTTTACCTAAGGTTACCTCCCATCCCTCATAAAAGCCCAATAAAATAAACTGTATCTATTACCGTCATAGATAATACACAATAAATTAACATAGTGTTATTACGTTGATCAGAGATGTGTACGCTTGATAAGATTACACTATGGACAAAAAGAAGCAAAACCTATCCATCAAGCTTTTAGACAAACATGGACATTTACAAAAACATACAAAGTATTCTCTCTTCTAACAATATAGATAAAGAAACAGTCGAATAAATGTCTTGATAATATAATAATATAATATGACCTTTTAACTGTGTTTCATCTAGTTTTACACATTGTAAATACACAAATAAATTATTCCAACATTAATATAGTTGGTTTTGTAAACATCATGTTTTTATTTTTTGTATCTGGACAAAACATAAAATATAGTTGGATCAATGTCAACTTTCCGACGTAATTACTTCATATTTATTACAGCTAATGCATAAAATTAAAACAAACATACCAAAACATGTTCGAATCACATCCAGAAGCAAAGTAAAACTTTGAAACTGACAAGTTAGGTAAGATAAGTAAACTTCCATTAAGGAAGTGAGACCGGGTGCTCCGGAAGGGTAAGTAGCATCTCCCGTTTAGCTAACTACACCCGCCACGCGTGTAATCAAAATTGTGTGAAAGAAACATGGGATGTCAAACATATCCAGGGCAATCCTGGACACAGAGAAATCAAACTTATCAACAATACTGTGATGACGGCCATAAAACTTTTTGAGGGCCTTGATAAGCGTAGGGTCGCAATATCCTTGGGCCAACAATTTATTTGCAAGGAGCCTGCTTCGTTATACAAAGTTCCTGTATCTCTAACATAACTCTTTAAATGGGAAACAACAATATAGATTAGCTGACGACCGAGAGATAACAAACTAATAATTATTAAAATAATTTTAAAACAAGAGGCCCATGGGCCTTAACGCTCACCTGAGGCTAAGTACATATCTCATGCAGAGGTTCAATGGTCAATAACATTTATTAAAGAGAACTCCCAATTTTCAGCAGTAAGGCAGAATTAGATGCAAGGATTTTTGCAAATTAATCATACCTTGTCCCGAGAATGCTACATATAATATATATAGTCTAGCTATAATACATTATTTATAACAGCTAAAAAAGTAAAAACAAAAGTATAAAACTATGACCTTCATCTATATATCAAAATTGTTAGGCCATTACCTACAATATTCGAATATACATGCCTATACAAACAGCTAATAGTTTTCGAGATAATTAACCATTTCAGTATCCTTTCCCATCTGTAACCTTGACTTTTAAACCCATGACCTTAATCTATATATCAAAATGATTGTTAAATCAACTCCTACAATATTCTAAAATACATGTTTATACAAAAAGTTTATAGTTTTTTAGATAATGAACCATTTTGGTATTCTTTCGAGTCTGTGACCTTGACCTTTGAACTCATGACCTTTTTCTATACATCAAAATGATCGTTAAATCAATTCCTACAATATTATATTATACATGTCTATACAAAAAGTTTATAGTTTTTGAGACAATTAACCATTTCAGTATCCGTTCGCATCTGTGACCTTTACCTTTGAATGCATGACATTAATCTATATATCAAAATGATTGTGAAATCAAAACCTACAATATTCTAGTATACATGTTTATACAAGAAGTTTATAGTTTTCGAGTTAATTAACCATTTTGGTATTCTTTCGCATCTGTGACCTTGACCTTTAAATCCATGACCTTAATCTATATATCAAAATGATCGTTAAATCAATTCGCCTACAATATTCTAATATACATTTCTATACAAAAAGCTTATAGTTTTTGAGATAATTAACCATTTCAGTATTTTTTCGCATCTGTGACCTTGACCTTTGAACCCAAGATATTAATATATATATCAAAATGATCGTTAAATCAAAACCTACAATGTTCTAATATCCATGTCTATACAAAAAGTTTATAGTTTTCGAGATAATTAACCATTTCGGTATTCTTTCGCATCTGTGACCTTGACCTTTGAACCCATGACCTTAATCTATATATCAAAGTGATCGTTAAATCAATTCCTACAATATTATAAGTTACATGGTTTGTAAGTGTCCGGTACGGAATGATACAGGGTCAGTAGGAAAGATACCGGGTGAGGCGGGAGCCGAACCCGGTATGTTTTCTACTGACCCTGTATCATTCCGTACCGGACACTTACAAACCATGTAACTTTTTTACCCTACAGATGACCCGGCGCTATTGAAAAAAGTTTTTAAAAAAAATTCTAGATCTATCGATGTCGTTGAAAGAAGTGAAAAAAAATAATTATCTGGCTGCAATAAAATACTGCTGTGACAACAAAATAAAACGGATACTAAAATTCAGCATATTATCGAAATCTAGTAGTCTTTCCTTTGGCTTTCAATGTTTCAAAATAATACTTTCTTGCGTTTTAACTCGCTATCTTCAGCAGAAGATTCCACAAACCATTTATTTACGGTCGCCATTTTGATTGACGTTTACGTTAGAGACAGGGGACGTAACTCTAACTCACCCGGTATGAGCCTCACTGACCCAGTATTTTTGCGCGTGCGGCTATGTACGGAATGATACTGGGTTGGTCATGTGATTCGATTTAGCCAATCATTTCCATAGATTTTAGTCAGAGGTAGGGTAATCTAATATACATGCCTATACAAAAAGTTTATAGTTTTTGAGATAATTAACCATTTAGGTATTCTTTCGCATCTGTGACCTTGACCTTTGAACCCATGAAATTATTCTATATATCAAAATGATCGTTAAATCAAAACCTACAATATTCTAATAAACATATCTATACGAAAAGTTAATATTTTTCGAGATAATTAACCATTTTGGTATTGATTTGCATCTGTGACCTTGACCTTTGAACCCATGACCTTAATCTATATATCAAAGTGATCGTTAAATCAATTCCTACAATATTCTAATATACATGTCTATACAAAAAGTTAATAGTTTTCTAGATAATTAACCATTTCGGTATTCTTTCGCATCTGTGACCTTGACCTTTGAACCCATGACCTTTATCTATATATCAAAATTATCATTGTGCCATTACCTACAATATTCTAATATGTATGCCTATACAAAAAGGTTATTAGTTTTGCAGATAATCAACTATAACGGTAAAAGCTGTACATCCTTGACCTTGATCTTTGAACTCTTGACCTTGATCTATGTATTAAAATGATCGTCATGTCAATACCTACAATTAACTGAAAATCCCAAGCCATTATCATCTAAAATGTTTAAAAAATAAAATTTTTTATCAAAGGTCAAAAACAGGGACATGACTTGACCTTTGACCTTGACATCTTTTGGAAGAAAATAGCAAGACAAGATCAACAGTGAAAGCTCCATACAATTATCTTCAGCCGTTATTGAGTTATAACAATAAATATCTCATTTTCAAAATTACATAATTTTACGCAAAAAACGCGTAACCTATATTTCGTTCAATTTTCATGAAAAACACAATTTTAATGTCCCCAGGTATGCTGAATCTAAATATCCAATCAAAATTTGCCTGCACCTTTTGGTTTCAGAGAAGAAGATTTTTTTGTGTTTTGCTATTTTTATTAACGGTGGCCATCTTGTTAGGCGTGGCCAAACGCCGAACACAATTTTAAAAGGCTGTTACCCAGACATGATAATCGCCAAGTTTCATCAAATTTGGCCAAGTAGTTTTGGAGGAGAAGATTAAAATGTAAAGTTTACACACGACGGACGACGGACGATGCACGACGCACGACGGACGGTGATAGATTGCAATAGCTCATCTGAGCCTTTGGCTCAGGTGAGCTAAAAATACTTTAAGACACTCTATCTCACGTGGTGTTGAAAACTGTTGTGTCATGTCCTAAAAAACGTAAACAAGTTTAACCGATTTACTACTACTACAAAGAAATAACTGGAAAAATTAAGAACTGGCCATGCCGGAGTCGGAACGAACTTAAATCCTATTTGATAAAACAACACTATTCTCTTAGATAGGACCTTTCAAATTGTGTTTGATGGTCTCAAATTGTTTATATCAAAATATTAATGTCCGAAAGATTATAGTCTCAACCGTTAGTGTGTGATTAAAATCTCTAAGTCGTCATAATATTTTATATAAACAAACATTAAGGTCCAGATATGAAATTTATATTCAGTGGTTCAATGCAAATATATTTATTTTGTGTCAGTATCGTAACACTACATATTAAAATGACAGTCCATATTCTGTCCCTCCGTAAGTCCACAGTATACAATTATTGTCTTTTGATGAGGCGGATATGGAATTATATGAACCTGATTAAAGTAATATTCACCGAAGACGTTAGGTTAGTTTGGTCAGTTACGTATAATCGCATATCCGCCGATATCAACAGACAGTAATCGTTTAAATATACACTCCAAAGTGACATTAAAAAATTTAGATGTTAATTTAATCAGCAAATTGATCGAAAAATTTCATGAAGTCGGAAAAGCTTTTTTAAATAATTTCTTGTTAGTGTAACTGCACTATCTACGAAAATGGCATCTTAGGAGCCAAAAATCCCTCTTACGCTGAGGTTTCTACAGACACAAGCGTTTTCACTGCTAGTCGCCTGACACTTGCCAAATCGTGTCAATGACGTCAACGCCAATCTCCGAAACAGTGTCCAACTCCGTATGTCGCGACATAAAGAGATTCAAATGTGCAATTGGCCACTATTCGGACTTAATTATGATCATAGTTTCCAGAAAGTCCTTGGTCTGTTTTTGATCGAAATTTTGTCGCCCCATTTTTGTTTTATTTATAGTGTTAAAATGGTCGGTCAATTTTTATAGACTTTAAAAATACATCGTCACGACATTCATCCGTAGGGGGGCAATTTAAAAAGCGCCTGTCAAATTTAAACCAGCCATACCTCTTTGTACATGTATATGTACAACTAAAATTGACCAATTACAGTCAAAGACAGCCCTCAGTCGACTCATGTGATAATTCTTGATAGTGCCTTAGTCCATAAGATATCATTGCTTACATTTGTTTTTATCGTGTCTTATTTGACTGTTTTTCAGTTACTTTTATTGTGTTGTATCAAGGTCCATGACTTATTGAGCGCCACTAACATTCGGCTAACCCTGACTAACATTCGGTAGAGCTGGATAAATCATCATTAAAACAAACAAGGAAGAATTTAAAATTAAACTTTACAATGCATGATGCAGATAAGTTGTACGATTTTAAGTATTTTGTTTGTATCATCTCTGAACAGGAAGACTTTTCTAATGACCACTCGACCAGTTATGGAAATAGACAATAGTTGGTTTAAAGTAACACTTGTTTACTACTTAACCCTATTGTCCCCTTAAATCCGTTATACATGATTGTGATTATTGTATTATCTTCTTCTTCCTAAATGTTTATAATTGTTAAAAATTGAGAATTTAAATTCAGATTTAACAGATAAACAACATATATCAATCCTTACATACGGCACTATAATAATTTGTTAGAATTTAATACTAATATTCCAAATTGCGCGCATGAAGAGCATTTTCTAACACTATAGCATCAATTTATGAAGATTTATATGAAGTAAAAATATGTCTACAAAATGTATAAATGAAGCATATACGACACGTGTAAAAAGTGTAGCCTTTATTGTGAGACATATCTAAAAAGTGTAGCATAAAATTTTCCAACTCTCACTATTTTCACGAATAGTCTCTTTTCTTGGCCCCTATGCGTAGGATGTTCAGATATAATTAGTGCAGATGAATTATTGTAACTACATGTATTTATTACAATGACATAATATAATACATATATACATTTGTATCTGACTTGTTAGGTATACATTCGTCATCATTTGCCTTCAATATGTACTTATCTCTACTCTGCTTAAACTGTTTGTACTGATATTACGGTATTGATGTGGTTAACCAAGACTTACTAATAAAGAAAAATGTGCGATATTTTTTCCGGTTTCCAGTTTAAATACTAAACGTAAAATTGCTCTTTGTGTGACTTTCCTTACTAACTATTGGTCCAGAACTGATACAATCCACTCTTTGTGTACTTTGTTACATAATATGAAAATAGGCATTGCCTATCCCGGGAAATGTCCAAATTTATTATCGGGTTATTGTGTACAAAAACACACACACCCAAAAAAGGGATGGCACACATTGTTTTGTCTTACCAAATACTAGTGGGACTGACTATAGTTAACTACCGCCGAGTTCTTGCGTCATCTTTCAATCATGTTCTGTCACACAGAACTGAGTTTTGGTATGCTCTTTCCAGGGACACAATTGGCTATTCAATTACCCAATATAGTGAATATACTAATCCATACCACAACATTCTCACGTTGTATTGTCTTCTCATCTTGAGTCGCCTTTTACCATACCATGTGAATAATTTAATCTACTGATTTATGGATTGCATAAATAACTACTCCTGTTTCTTAAAACAAGATGTGTATCATATCACAGTTCAAGATTGCCCCATTCAATTAATGGAGCAGTTATACCAATGAAAAACAAACATACTAATCCATGTCCAAATCACAATCCAGGAGTAAAGTAAAAAAAAACTTTGAAACTGACAAGTTAGGTAAAACACGCGAACTTCCACCAAGGAAGTGAGACCGAGTTTTCTGGAAGGGTAAGCACCTTCTGTTAGCTAGCTACACCGGCCACGTGTGTAATCAATATTAAGTGAAGGGAACAAGGAACTAAAACACGTGTGTAATCAATATTAAGTGAAGGGAACAAGGAACTAACATCCACAGGTCAATATTGGACACAGAGACATCAAACTTGTCAACAATACAGTGATGATGGTCATAAAACTTTTTGCCGAAGGCCCTGATAAGCCTAGGCTTGCAATATCCCTTGGTCTACAATCTATTCTGTTTGTGACCGCCTTGGTTGCTCAATGGTATAGCATCCTCCTGGAGAGTGGAAGGTTTTTGGTTCCAACCTGACTTGTGTTATACATGACAATACTTCAAAATTTGAGTTACTGCTTCCTCATTTTGCAAGCCACATTTGGCTTAGAGGATAGACTATCGACTGGTTATAGAATATTAATTGGGAGTGGAATGCTTGTCTGTGGCGTACTGACTCTGTGAGGCAGCACCTTTAACGCACAACCCGATATGAATACAGTGGTATGAGGGTAAGCTCCTCTTACACCTTCAACATTCACAGGCATATAGTACCATGATGAGAATTTTCTAAAGCACAGGCCATTGCAAGTAACAAATGATATGATTAAAACTTGACAGGCTTGTACCGAAATAATGTTAATTTTAGCCCAGCCCCTTTAAGTTTCACTGCATGAAGAGCCTCAGCCCCGGAGAGTTGAAAATGCTTTTTCACTTATATCGAGACGGTTAATTCTAGGATGGTGAGTTGGAGTTTTTTTTTACCCCAGTCAAGATTATTCCTTATTCACCTAAATTAAAATGGAACATTCTGGGATGATATACTAGAAAGATGTTGCTTTAAGATTTATATTGAAATGGTCACTTCTGTGGATGGTGGAGTGGAAATTGGCATTTATTCACTTATACTAACTTTTTTTCGAGAACCAAGTCTGGGATATTGAAGAAGGTAATGTTGATTTTACCCTAGTTAAAATTTTTATATTCATTTCGAGAACTGTAAATTATTGTAATCCCCTGCCAGCATCAGTAGTCCAGTCGCCATCCCTGGAGGTTTTCAAGGATTCAATTCAGACCTTACCTAAGTGGATCTCAACTACAGTCAGCTGATAAACTCAACATGAATTTTTGATGAGTGCAGTCATTGTAGTTGAAGTTAATTCTAGTCAGCACCTTAAAGTCAAACTGGTCCAGCCACAGGGGTTCGGGGAATATTATTTTAGTTTATATTGGTGTCAAGATCGTATTATTCTGTTGTTTGATGGAGAATAATACGATCTTGACACCAATATAAACTAAAATAATATTCCCCGAGCCCCTGTGGTCCAGCTCGATCAGCTGATCATGATATCCACGTCACATGTAAACAAACAGAGGATTTGTCAATATTTACATTAAATTCGGAATAAATGTCAATAAATTTTATCTGTATTTTCATAAAAATGATTATTGGGACGATCTTTTAATTAATTCTTTCGAAAGGCGCATTTTATTATTTTTCTTAAAAATCGATCATTTGTGACAACGGCGAACGCCATCTTTGTTTACACTGCATTCAGCGAGGGTCACATATGCACTCAAAATTTCCATTCAATTAAGTAATAATATATGAAAAAGTGTTACCGTAGAAGTCATATACTGTGGTTATGCTAACCTCGTAATAGTTTTGTGTCAGGTAACTATGGTTATCAATTTATCTAACTTGAAATCGGCAAATTTTGTATCTTCCCGCATTGTATACTGTGTGATCATGGTTGATGCACGTGGGAAAGCCGGTCGCTGATTGGCTTACAGTGGTTATCGATCTGAATTGAACTTTGACCCAATCAAAAGAAATTACGTCATCGCGAATCTTGAATCGCTACACTTGGAGATCAGCCAGAATGGCGAAAGAAACGTAAATATTTGGTATTCGATCAACCTATTTAAATTATTACTTGTTTCAATGAATTATTTTCACGATAATCGTTTTTTTGTTTCATTTCTGGTGTAAGAGATGGGCGAGATTTCCTCCCATATGGAGCTCACTTCCTGTCGATTTGACCCCTTCAATGGCCTTGAGAAAAGTGGTGCACGCGCGGCGTCAAATGATTTGAACGTACGGTCTATGGAATTTTTCCACAATTTTCTATGACGCGCCGGGACATTTCCCGTATTATTGTTTTTATTCTTTCATTCATGATAAAGACCTTACATTATAATTTTTAATTAATAAATATTAAATATAAATATAAAATAAATCGGACACAAATCCATAACAAACATTATCATCAACATCATCATCATCAGCAGCAGCAAGAACAACAAGCATCATAAGCAGCAGAGGCAATAAGCTCACTTTCATCATCATTACAATGATTATTGTGATATCATCATCATTATAATGATCATGGTGATATCATCATCATTACAATGATCATGGTGATATCATCATTACAATGATCATGGTGATATCATCATCATTACAATGACCATGGTGATATCATCATCATTACAATGATCATAGTGATAGCATCATCATTACAATGATCATGGTGATATCAAGAAGAAAGATGTTGATGACAGGTAATGAACTCAGGAAAGTATACTAGTTATTGAGAGATTTTCTGATTTAAACCCGTTGCATGAATTGGGTTTGCCTGCGTAACATCCGGTCGTAACGCATTAAGTTTTGTCTGGAACGTTTTGAAAATGTTAAATTCGTCTGAGAAGTGTATTTTTGAGAAATATCAACATTAAGAAAAGTTTTCTTTGAGACATTTCAACATTGAGTTCAACAATTTTACATTATACTTTTGTTTGAACGATCGACTGGAGTTTCCGGTGTCTTACGTGCCAGTAAGAAATATATTTAACTTATATCGAGACTTCGTCAGTTATAAACATATTGGCAGAATTATTCCTAAAAAGTATTCTAGGGGCAATGTGCCAGGAGAATGCCTCAAAATGACACGTATGCCGTGACACGAAGCATTGGTTTTAAGGTATTTTCCGAAAGACCCTTAGGCTTTGATTCTAAATGCAGAGTGCTTGGCGAAACGACAGTCACTACCCTTTTTCAAGTCTTGGTGAGACCTAGACCGGGGTTCGAACCTTAGACTTACAGTGTACCATATTCAAAGCGAGTAATGAAACAACTGAGCTACCGTATTACAGTAAGTTACGTGTGATTGCTAAGAACTGCTTATATATATATATCCACTGTGTATAACCGCTACCGGAAATTGGTATCTGTCGAAACCAAATTGCTACCATTTGAAGCGAGCGGTGTTGTCAGTCAAGGTAAGAAAATCCAATATTGCTAGATTTTGAGGAAGTGTGCCATGACGAACTATTTGCGATTTTATTGCTATGACATAGCACTATACATACACACACAACTTCTTAATTTGTTTGCTTCTAAATACTTGAAAAACGTCTGAAATCAGGACCTGGTACTTCCATTTATTGACGTCTGCCGACTTCAGCATGTGCGTATGTCGCACAGGTCCAATATTTCGCTAATGTTTTGTTGTGAAAAGGACACAAAGTAATAAAATATGCGCCCGAAGTCACCAGTTTCAGTAATTTAGTCTTGGTAAGAGAAATATTTGATAAATTCAAAATGCTCCGGTTCACGGCGACTTGTGGGGTAAACAAAATTTGCATCACGGCGTGTTGCTGGAAAAGTTTCCGGCGAATTGGTAATTCTAGAGAAGAATGTTAATTTTTCAGAAGGGTTTATAGGAGTTTTTGAAACACCACAGACAACCAAAAACCACAGAAAGTGAATAAAATTACTGTATTATCAATTAAGATAAGACCTGTTTAATAAAATGGCATTTAAACCAAGTTAATTATGTTAATTCAGCCTTTCTAATTCCACGTTGCAATTTTCAGCAATTTGTGACGAGACCAAGTTTTAGAATATAAACTTTTCAAGAGGTAACTGAGTCTTGTGCAAGTGAGTGTATAATCTACTTATACTAGCCTAGCAAAAGTCAGCTTCAGAATGCTATAGTTAAATGAAGCATTTTCCCGCAGATATATAGATACAACACCCACTGGAACCATTATCTTGTCTTTAAGCCAACCAGTTTCCATAATTCTTTAATGCGCAAAGTCAAATGAAGTACCAATGGTGCACAAAGACAAAACAAACACACTAAATACGTCAAATAATGATATTAATCGACACAGGATAAAAGACACCATTTTTCGTGAACCAAAGGAAAGGCTCAACACGATAGACGAGATGGCCGCAATCAGATACTTTATAATTGACTGATTGATTGATTGGTTGTGATTGACTGATTGTTTGGGGTTTTACGTCCCAGTCAAGTTTATTTCACTCATATCGAGACATCACAAGTTGTAGATGAAGGTACAGAAATTTATACCTGTGCATTGCGCTTATGGCATTTGCAGTGAGGATTCTTTGTCATGTCACCCCTACTATGACACGGAGTTTTTTAAGGTCTCATCCGAAAGACCCGTGACTTTCACATCTTATGCTGGGCGTTTGGAATAGGAACAGCCAATACTTATTTTAAACCAGACGGACGTACACTATCTCAAGCCCTGCCACTTGCTGTAGATCCGGTTTTATCGAGAACGTAAATTTCTCAATGATTCGAGAGAGGGTTCATTCGAGAATTCAGCATTATCGCGAAAACCTACAGCTCAGGACCGTAGCAAGCAATTTCAAAGTGAGGGGGCCAACTCAAAAGCGGGGGGTCAAAGTGTACTTTAGGTCAAATTTTCACTGATTTTCTATGTAAATTTAAAAATTTTCAAAAAAGTGGGGGGGGGGGGGGGGAAGGTTACCCCCCCTGCCCCCCCCCTTTTCCTGCGGGCCTGCTGAGCTTAACGCATTGAAATGATAATATGCCACGAAATAACTCTGAACACTGGATTCGCGAAAATAAAGTATCTGGTAAAATAACCGGATCTACAGTAGTTGTGGCGGGGTATCAAAAGTTAGTTCAGCTTTCGCATCGATTGAAGAATAAAAGATCTTGTGTAAGGTGGTAATTTTTCTACATAATTTTATTTGCATTCATTAACGTAAAGTAATGTGCTAAGCTATAGTCCAACTTTTGTTTGATCTACACACTACAACTGAAGTCCAAGTCTTTTATGTGGCAAAATTTTGCTTTCGTCCAGCTTGTGGTATTGTCGAATAGGAGCAACACCTCTAGCAGCCTCATCAGGATTCGCTATTGTTGCCAACTTCCGTCGAGCTTCTCTTTTTGACCGGTCTTTTAAATCGAACATATGGTCTCTAAAATAGAAGTAGTATGTGGTAAGCTTCATTGCTCTCTAAGACAAAAAGTCATTTGTGATTTCCATTTCTTTTACATAGTGATTTTCTATAATTTGTTTTGTTTCATTTCTGAAAATAACAGAATTAAATATTTATAAATAAAGTGTCCTTTCAATATGAATGATGGTCATATACATATAATATATCTGGTAAGAATCATGGTATACACCTGTTTACATATATGAATAATATTTTGCATGTAACAAAACGTCATAAAATCCATGCAGAACTATTTTTAACAGAGTTAGGTGCAATTCAAGCGATCTTTGTAAGAGATAATCACCAATACTATCAGAATGAAAACCACAAGTTGCCGTAAAGTAAAAATTTATTATTTGCAATACGCCGTGTACTACACTAATAAGTCGCCGTGAACCGGGGCATTTTGAATTTATCAAATATTTCTCTTACCAAGACTAAATTATTGAAACTGGTGACTTCGGGCGCATATTTTATTACTTTGTGTCCTTTTCACAACAAAACATTAGCGAAATATTGGATCTGTGCGACATACGCACATGCTGAAGTCGGCAGACGTCAATAAATGGAAGTACCAGGTCCTGATTTCAGACGTTTTTCAAGTATTTAGAAGCAAACAAATTAAGAAGTTGTGTGTGTATGTATAGTGCTATGTCATGGCAATAAAATCGCAAATAGTTCGTCATGGCACACTTCCTCAAAATCTAGTAATATTGGATTTTCTTACCTTGACTGACAACACCGCTCGCTTCAAATGGTAGTAATTTGGTTTCGACAGGTACCAATTTCCGGTAGCGGTTATACACAGTGATATCACGTTCTCGTTTAAATTGGAGCAAAATGACTGCATGTTTGTCGTTCCTCGTGTGTTGTATGCGGTATCAGATTTAAATCAAACTTACATGCCTCAGCTTAACAGACAAAATGTGGATTCACTTTTTTAATTCAATGGCATCCGCAAAACGATCAGTTTACGGAGACATTCAAATATAATAAACAATCGGTACAATATCGTATTAAGGAGTCCTTGTAATTTGCATATTGCGTTATTTTATGTTTGTGTCTTATTATCGGTAAGAAATACAATACCCTGGCTGTACAGTACAGACCTGTCGAAAGATTAACACTGAGCAAACAAAAAGGAACCGAATCTAGGATTCGAGGATAGCTTGTAGCCGAAAAGCTTCCGAAGGACAAATAGTAGCTTCCGAAAATCTGTGTAATACGAACGTATTCATCAGCTTAATTGTTAAACTGTCAACAGTTCTATAATTCTTTACTATACATTACACATTTTGTACACAAATCATTGAATAAAGGCCCCATATGTAACCGAACTTCCTTGTTTGTTAAAACCGATAATTGTTCTCTATCATGTTTCCGCTTTACGTAGTGAAAGTATTGAAATATACATCCACAATATATTAAAACCAACAACACCCGACATTGTTGTAATATGTTTTGTCAGAAGAAAATATCGATCGTTTAAGCTCTATCAAGCTAGAAAGAGAGCTAGACAGAAAAAGAAAGAGGGTCTGTTCTAAAGGAAACTAAATGCTGCAAACCGGTGCATAGAAAAAGGCATGAAGTGATTTATTTTTCGTGACAAAACTTCCTCTGACAAAATCAATAACAATGTAATTTAAGATATATAGTATTTTATTTACAGAATATATACTATTAATTACAAAATACTAAACGTTGTAAAATTGTTCCTCATTTCTTCTTACAAAATAAATAATTGCATTTCAAAATTCTAAAAAGCTGCAGATACATTTTTCGACAAGTTTTTCTAAAATTTTTATCGTAAAAACCATAAATAAACGGATTGGCAACGTTATTTATAAAGAAAAATCTTACAAATATTTTATATATAGCTTTACTAGTTTTGTCAAGATGGTTGAAGAATCCCTTCTTTATGGCATTTATAATGATCAGAATCTCTATCGGTAAGTAACTGATTATGTATATGGCTGTGATTATACATAAAATCCGGGTTGTACGAATCATTGTTTTTTCACTGTTAGAAAACTGTCGTTTTAACATAGGTTGACTAGACAGTTGTCTTTGAAATAATGATTTATTAGAAAACTGTCTTTGAAAACTCGGTTTTCTGTTGTTGTCTTTTTGTGTATTGTTTATTTTGTCACGTGACTGCAAATTGTCTAAATCGTTAGAGTTCTGGCAATCTAATTTTCTATGAACACGTGGTGTCGGCATTCCATCAGAGAGAAACACTTCGTCTGTATCTTCTTTATCCGAAATTACGTTGTTATCGTCAATTTCATTGGACGCTGGGAGGAATTCACAATGTCCATTTAAGTTATTTAAAGGCATTTCATTGGCATTTTCATTGGAAAATAATGTGCCTCGTCTTGATGATGTGTTTGAACATTCAGTCGAAACCGAAGAGCGAAATGCAGACAACCTTCCAAAAGATTTTGTATGTTTTCTAAGACTTTGTCCAACACAACAGTATAAAACAGTTAAGGTAACAATAGATCCTATGATACCGAAGTTAATAATTATATAGTATAGTCTCGGAAAAGGTGTGTCTTTATACTCATCACTCACCGTGCAGTCAACGCCAGTTATATTGTATATTGCTGTGATGTTCTGTTCTTCAAAAATCACAGTTCGGTGTCCATTAAAAACTGCTTGTGGGCACGAAAAGACCAATGAAATTAATACAACTATTCCACAGGCTACGCCTAATCTTTTCTTTGACATCTGGGTCTTCAATGGTTTGCAGATCTTTTGGTAGCGTTCTACAGCTATCGTTAACAAGATAAGCATAGAACCAATGTTTACAAACGTGTTGTGGAATCTCATCACTCGACATGTTGTGGTATAAGTAAAGGTGTAGGGATATTTGTTGTCAAATATTTCAAAGGGCATTCCGAACAAACAGTTCAAAATGTCCATCACAGCCAATAGTGTTATAAAAATACGATAGTTGGATGGTGTATGAAGTCGGCATATTCCAACAATGATCACATGTAAGTTTCCAATGAATCCAATTACACTTAAAACTCCAAGAAAAATTATTACTGGGAGACGCTCATTTGCCTCTAAATCATTCAAATTTCTCAGTGTAACATTCGCTAGATCTTCTGGTCCTAAGTTTTCCAAAGCCATTTTGTATAAGTATAATTGGTATTGATATACACACAGTGTCACTGATACAATGAGGATGAGTTTTAAACAATAGTGTTCTTATATAAATCCTCTTTATCATGTCACATCCTTAATCCCATTTTGTAATGACCCACTACAATAATTTATACATATATACTTCCTTGTATTATTGTATAAAAGTAAAAGTCATTTCTCGTTATTCCACATACATTTAAAAATACTTAACATATAAGCCTAGTTTCTCAACAATTTTTTGACCGGCCCAAACCATTTCTTTATCATCTCATCTAATGATAGACATCTCTGTGTCCGTTTTTTTTGTCCTTTTAGCCGTTACTGGCAGGCGACATTGTAGTTAGTACCTTATGACGTTTATTGTCTTCGTAGGAATTATTGTGGTGAGAAGCGGAATGTGTTGGTTATTCCTGGAATGATATATTGTGGTGACTTTAGGTTTATCAGTTCTCAAAAGGGTTTAAATCACAATATAGTAGGTAGTATGTTTTCTCTATATACAGACTTATCATGGATATATTTGATCACTTAAGTTCCATGTTGTTTTCATCCTCATGTATCGGGTGATTATTGTAGCTCTCTACACAGAAGGTTCTTACCCTACCTAATAAATGATCCCACTTTCTTGGCAGACTTTATGTGTTTGATTTAATCTGCCAATTTTCAAAGATTTTACTTTTTGGGAGATTTAAGATATGTACACGGATTGGTATGTATGGGGTTAATTTTAAAGCTTGAGACTTTACCACTTACAGTAGTAAACATAAGTAATACATATATGTCAAAATAATTGATTACCAACATAGATACGTGTACTGGTGTAATTGACATTCTCTCGGCTTAACATACAGCAGTGGCTGTATTATACAAGTATATGCTCAGTTTATAATGTAAAATTAACATAATAGTTCGTGTCCAAATCACATTCAGAAGGCAAAGTGAAAATTTTGAAAGCTGGCAAATTAACTTAATAACGTAATCTTACACCAAAGGAAGTGAGATCGGGTGCTCTGGAACCAGTTGTTCCGTTTACCATGACACCAAAAATTTAAATCAAACAATATAGTAAAGAAGATTTTACTTCTTAGTTTATTAGTTTGTGCAGCAGTGTCTAATTTTCAGGATCTCAATCTATCGATACACCTCTGATTTCATTGATAAATTTTTGCGGGAAAAAGAGCGTGTAGGCTATCTTGCATGGGGGCGCGCAAGATGGAGATTTCTTTCACTGCTCTTTCCATTAATATTGCTATCTGGCTCTGTTTTTACAGAAAATCGATAGACAGGTGTTTGTCAAACTGAGTGATACGGGTTCAGTATTTAATATATGAATGTGCGTCTGTTAAAAGCGCGACAAATCTTACTGTTCTTTTGGATATTGGGGCTGTAACACTAACAGTCATGACTTGTAATGAGAAATCTTTACACTGTTATAAAATGGTGATTTTGTGTTGGACGGGGATTCGTAGTATCTTTCAAAGTGTTATCAATGCAAAACCGACATAATTGAGACCATGGGGACAAAGAAATAACTGCATTAGATATAAAGGGTTCGTATACTGCAGCTTCGATCACTTACAATATTAAGAACATTTAGTTACCATGAAATACAATTATGGACATAGTAAAGTTCCTTGTTTCCACCTAGATAAACGTGTCCATTTAAGTTTTGGTTTATAAGACAGTTTTCAGAGCCTTATTTCTTAATTATTCAGACAGACTTGATTGACAATATCATGTTATATTTATCACAAGCTTGCTTATTTTATTATTAATTAATTAATTAATTAATTTATTTATTTATTTATTTATTCATCACTACAACTGATTCATTAAGGGCGGAAACCCACGTTTTGATGATAAGTACGACAACTTCTTGTAGGTAGACAGCCCGCTAAATCTCTAATAATATAATAAGCTGATTTGCTTATCAGTGTAGGGTCGGTCAGTTTCGAAGCTAGTCATTTCGTACCATAACCATTTCGTACCCAAATTAACCATTTCGTACCCAACGCTGTCCATTTCGTACCTTGTCATATGACCGTTTCGTACCATGACCATTTTGTACCCAAATTTTCCATTTCTATGGTACGAAATGACTAGCAAATTTTTATTAAAATAATGCATTCAAAAATCTGCACATGGAAATACTATCATTTGTTGATAATATTTTTTTAAAAAAGGTTCTTTATTAATAAGATTTTTTTAAAGTGTTACTTATTAATATTAATAAGCCTGATATGAAGAACAGGAAAAAAAGAACATTGATAAGATTCTCCATTTTATCATTTGGAAACTTCGTGACCCGGCTTTTGTTTTTGATCTGATGCCCCTAGTTCAGCAAAACCATTGTGTTTTAACATTGATTCTCAAAGTCCAAACGTTTTTTTTTTATTTGAAGATGTTCGTCTAATTGAGTTTTCTTTAAGGAACTCTACTATTGTGTAAGAACTACGTTGAGAGAGAGAGAGAGAGAGAGAGAGAGAGAGAGAGAGAGAGAGAGAGACTTTCACTATGATACAAAATTTATTGTAGGAATTGGTAACACCTTAATATGATATGGTACGAAATGGTAGCCATTTGGTGGTAATATATAATGAAATGGCTTAAGTGAATGGTACGAAATGGTCAAAGATTATGGTACGAAATGGTTATGGTACAAAATGGTCATGGTACAAATGACTATAAACCGGTCAGTTTTCACTGTCTACAATTTTCATGCGATTCACAAATGATCGTATATATATTCACTACATAAATAATTAATAGTATTTTTGTATATCTAATATTGTTAATCAGTTTTAACTATAAAGTGCATTTTTGGTCAATGTTAATAAAATTATTATATTATAAATAATCATAAGTATGTGTAATCTTATCTTGTCTGAATAACGGAAATTGTTTTAATATTATAATAAGTATTGATAAGTATGTATACATATGTGATATATATGTAATTAATATTCTCTGTTTAACAAGTGCCTTTTTATTCGAGTGCGAAATGATTTAGAAACACAGGGTGTAACCCAGAGTGGATAATTTACTAGAAATTCCTGACAGGAAGAAAACGTTTCAGAAAGTAAGAGAGAGAGAGAGAGAGAGAGAGAGAGAGAGAGGTTCTGATTGTCCTTTGTAGAAAAAGCTTACAGTCATTCTCAAAATTATCACCCAATTAAGAAAGTGGAAAAATGAAAAAGAACGTTACTTGCAATATTTTTACAAATATACTATCCATTTTGTATTTAAAATTTCCTCCACAAATTTAAAACTATTGTTTTTTTCTCAAAATTTTTTATACAAATACATGTATGGTGCCCAATGGTCACGGTAACGGATGTAAAACCCATATAAGGAGAGGATACACTGTTTGTGTGAAGTCGTATACTATTTGTTCTAAATAAATGTAGAGTGTGCGTTCGCTTAACATATGGGGTCATTTGTTCTAATTCCGGCCGGATCTGACCAAGAATTGAAAAAAAGGCAGTGATTTCTTTTACCAAGCACTCTGCATTTTGAACTGACAGTCAAAAGTTCCCTCTGTATAGAGTATTTACCAAATGTCCCATATCACGACAGGCATATCACGATATAACTTTTTAAAGGACCCTCATTGCACAATGCCTTGAGTACACTACATTATTAAACTACAAAGGTAAAAAATTCTGTCACTTCATCTAGACTGGTAATGTCTCGAATACGTAAAATGTTCTCGACTGTGACGTTAAATACTGTTTAATACATCTATAAAATTTATTGACCCACAAAGTCAAAACGAGGCTAACACTATACCAGGCAGACATCACACTACAAGTTCATTAGGGAATGACTATTTCAAGTTCATTTGTGTTTATTAAGAGTACAAACTGCTGATACATGTACATACCAATTAAAATTAACCCTTGCCTGATGTCATTTTAATGTCACTTTTTAAAACCCAGAATAAGCAGAGTTAGGAGATTATCAATACACTTGTTCCTTACCGCTACTGTATATTTGCCGATTCCTAATCAGTTAAAGTGTAAGTACAATGAAAAACAATATTAACATATTTTAATAAACCCTTTTCCCTGAGACGAACGCCGTATTTCTTTCAAAAATCGAATCACTAATTACGGAGAAATTTTGAAATAACCCCTTTTGCACACCTGAATGGAAACTTGAATTTCTCTCTGATGACTCGTGACGTCATAAGTGTGACAGCCAATGTTTGCAGACATGCGCATAAGCACCCACTTGTTTACAATATAAACGTAAACAAGTATGGCGACCGCCGAAACTTAAAAGTGTTCAGTCAAGCCGCATTAAAGGATCTCCAATGAGGACAACTTTACATAGGTTTAGTAAGAAGAAGACGAATAAATCGCAAGTGATCTGTTCATGCTTTATGATGAGGTTTGGTGGTTAAATTAGCTTGTAAACAGCCACAACCGTTCCATAACACATGCACACGACCCCCTCCTTCCTGTTGTTGATGTTGAGTTCATAGCGGAATTTAATTATGACTGACCTAATAATCCTATTTTTAACAAAACAATCGTTGCGGTATAGCGTGTATGTTGCGATATAGCTACGTATATATACTTGTTGGTCGGTCACTTCCAAGACCAGGGTTGGGCGATCCTCAAAATGCAATAGGGAAAGAAAAATACAGCGACCAAACCGAGACTCGAACCCAAGACCTTCCCAACAATAATAGCGGGATGTACAGTACTACGTCGTAACTACCGGGTTCGGTCAATCATACTTGCCTTTCAGGATGGGGGGTTAGGGTCACAAATGTAAGTACTGGTCACAAAATGGCCTACATCATCACTAGGTGCAAGGGGATGGTTGAATGTAAGCTACATCACACCAGAAACTTTTTCTTGTTGATGGAAACAAAAGTTCATGTTGTGTGAAATTCATGTGTTTCTAGTTTGCTTTGAATCAATACAAGTGTCAATGCACCAGCAATATGGAAAGGGCCAGATGTTATCATGACTGTCTGCCTCTCATGATATAACATATAAGAACATCTTATTTATTTAGTCAACCTAAAATGATCCACAGAAAAGGAAACTGCAACTTTCCTGTCTGCGTGCTCCTGCAGCTTTGAGAAATTCAATTGACTGCATCTGGAAGGCATAGACTCCTACTGGTTGTGTTAGTTCCGGTATAATGATGGACCGAGTGGTAACTGACTTCAGTGCAAGGATAATGTGCTAATATGGCAGCAACCAATACAAATGTTGTTAGCTGTCAAGCTTCTATGGAATCATTTTGTACATATCAAAGTCTGACCACAGATATCTCTTTCTAAATATAAGTGTTGGAGTAAAGTTTACATTCAACCAAAATTATTTTACTTATATCAAGGTGGACGTTTCTGAAATGTTCAAGTAATCTGAACTGGAGTGTCTGGAGAAAACCACTGACATCAACAAACAGATTGACAATTTCCACACTAGGATCAGTCCCAAGTGGCCTCTTTCTAAATACACCCAATCAAAATCAAATCATTTTACTTATATCAAGGTGATGATTTCAAAATGTAGAGGAATCTGGAGGTCTAGTGTCTAGAAAACCCACTGACAAAAACAGACAGATTGACAATTTTTTTACACTAGGATCAGTCCCAAATGGGATTCAAACCTTGAAATTAAAAGGTGTAATAGAGACTAATGTGCCACCAACCCCCTTGGAATAGGTCTACATATACACTGCTATCCATAAATTTATACACATTTCAAACTGGTCATCATTATGGGCAGAAAATCTACACACAATTACATTATGAAAATATGATGCTTGTAAATCTGAGTGTTGCTTTATGTAAAATATTGTTTTTAACTTGAAAATATATTTTTCACAGATTTTTACATTTTTTCTTAAATTAAAAATAAATTCCATGAAAACTGGTTTTAAGAAAAACAGCTCGGTCATGAAAATTTAGATCATTATTATCATTTCAAAATACTGCAAAACCTCTGATATATCAACAATATGGATGGAATTTGGCTATAAAACTGTATAGTTATTTATGGATAGCAGTGTAGATGAATTTAGCCAGTACCAATATTGTGGGTACCTTTAACATGTACTTGTGTCAGTGAACCTGTGTCATAAAATCTGATAACACCCCCCCCTATCTTAAATTCTAAATTAATTTCAATCAGATGGTTTTTGAGTAAGATCTATGAAAAACTCTAAGTACTGGTAGTAAAAACAAACTATTTCTCAACAATAATTTTAATACATGTATGATACATAAACAAATTCATGTAATGAAAATACCTTGCTTCTCTTCAATTAGACAAATTTGTGCTAACATATAATTTATCTTTTTTGCATTTTGGTAAAGTCATTAAACAATTGAACAATCTGGTCAACTGGTTGCAAACCTGTAGTGGAGAATCTAGACCTTGCACTTGATGTTCAGCTGTCTCATGTCCAGTATGTCATCTTTAAATGCTAAGCTGTGTATATTGAAATAATTAAACTACTACAAAAAATTTTAAATAATTAAATGCATGCTGACTTGTACAAACTGAAATATTATACATAGTTTCTTTTCCTTTAAACTTGTCTTTGATATATCACTTCCTCTCTGAATTTTGAATTCTCTATCAATATAAGATTGAATCTGTATTCCTATCAAAATATAAATGAATACAATGTATTTTCTATTGAATTTGACCATACAAATCACACAATAGCCAAAGTAAACAAGAATTGTCATGATGTAAGAAAATAACAACACAATATATGAAGTTTACTTCACATTACTAGAGCAGCTCTTTAGACAGCCCCCATCTTGCTAGTTGTCATTTTTAAGATTTATTCCTTGTTCCATACACCTTAATTTGGTATGCAACACATTGTCTCATGTTGTTTTCATTTGTTGCAAATTTCATTAAAATTGATCCATAGACATAGAAGATATGGATTGTACATGATATTTGGACAGGGTGATTCCTATATACCCCAATGGGCCCCAACTTTGTTTGCACTGAGTATAAATATACAACTCTGAATTATTCATTATAATGAAAAATAGAACTTGGCCATATTTGGCCTGTGAGACCAATGAATATACAGGGGTTCAAAATTGTCTTGGTCTGGGTCTGGGACATATTGGGTGTTGGGACCCTTGAAAAGTTAAAAGTTAAAACTTTAAAAGTCTGATGGACTCAAATTATTTCTCTTTACAAAAAATACTACTTTTTTAAATGATTGAACCCATGAAAAAAAGCAAAAGGTCCTGGACCTTTAATTAAAAAATATGTTTTGAAACTAAACCCCTTATTTATACATATTAAACAAGAGCCACATATGCCTTAATTAACACTCACCTGAACATTAATTACAAGGACTGTCAAAATCTTGTCAAGTTTAAACCCCACTGTTATTATGACAGACCAATGTAAATCCCATCATGTAACTGCTATACTGTATTTCGTTAAGCCTTCATTATCTTTTTATGCAATCTGTCTCATCTGAAAAGAGAAATATTTTAAGTATGAAAAGAGGCTACATAGAAAACAATGAAATAATTAACCATTAATTTCTGCTATATCATAATTATGTATACTAAGTTAAAGTGCAATGAATCTTGATTGTATGGAAACATTTTTACATTTAAATCTAACCCAACATAATTAGACACATAATTGGTACCTGTGGTAGGACATGCTATCACAGATTGAACATATACATGTGTAATAAGTTTTTCTGGAAAGAAAGTTGGACATTGTCATATTTACCAGAGAACAAGATGGTCAATAGACTGTCTTGACCACAAATTGGATATCAGCTTTTATCCAGTCAGGATTGAAACAAGTGATTTGCATACACACATGAGCTTGGGTATTCACAGATTATAGATATTTCAATTCATCTGCCCGATACAAAATTGTACATCCTCCCCACTGTATACCTTTTAAACAGCACAAACTGATAAATGATGGATATGTTGAATGTCTTCCTTAAATACCCATGTAACAGAAAAGAATAATCAAATACATTTATTTTCAATTTACAATAAATATAATCCTGAGTGGTGATTTTCTAGACTTTTAAGATTTATTATTATTATTATTATTATTATTAAAAATGATATTTTGACATATTGAAACTGACACTAGCTGAACAGCTCAAGTTGTGAAAGTAAGGATTATGGGGTTCAAACCTCAGGCAAGTAGCCAACCAGTAACTTCATATCGCACTATATTATATTTTTAACAAGCAGTGCCAGGATAGTGGTTATGACAACTATGCAAATGTAAACCTAAAACCCAGAATCACTGTGTATAACCGCTACCGGAAATTGGTACCTGTCGAAACCAAATTGCTACCATTTGAAGCGAGCGGTGTTGTCAGTCAAGGTAAGAAAATCCAATATTACTAGATTTTGAGGAAGTGTGCCATGACGAACTATTTGCGATTTTATTGCTATGACATAGCACTATACATACACACACAACTTTTTAATTTGTTTGCTTCTAAATACTTGAAAAACGTCTGAAATCAGGACCTGGTACTTCCATTTATTCACGTCTGCCGACTTCAGCATGTGCGTATGTCGCACAGATCCAATATTTCGCTAATGTTTTGTTGTGAAAAGGACACAAAGTAATAAAATATGCACCCGAAGTCACCAGTTTCAGTAATTTAGTCTTGGTAAGAGAAATATTTGATAAATTCAAAATGCCCCGGTTCACGGCGACTTATTAGTGTAGTACACGGCGTATTGCAAATAATAAATTTTTACTTTACGGCAACTTGTGGTTTTCATTCTGATAGTATTGGTGATTATCTCTTACAAAGATCGCTTGAATTGCACCTAACTCTGTTAAAAATAGTTCTGCATGGATTTTATGACGTTTTGTTACATGCAAAATATTATTCATATATGTAAACAGGTGTATACCATGATTCTTACCAGATATATTATATGTATATGACCATCATTCATATTGAAAGGACACTTTATTTATAAATATTTAATTCTGTTATTTTCAGAAATGAAACAAAACAAATTATAGAAAATCACTATGTAAAAGAAATGGAAATCACAAATGACTTTTTGTCTTAGAGAGCAATGAAGCTTACCACATACTACTTCTATTTTAGAGACCATATGTTCGATTTAAAAGACCGGTCAAAAAGAGAAGCTCGACGGAAGTTGGCAACAATAGCGAATCCTGATGAGGCTGCTAGAGGTGTTGCTCCTATTCGACAATACCACAAGCTGGACGAAAGCAAAATTTTGCCACATAAAAGACTTGGACTTCAGTTGTAGTGTGTAGATCAAACAAAAGTTGGACTATAGCTTAGCACATTACTTTACGTTAATGAATGCAAATAAAATTATGTAGAAAAATTACCACCTTACACAAGATCTTTTATTCTTCAATCGATGCGAAAGCTGAACTAACTTTTGATACCCCGCCACAACTACTGTAGATCCGGTTATTTTACCAGATACTTTATTTTCGCGAATCCAGTGTTCAGAGTTATTTCGTGGCATATTATCATTTCAATGCGTTAAGCTCAGCAGGCCCGCAGGAAAAGGGGGGGGGCAGGGGGGGGTAACCTTCCCCCCCCCCCACTTTTTTGAAATTTTTTAAATTTACATAGAAAATCAGTGAAAATTTGACCTAAAGTACACTTTGACCCCCCACTTTTGAGTTGGCCCCCTCACTTTGAAATTGCTTGCTACGGTCCTGAGCTGTAGGTTTTCGCGATAATGCTGAATTCTCGAATGAACCCTCTCTCGAATCATTGAGAAATTTACGTCCTCGATAAAACCGGATCTACAGCAAGTGGCAGGGCTTGAGATAGTGTACGTCCGTCTGGTTTAAAATGGGTATTGGCTGTTTCTATTCCAAACGCCCAGCATAAGATGTGAAAGTCACGGGTCTTTCGGATGAGACCTTAAAAAACTCCGTGTCATAGTAGGGGTGACATGACAAAGAATCCTCACTGCAAATGCCATAAGCGCAATGCACAGGTATAAATTTCTGTACCTTCATCTACAACTTGTGATGTCTCGATATGAGTGAAATAAACTTGACTGGGACGTAAAACCCCAAACAATCAGTCAATCACAACCAATCAATCAATCAGTCAATTATAAAGTATCTGATTGCGGCCATCTCGTCTATCGTGTTGAGCCTTTCCTTTGGTTCTTTTATCCTGTGTCGATTAATATCATTATTTGACGTATTTAGTGTGTTTGTTTTGTCTTTGTGCACTATTGGTACTTCATTTAACTTTGCGCATTAAAGAATTATGGAAACTGGTTGGCTTAAAGACAAGATAATGGTTCCAGTGGGTGTTGTATCTATATATCTGCGGGACAATGCTTCATTTAACTATAGCATTCTGAAGCTGACTTTTGCTAGGCTAGTATAAGTAGATTATACACTCACTTGCACAAGACTCAGTTACCTCTTGAAAAGTTTATATTCTAAAACTTGGTCTCGTCACAAATTGCTGAAAATTGCAACGTGGAATTAGAAAGGCTGAATTAACATAATTAACTTGGTTTAAATGCCATTTTATTAAACAGGTCTTATCTTAATTGATAATACAGTAATCTTATTCACTTTCTGTGGTTTTTGGTTGTCTGTGGTGTTTCAAAAACTCCTATAAACCCTTCTGAAACATTAACATTCTTCTCCAGAATTACCAATTCGCCGGAAACTTTTCCAGCAACACGCCGTGATGCAAATTTTGTTTACCCCACAAGTCGCCGTGAACCGGAGCATTTTGAATTTATCAAATATTTCTCTTACCAAGACTAAATTACTGAAACTGGTGACTTCGGGCGCATATTTTATTACTTTGTGTCCTTTTCACAACAAAACATTAGCGAAATATTGGACCTGTGCGACATACGCACATGCTGAAGTCGGCAGACGTCAATAAATGGAAGTACCCGGTCCTGATTTCAGACGTTTTTCAAGTATTTAGAAGCAAACAAATTAAGAAGTTGTGTGTGTATGTATAGTGCTATGTCATAGCAATAAAATCGCAAATAGTTCGTCATGGCACACTTCCTCAAAATCTAGCAATATTGGATTTTCTTACCGTGACTGACAACACCGCTCGCTTCAAATGGTAGCAATTTGGTTTCGACAGGTACCAATTTCCTGTAGCGGTTATACACAGTGAGAATGCATTGGAATTTGTACCTGTATAAGGCAAAATAATCAGATAATAGGATTGTCAGTTGGTCAGTGTGGTATGTGGAGCCGGTTGCCTGTACTAAAACGTGCATGAGGTGTGGTTGTGACACAGAGACCCCTACTTTAATTAAACATTGTCCCTCAAACACAAGGAAATACAAAAATTGACAATACACTAGATCTGCAGTAAAAAAAATAGAGAAAATAGTTCGTAAAAATTACAATATACGCTACCATGTGCAGTATTAACCCTGTCAGGCAGTTTCTTCTGATGAATCTGATACATTTTCCACCTCGCAGTTTCGTATGGCTCGTAAAATTTACTGAATGTTCTGTCATGTTTACACCTTGAAGTCTGTCAGTATTTTGTATTCCCGTAAATTCCGCCATTGATCCGAGAGCTGAAGCGCACCTTTCAGTCGTTGCAACCCAGACAGTTGTTAGTGCATCACGCGCACTTTCGCGCTACATGTACTTATTGATGACGTCACAAGTGTGATCGTCGAAAACCGGAAGTTGCCTGTACAGGCTTGATTACAAATTTTTCCAGGTGCAAAATGGGAGGTTTCACCACGTATATCTCGAGAAGGAGACCATGTACGATCATGGGGTTTTCGACATTGTTTTAATTACGGCATTTCCTATTTATACTCAATTTATCGAAAATCGTTTAACTTACACTTTAATTATGGGTTAGATAAATTGTAAATACCCGGTGAAAACAGGTGAATATTCTTGACGTTGGAATTTTGGAATAGTTTTAATAAAAGTCACATCAAGTTAGATGATGAAACTCTTAGTTATAAAACATGAGTCTCGGTATGATATCAAAGAATTTAAAATAAATACATGTACATAACTAATTAAATAAATAAATTAATTAAACAATTAAAATACCAACAATTTTTAGTTTTAAAAAGAAAGTTATTATTCCTTCTTCGAACCATGAATAAAGATGATACATTTATTCGGATTTTATCGTTTATGAAAAACTACATTTCGGGAAATCTTCCGCGTATGAGACTTGTAGAAGCATCAACATTTAATACAGTATTAAATGGCGATGGTAAAAATACACACAATATTATGTACATGCATATGTTTGATCAAACAACTAAAAGGTTTGAGATGAGTAATGCATATTATGTTGTTTAACGTTCAAGTCAAGAATCATTTCACTTATATGGAGACGTCGCCAGCTATAGGGGAGAATATTGCCTGTGCGTTGCTCTGATGACAAAAAAAAAATAACTAAAAGGGTTTACAAGGTTATATTATTAGCACATATTAATTTTTCTCCTTTTATTGAATTATATTCCATTATTTTTAAAAAATTATTATTTTATTTATTTATGCTGTGTACGAGTTTGTACAGATTAAGGAATATTGAGTTGTTAACCTTTATTATAACTGAAATCAGGGTTATTTGACAAATCCAACTCTAAATTTTTATTTCATTTATTTATTTATTTATTTTTTTATTTATTAAATGCTGCCCTGTCTGGATTTCGTGTAGGAATTATGCCAAGGGAGCTTGGAAGAATTATTTCTGTTTAAAGCTGGAATAATAATTTATATTATTGTTGATAATATTAACTATATAATTCAAAACTCGTCAATTAGCAACTTTGTAACAAAAATAATAGTTACTCTATGGTATGTCTTCAAATATTATCAAAATAAACAATAATATAAACACTACACACAACACAGTTTCTGAGTAAGATGGACAGTGTTATCCTCGTTTTGATCGCGTCGATAAAATACGTAACCTAATGTGAAACCCGTCTGTTGTTTAGCCAGAGAGCAACGTAAAGTTAAGTATATGTTTTAACTTTGTCGGTCCGTAATTCCGTCCGATTTATTGTTATTCCAGAATCCTATAGTTCTAGGACTAGGGAGTTTATGCTAAAAGAATGTAGATATGTGCATATTGTCAGGGTTAGGGTTAGACCTGTGCATATTGTCAGGGTTAGGGTTAGACCTATGCATATTGTCAGGGTTAGGGTTAGACCTGTGCATATTGTTAGGGTTAGGGTTAGACCTGTGCATATTGTCAGTGTTAGGGTTAGACCTGTGCATATTGTCGGGGTTAGGGTTAGACCTGTGCATTTTGTCAGGGTTAGGGTTAGACCTGTGCATATTGTTAGGGTTAGGGTTAGACCTGTGCATATTGTCAGGGTTAGGGTTAGACCTGTGCATATTGTCAGGGTTAGGGTTAGACCTGTGCATATTGTTAGGGTTAGGGTTAGACCTGTGCATATTGTTAGGGTTAGGGTTAGACCTGTGCATATTGTCAGGGTTAGGGTTAGACCTGTGCATATTGTTAGGGTTAGGGTTAGACCTGTGCATATTGTTAGGGTTAGGGTTAGACCTGTGCATATTGTCAGGGTTAGGGTTAGACCTGTGCATATTGTTAGGGTTAGGGTTAGACCTGTGCATATTGTTAGGGTTAGGGTTAGACGTGTGCATATTGTTAGGGTTAGGGTTAGACCTGTGCATATTGTTAGGGTTAGGGTTAGACCTGTGCATATTGTCAGGCTTTTGACTTTTATCAATATTTTACCATTTGGTAAATGGTTGAATTTTAATACATTGTAGTTGACTAAAAAGTGCACTACTATTTCAAATTAATATACCCTCAATAAAAAATATACATAAATTGAGCATTTATTTATTTATTCTTTCTTAAACTCATTCCATGTGCATTTAAAACATGCGGGGTATCATTATGCATAGACTTAATGTTATTTTTCCAAAGCTGCGTTGTATTGTTTTTATGGTTTATAGGTTCATGTACAGCTGCTTGAATAGAGTGCTTGTCTTTTTTTCAACACTTGTGCAAGAATGACAACAACAATAAAAACCATGCACTTCTACTGCAATGTATACCCTAGTTACGTTTATCAGAAAGGCTGGTTTAATTTTGTGACCGGAGATAAACTGCGGAGAAGCTATTGTGCAGCAAATAAAATGGCTATGATAATGTTTAAGTTGTTTATTGCATTTATTACATCACTCGTACAGGGGTGAACCCTTTGATATTGTTTATTTGAAATTGCTAGGAAGGTTAAATATATGATACAGTGTATTATGGTATGATAATCCAATTTTGCGTAAACGCGTACAACCTCAAACAATAACACATAACGTTACTGATTATTTTTAAAAGCCAGCGACAATATTGAATCGCAATGATAAACGTGTACCATTGTTCGTTTCTGAATATCTTACGTTTGAATCTTGGTTTTACAATGTATACGTACGGAGTAAAAACGTCATTATTTGGTGCTTAACACAGAGACATTTATTTTGATATTCCAAAAATACGTTTACAAGGCGTAAGCGACAAAATACGGAAAGCTTACTATTACAGGATTTTCAAGACAGAATATCTGTTATAATTTACATATTATACCAGTTTTAATTTTACAGCTCTAGACGACTATTTCGGAGTACAATTCCTCATCAGTAGTGCTTGCACCAAAATTATGAAACCGAAATTGTTTTCAAGACGTTGAAAAGATACCCAAAGGACCAAAAATATTTTACCACATTTGGCTAAGGGAATAATTTTTGACAGTGGAATACTCTTTATATTCATAGAAAATCAAATAAACTTCGAATAAAGGATATTTTTCACTTCCTTGTACCTTGTCGTAACAGGAAATATGTATGCGCATCCGCGTAAGCCTAGAATACATCTTTAAAAGGAAATAACGCCAACAACCAGGCAAATGGCGGATCCTGTTGCGCATATGACGTAAAACGTCACCAAGTACACCACTTGTACCATTTTTGCCAAGTAAAAATCTCCGCAGCGCCAGTATTTTCTTTTCTACAGAAATTCTTTATGACAACCGCGGAAAAAATAGCAATTTTTATACAAGTTCGTTTTTAATTTTCTATGAAATAAAGAGTTTCACTGTCACAAACAGAGTGGTTCCAACAGTAGATTCTATGATATATTCACCATTTATTTTAGGTATTTTAATACACATTTAATAAATCAATAGGTACATGAACTATTGCGAATATTAACTGTATACTACTAGTATATGTAGCTATTGTTATTGAAGACAGCATTTTCGGTTTAAAAAAAGAAAAGTTTTAAATAAAACAGGATTGCGCTTATTCAGTCGTTTCTAAACACCTAAAACATATGTTTATTAACTGATAATAATTCAAAATATGTTCTTCGTAAAAGCCAAACTAACCATAAACATGAAACAAAACAACAAAATAAAATAAAATAAAAACACGAGACCAAAGTAATACACAAATGTCATATAAAACACGTTACAAATAATAAAACATTGATCAACGGTTAATAAATCTCGTCATAGTTTCGTGACGTCATATAATTTAACTTAGTCGAGGTATATAGCAATATCGAATGAAGTCCAAAACCTAATGAAGTCCAGAAATTATTACAAAAATTTCTGCATTTTATTTTTAATTCTTCGGAACCAATTCATGGTATCTCGATGAAGTAATTACATACTGTTATAATTATTATATATAATGCACGAATTGAACTGAATATGTCTAAATTTGCAATTTCATTTCAATGGTTTTTTTACTGCACAAAAAAGAATCGAACATATATAAATAGTACGTCAGTGTTGTGTAATAACATTCATTGTTCTAGAAATACGACGTGCAGAACATCAATATGTCACACCTAGGGAATGACATTGTTGATTGTTTTGACACAGGATTTTCCAATTGACACGGATATCAAGCTTTTATTGGTATGATGGTAGAAGAGTGAGAAATATTGATTTGATAGATTATGCATTAGGGGTTAATAATCCGCTACATAGGTGATGGAATAATCACGTCATTCTACATTTTAGATGGATTTCGCTTCCATTAACGAATGATTCTAAATTGTAACGTTGATTGATCAACTCATAGCTAGTGACCTTAACACGTAACATTGTAATTCAAGTACAAAAAATTATTGATATAATATAGAAAACATTCATAAACCACCAAAAATCATATTCACTGATGTTTTATCGTAATCGTAAATTATTGTAAAAAATAAAAATGTAAATTTTGGAGACAACCTTGAAAGTAAAAATTTTAAATACATTAAAAATGATAAAAAAGACACATGAAGATAATAAAAAACAAACAAACTTATCCATGTCCGAATCATAATCCAGAAGCAAAGTAAAAACTTTGGAACTAACAAGTCAGTTTAGACACGTGAACTTCCACCAGTCAAGTGAGGCAGGGTGCTCCGGAAGGGTAAGCACCTCCTGTTTATGTAGCTACACTGGCCACGCGTGTAATCAGAATTGTGTGAAATCAACACCGAACTATGGAAAGTCAAATATATCCAGAGCAATCCTGGACAAAGAGACATCAAACTCATCACCAATACTGTGATAACGGCCATAAAACGTTTTTAAGGCCTTGATAAGCTTAGGCTTGTAATATCCCTGAGTCAACAGTTTATTTGCAAGCAGCCTGCTTCGTTGTACAAAAACCCCGTGTGGATGACATTCACATAATCTCAAAATTTAGGATTAGGATTGTTAAGAGGCAGAACGTCATCTGTATGTGAAGTTGAATGATTTGGCGACAGTCTTCTTTCCAGATTTAAAATGGTTTTGCATAAATTCTGCTTCATAAAGATAAAGAAACAAATCAAGCAATGGTGCACAGTTTGTGCCCTATTAATGTTTGTAAATTTAATTTATATAATTTGTTCCTTTTTTATTTACCTTCAATAATGAAATTAAAAAAGGTTAAAGGTCATAAAATTGTAGACTGATACTCATAAAATTTATTGGATATGTTTATGAAATCAATCAAAATTGAAAATATGGAAGAGCGAACGTTTTTGAAAATATTAACTGTTTCACAGTCCAGAGTTAGCATATAAAATAAACCAAATCGTTTACTATGGTTTGATTGGAAATGTTCATCTATTTAAATCACTTTGACATTAATATAATATCACTTATGGCATTATTTACAATCAATTTCTCTCAAAATATATTACTATTTGCAAAGAGACATTAGTGTTGTTAAATGAGATTTCAGGTCTCTAATGTTCTAAAGGGTTTATTCACCTCTAAATGTCTATCTGTATAACCAGTATGCTGCTGATTTTATAATAAAACGTTTAAACCTCTTTCGCTTCAGTTATTTCATATTCCAATTAATTCTAATGATATTTGTTATCAAATCGGCTACATGTAAACATTACGTATATTATCATTCTAGATCTCTGTTGAAACGTTACCTTTTCAGTTTATATCAGGATTACACATTATGTTGCAATGAGAAATTAATGTTTGGTAACACTTACACAGCACCATGGTTTCTCGGTTATTAATCATTTTCTGTTTAAGCAAATACAGACGGAATAATAACAAACACAATAACCGTGAATTTTGCCTTCAATGTGATTCTATTATTTATATGTTGCTAGGTTTGGATTGTAGTGTGGGTATGAGGAATTACACAGGGGACTTGTCTTCATATTTATGGATCCAATTCAAATCAGTCTATATCATAATATGAGTTTTACATCGGTATACAATGGAATAAGACACATTTCAGAGGACCAGTTCAAGTTCATGTGCATTCTAATTTAGAAGGATCTGAAATAAAACGAAAAAACGGTTATATGTTGGAAGTAAAAAATCTTCTTTGCAGAAGGGTTTTACCAAATCAACCACAAATATAATGATTGACGTTCAAATTATCATCCTGAAAGCAGAAACAAAAGTCAAACATGTAATTAAGCATGTTTTACGTACGCTACTTTAATAAAACTAATATTAAAATCTTACAAGATTTAGAAGGAAGAATGTCATTATGACTCCTAGCATTAGATTTGTTATAGCAATAAAGAAAACGTAACTTTGCATAAGTTTATCGACAATTTATCGCCAAATATTTTCAATCAAATAATATATATATATATATATATATATATATATATATATATATATATATATATATATATATATATATATCTTCGAAATACATAAAGGTTATTTTAAAAAATCCATTGTAATATGACTTAATTGACCAGAAATCGGTCATTTTTAAATTGATTTAACAGGACTGCAGGTTTGGTGATATGTTAAGCTTGGTTGATACAATGTTACTCATTACTTTTCATTTTAGTTTATGTATTTACTTTTTTATTTATGTTTTAAATTTTTCCTTTAGCGTTGGATTATTTCGTCGCATCGATTTTAGCTAGTTACAAAATGAAGTGACATTAACATTTAGAGACAAAATGACATAGTCAAAGATGTGTGTATTGACTGGCAGTTCAGTAACTGCATAGGTCTAAAGTGAAAATGCCAATGACGTATTGTATCCATTAATCATCATCATTATTTTAGGTTTTTTTACATGCTCATCAACTAGAAAAAACTTTTTTATTATTATTATTTAGTGTTGTTTTTTGGTTCATCTTATTTAGTTTGCTTTTAATTTTCAATTTAGATAATTTTTATTCAGTTTATCCTCGTATATTACATATTATACCAGTTTTATATTTACAGCACTAGACGGCCGTTTCGGAACACAAAATCCAAAATATATCTCACCAAACTAAGCCAAGAAAACACTTTGCATGAGGGAGTATATCTTTGACCAATGATTTGCACCATTATTTTTGACTTTTTATTATTTAAACCATTCTTCATTTGTTTTTATGTTATGTTTACCTTTGAAAGAAAGTATAAACTACATTTGAAAAATTCTAAAGCGATCTCTCTCTTTCTCTCTCTCTCCAAACACATACACACACACTGTAGCCAAATTTATTAAAAACTTTTTTTCAAATTTTAAGTCAGTCGCCATGCATGACAGAATGTGGAATCTGTAAAAAAAAACTGTCAGATGGTTACAAGAACATTTTAGAGGCTAGTAAAGCACGTGGCGATTCAATTTAAGTTATCTATGGACATACATCTTGCCACAGAGACTAAAGTTATAAAAGAATCGATCCTTAAAATGCAAAAACGTATGATGTCTAAAATATCTGCCAATGAAACTTTAAAAACGTCATAAGCTGTAACTGTGTCTAGATTTTAGTTTAATTTGCTTTTTTAATTTTCTGTGGACAACCAGCTAATTTCACTTGCTGAAAACGTAGCCATAATGCTTTCTCAGTACGCACTAAAAATTGCAAAAGCAGTTAAAGGACACTGTGAGTAACTTCCTGACCAATTGGCTCGATAAAGCAAAGGTTAGAATTATTTCAGTTACGCAGATGCAGTATATCATCAAATATGTAGTTGAAGTTTTTGGACTCGTAAACTTAACTGCTATATTTAGTAGATAATGATGATGAACAAACCACTCTATAAAATCCTGTCGAAAATAAGAAAAAAAAAAATGTTGTGACAAGGCATAAAGTACTGTTTATATGAAGACACTTTGGTTCTCCTATTTAAATTTCTAACATTAATTGTAAAACAATAGTGGTGACATTCAGAAGGACTGCATCATCCATTCTTCTTGAGTTTTATAAACGCTCAAAGTTCCAACATAATGCAACAGCGAAAACATCGTTGACTGAAATTGTAGCCAAACTTATTCTAAATTATGCCAAGTCGGTTTATGTGTCAAAGGATAAGTACCCATCATCATCAGAATTAGCAACCACAGGCTGCAAATTGACATTGGTAATCAAATAAATCCACCACTTTGCTTCCAAATTTCTGATTGAAACTTAAAATACTATTGGCCGTTGATGTAGATACAAAACAAATGCAGCATCATGTCAAGTAACATATTTGAGCAGGGATACCGTTTGTCAAAATCACTGCGGACAGCATCGAAAATACATGTACTCTAGATAATAAAGGTACTTTCCTTTGTTTGTGTAAGTCCTGAAAACAAGCGTAAAAGCTGTCATCCATCGTTTGAAAGTTTCTCGCAAAGAAGTTACGATGCTTGGTAAACTAGATAAATACAGTATTTTCAACAACACTTTGAGCGTTTTCAAAGGTGGATGTTTGAGAATCTTGCTTTGTTGAAATTGAAATTAAAGATCAGACATCGAAACTTGAAATCCTAGGTAAGGTTGTTTGACCCGTCAAAACAGCAAGACCGGGTTGTCAGGTTCAGAAAGACATCTATCCCGGACGGTCTTGGATGATCTTTCTACTCATGATTGACTTGATCCAAAATGATATTGTTTGTGTTTACACTACTCTGCAATACATAAGTGCTCAAGCGAGCAAACAGGGTGTCACACCTGTAATTACATTTGATCAACTGCTCGAAATCGCTAACAATCGTCTGTTGAAAAGCCAAGATAAGTAATTTGAATAACATAACATGCGATTCGGTAGTTTGTCCACATCGAAATTAGTTTCCTTGTTGCTATTGGTTATCAAACAAAAATATACTGAAGAAACAATCAACAAAATGTTGGAGCTTTTGATAGATAACATATTTGTTGTGTTTGGTAATATAGTTTTTCAGCAAACAATCGGCATACCAATGGGTACAAACTGTGCACCTTTGCTAACTGATTTGTTTCTACATTCTTATGAAGCAGAATTTGTGCAGCATTAATAGTTGAATCATCTAATTATTAGTATTTGGACCAAGATGCTCTGCAATGCAATGGTGCCTGCATACAGTCAAATGCATTGTCTACTTAAAAACCAGCCACTGAGTCGTACATGTACACAAATGGTGATGTCATTAACATGGAAACCTGATGATAAAAATGCAAAGGCTGTTGAATTATATGACCGTTTGCTGTTTAGTTATGCCCCTGTTGTTTTTTTCTGATATTGTTTACAAGAATGTATATATATGCACATGCTTGTTTTACTTCGTCGGTATTTTCAAAGCAGAGAGAACAGGTAACTGGCAATTACATCTGAAAACAGTAAGGACATGTTAGCATAATGCTACATCATTTAATCATGCAACAACGTTCTCCGCAGAAGTGACAGATACTTGGCAGGTTTACAATAGGCCAATTTCTGATTCACAGTATTAATACAGCGGGTGGTTTAACCAGATGAAGGGGTGAATGATAAACAGAGGCTATTGTCGATGCTAGCATGTTCTTATTAGATCAGCTGTTTGCAAAAAATTATTGGCATAGAATACGTTGTGAGCAGCACAAAGATGTACAGGAAATGCCCGTAAGCAAAGAGATAGAAATGGCGTACTAATACACATTTTCATTGAATACGCGTCTTTACGCAATATTGAAACGGGTCTAATAGCTGATGAAAATGGTAATGCTGACAAAGCTTAAGAAGCTGGTTTGGCTGCACAATTGGTTGATTAGAATGTAACCGAGTACTCCTTGAAGATTCCGGCTAACTTGTGACTATGACTACGAGGCTGGATTTAAAAGTAAATGGTCACTACCTGCAAATTGATCCAGTTATTATTTCAAGGAATTAAATCAGCAGCAGATAGATTGACCAATAACAAAACTTTTGTTTTTGCTTATTTTTTTACCCATCTTCCTTTGGTGATACATATGGGTTGTTAAAATAAACAAAAAACTCTCGTTGGCAAATTATATATGGGGCCTCGGTGATTATTTAATCCAGACGCCTATGGATAAATGTCCGTAACATTTATTTACGTTCTGGATGGTGTTGCTTTGATACAACGTATTCCATGGAACAAAGGTTCAACATACCGTGATATATGCATGACCTATGTAGATTTCCAAAATCGACCATTGTTTTGACGGCTACTCCTCAAGTGCTTCAACTAAAGATATAACAGATATGCGCAGAACAAAAGAGATAATTAAACTGTTAAGTTTTCAGATAATCAAAATCCATTTGATTTGTTTCGTGCTTATTCTGAGTATAAACAAACATTCATATAATGTTGAGGAGTTACTTTTAAAAAGAAAACAATGTCGTTTTACACGCAGGGAAAGATGCAGATATTTTGATTGTTCAGAAACCTGTAGAAACTACTTGGACAAAAAGACAGGTGTCGTAGGAGAAGATACAAATCTAGTGACATTTCTTTGTTTGTTGTGAAAAAACAATCACTAAGATTTACGTTTTAGGTCACATTCAGGTTTCTAACTTAAAAAAACCCACTTAGTTCTGAGATATAAAACGCACGCCAGCGTTATTGGGTTACCAGACATGTCAAAGCCTGCCTTTCGTAAATGCCCTAACTGCTTGTGACATAACGTTGCGATTGCTTGGTATTGGAAAAAATAATTTAAAGAAAACACGACAAGATAATTTCTTCGGTTACAAGTATAATTATTCTGTAATTTTGTTCTTAGAAACAAGACATTTTAAGTGTTTTCGAAGACGGTTTACAAGCAGAGGGGCTTGATTTGCTACAAAATTCGCTTTAAGTACGACCTATATAGGTAAATTCACTTCCATGAACGTCTTTTGCATCTGGCTTTCTCCCTCTATATCCACCATATTTCCATATCTAATTAATTTCTGTTGCAATTAGTTTGGGTGTTGCCAAACATTTCCGTAGATTGACTAGGCTTAGAACAAAATATATGTAAGCCAAATGTCAGAATCTACCTTAATAAGCTTTTATCGTGTATTTGGTCGATATTTAATAAATATAAATCATTTAAAAGATCCATGACCCGAACTATACAGATGCGATTTTGTTGCATACCTGAAATAAAATTTTTCAAGGTTTTGTATACAGTTTCTCTCCAAATAATTCTTAAAAATTGTTGGAATTTTACGTTTGATATTCTCTGACGGCCAAAGGCGTTATCAAACTTAAAACTATAGTTCATATTTTGAGCTATGTATTTAGAAAATTGAATATATTTGTATTTGAATTCATATAGAGATAACATCGTAGTGAGTGTGTATGTACTGCTTAATAATGTCCGTTATGTAGTTAACATGTAGTATGAAATCTTAACTAAGCGTGTCCGTCACCACTTTACATCATTGATCATACGTGGAAGTTTCAGTGGTAAAATTAAACCCTGGAATCGACAAAAAGGTCAAAGGTCAAAGGAAATAGTATTATGAGAACAGACCCCTTTACATGCTAAAGATATAAAATAATCAAATATACAGACGTGCTATATTTACATTTACCATCCATTAGTCTTAATGTAACAAAACAGTACAAATAGTAAAACACAGCACAATTAACACTTGTGAATGAATAATATAGTCTAACACTTGTCAAAACAAAGATCTCTCAGAAAGGATAAAACAGTAAATAAAATAATCAGAATTTCTGTAACCAATTTGAAAGACAAGTCTCACTGAAGTTTACAGCAAATGATTTATGTTAAATTTTCTTTATGATTAGTTTCCCTTGAACTCTTATAATAAACACAAGGACAACCAACAATCAAGTGGTCAAGGCTTATATTTACATTTTTTTAGCAATCTGAATTTTTACTGTCCAAACCATTATTGTATCTTTTTAATTGAAATTTGATCGTTATATTACTTGTGAGTGGATTTTAAAGAACAGCCAAATAAAATAGTGTGTTTGATAATAACAATATTAAAATTATAATTACTTTACTGGATTGTGATAAGAACATGGATTAGTATGTTTGTTTTTTATTCATCCATACTCAACTTACTGGATTGAATGCAATATTATTTTCATCTATGCATCTATTAGCAACATTTGTTAATAGGACTCCCACTGGAGTGTTACGGGGTAGAAATTGAAGCCATGAAAGGGTTCCTTTGTTATTCCACAATTTCAGGTTTTACCTATAACTAGGAACACAGAATGTTGATATCAGAAAAGGTCAATACCAAAGTAATGAGATGTGTGGTTTATGGTAAAAAAAATAAATAAAAAATAATTAATCACAATATCTATGATTGTTAGGTAGGTGAACTTCCACCAGGTAAGTGTGGTAAGGTGCTCCGGAAGGGTAAGCACCTCCTTTTTAGGTAGCTATAACCGCTACGCGTGTAATCAAAATTGTATAAAGGAATATGGAACTATGAGGCAATATGATATGCCCAGGGCAATCCTGGACACAGAGACAAAACTTTTCAACAATACTGTGATGACGGCCATAAAACGTTTTTGAGGGCCTTGATAACAATAGGTTTGCAATATCCCCGAGTTAAAAACTATTTGCAAGAAGCCTGGTTCGTTGTACAAAGTTTCTGTAGTGGAAACAAGCTCGAGCTGTACTATAGCGCATTAATTGGGAAACAAATACACCATACGCAGGGGAAGCAGTGTAGCATCCCACTTAAAAAAAATTACGAACTTTGAAAAAAATTCAAAGCGCCTCAAAAATGGTTCATCTCAACACAGTTTTTTTTAATTCCAATCTGCGTTAAAAACAAATGTGACAACCCATTTTGAAAAAAAATACACACCTCAACCATTAAACATCTTTGATTTCAACTACTTTCCACGAGCTCTTCTTTACGGGAGAGCTAATATCCCAACAGGAATAAACTTGCAACAGGCAGTTTGAAAGACGGTACTTGCAATTAAAAGAAACAGATGACGTAAGTTACGATTGGAGTCTTTGATTTGTTTACCTTTTACAGGTTTTCTTCAATAGGCATGGTGAAGCCTTAAGGGCTATCACGAGAAGAATGTGAAAATATGAACAATCTGGAAGACTATTTTATTTGTATTTTAAACAGCAACAAATCGATATTCTTTGACTTTTGTTTTAATTTCTATAACAAACAAAGCAGCCATATTATTGTCATGTGCTGCTTTTGAATTTTTATGAAATAATATAATTCAAAAGTAGCAATTGTCATGTGCTACTTTTGAATTATATTATTTCATAAAAATTCAAAAGTAGCACATGACATTATTGTCAATGATGCAAAGGCTACATCGATAGGCAGGAAGACAAGTCGACAAGTTGACAGGCAGACATGTTTAGAGTAGATACGCAGAAAGTGCGGCAAGCACACCGGAAGAGACAGACAGGTTGACAGATGGATAGGCATAATCTAGCTGACCGATCGACAAGTAGACAGGAAGACAGGTCGGCGGGTAGACTATGGATAAGTAGACGGACAGACAGGTTGTTGACTGGTCAAAAAATAGAAAGCAGACAATTAGATCAAGAGATCTTGACAGGCAGACATATGGATAGGTATATTGAAGCTGATCTAGACAGATGGACCTGGGAAGACAGTCGGCAAGTAGAGAGACAGATGGCCTCACACACACAGAGCGAAAGAGAGAGATATCTTATTAAAAGAAAACGAATGGTCTTGGACATTTTATTTTAGTTGTCGGCTTGTCAACTTGTCAGGGCTAGAATATAAAGCTGTATACAATTGGATTATGTGTTGTTACAGTATATGTGGATTTAATGGGTTAACAATGATAGGCGATGAGTGATATTTCTAAAACTGCACCGACAGACTTTTTTTACACGGGCAAAAAATTATGAAAATACACAGGCGAACATTTCTGAAATCATCCAGGTAAACAGATCTGTAACTACAAAGATAAACTTTCCCAAAACTACCAAAGCAAACAGTTCTGAAATTAACCAGGCAAACAATTCTGAAATTACCTAGGCAAACAATTCCGAAATTACTCAGGCAGACTTTTCTGAAATTACCCAGGCAGGCAGCTACTACTTTAGCAAATTGTCGCATAGATTGTTATTGCCATTTTGTATTTACGGTAATGTTTACGACATTAAATTTACATGCGCCAAGGGAGATAACCTGATTATACAATAATACTTATTGACAGTAACCCGTACCTGTCTTTGACGTAACAGTTGGATCAATAAAAAGGTAACTTGTCACGTAAGTCAAGAAAAGAAGCATGCTTATATATGACGTCTTCTTTAACGAGATTCTGTTTAAGGCTCATAATGTTAGATAACAAGAGCACATACCTGATCATTTACATACCAGAATTGATATACTAAACTATTGGTGAAAAGTACAAGTTAATCGATGAAAAAGGTCAAAGTACAAAAGATATTTAATTTTGCAGTATGAAATCCGGTTTGATTGCTGTATAAATAATATGTAAAGAGAATTGTTTAAAATACAGTTTTAACAATAAGTCACTGTAAAAGAAGCATAAAATATAGAGGTTGTGCATGAAGAAAAAACATTTATTTTAACAACGTTTCTGTACTAAATATGCTGATGATCGACTCAGGTGAAGAAATGTTTATATGAACACTAGACACGGTACATACACATCAATCACAGTGAGTATTACTGACAGTTTTTACAAGAGGTTGTATTTCTACTAAATAGCTAGTTCGATCAGCATTCTTTGTGATATATGTTGAAGTTATACTTAGTGTCAGACAATGTATGTGCTTCATGATGTATGTCAATTCAAGTGTTAACCGGACTTAATTTACTGTGATTTGATAGGTAACATCGATGTTAATTTACGTCTACGGCAACGGAGGAATGTAAAACTGGCTTTCTGCTTAATCTATTATTAGAAACACGACTCTTGAATTTTATTTATTCTTTAACTGCCAGATAAATGTACATTACCTTGGCCTTTTCGACATGACAGATGACGTTGTTACTACTCTAGATAACATAAAACGTTTGATATATCAGAACCATACATGTTATTTAAACATATAATTATTTATTTTATTGGAGATCCAATATAGTTCCGAAAAACCAAAATTGAATGAATTTCACAATTAACAAGTAGAAATCTCATAACCTTCAAGGCAAGAACATTAACAAACATAAGAAAGGGGTTCATCTTTTTCAATTATAACGAACCATTGGGAAATTAGAACTGAACCACAGCTGCTGTGGGACCAGTTATTTTTTGACGCATACAATATCAGCTTCAAGATTTTGATTAAATATTGATTTTTTTTGTAAAAATTCAAACCACTGTTCTAAAGGGTTTAGTGTTTCGTTTGCCAGAATCCCTCCCCCCTCTTTATATCCTCTTGTGGTATGAATCTTAATTGTCATGTTCAGCAGTTCTTGTATTAGGTTAATGCTCAAAATGGGGATGTTATGGACAAGGTAAGTATTGCCCAAATCTAACTCTGATAGTGAATTTCTAAATCATTTTATTTGAGAAATGTATCAATGTAAAAGATGTATAATCTTGGAACTGTACACATGGTATTATATTTGTACACATGGTATAATATTTGTACACATGGTATAATATTTGGAACTGTACACATGGTATAATATTTGTACACATGGTATAATATTTGAAACTGTACACATGGTAGAACACTTGGAACTGTACACACGGTAGAACACTTGGATTCTGACACTGTATCCCGTTGAATTGGTGGATGTATTTCTCAAACTAAGAGAACTTGGGGAACTGACAAGGTTTAATTAATTTAATATTTCATTATATACAATAAGTTCATTGTTTATGGAAGCATAATTATTTCATAAACTTCATATGATTAATGATTTTTCATAATATGACATTCAAAATAATTATAAGGAATATTTCATATTTTGTAGAAAGTGTTGTGTGACCATATCTTTCATGTTTTGGGTAGGTGTTTGCCCAAGAGTTTCTACAAAACCCTTTTTGATTCTGCAATTGCAAAATCGGAAAGGAAGGGAATGAAATTAATTCGGAAACGAGATCTCTTAAATGCATGAAATATTTCAATACAAACCTTCCAAATGCCTCATATTAAGAATCGATTCTGAACATTCAAGATTACTCAATCCTAATGTAAGTCCGCGGTCGATAAAGCGTTTTAAGATTATTTTTTAATATTACATTACAATGTTTTGCATAACAAATTGTTTTTGTATATCGTTTTTTTCTTTACTGGTGTTTTTGTTATTCCCAAGAGTGACGTTTTAATTACAACACAACCGTATTATTATTATTCAATAAAAGCAATTGAAAACGTGAATTCATTAAATTTTTAGTATCTCGGGGATATCAAATACTTTAAAATAATAAACAGAGAAAAATGACAGGTAATGTTACATATCTAAATGAAAAATGTAAATGTCAAAGCAATACAATAAGTTCTATTACGCAGATAACTGTATTGTTTCTCTATTTTTAGATTATTTGTCGTATATAATTTTGCAAGAAAAGATCACTAACGCCATGTTTATCTATAATAGAAATAACCACTTGGTTATTAGATTTAGATAATTTGCTTTCATGCTCTATTATCTTCAACCGCAAGCATCGTAATCACATCATCATTTCTTTCCTACATACATAACATAACCCCCCCCCCCTCCACTAGCACATATATAGTCTACAAACTAGCACCTGTAATACTGATTTCGGAAAAATGAATTCATTTTCTTTATTGTTAAAATATATGTTATAAACGCTATATATAATATAATCTTGTATAACCCACTACAACAGAATACGTGATAACAAAGTCGAAAGACCGGGATGGTTACAAAACAAAACTATCATAATGACATTGTCAAACACTTCTACGTCCGTCAAAAACGGGCGTTTTACATAAGTTGGTATAGTCCAAGAGATCATGGCTAAAATCCGGGTGAACGAGGCCAAAAGGTTTGAAGGTTGATTTTTGTAGGAAAATGTCCCTAGTTACTGAAAACCCATTTTTTACGTGTCAAATCGTTTCCGATTTTTTAATCAGAAACAGTTTTTGAAGAAAAGCCTCTGCAAATGTTAAATTTTAGTAAAAAATTAAAATTCCAGATTTTGAAGCATTTTGTGGAAAAAACAACACATAAAATGTTCATTCTATCTTTCATTGTGGACACATGATAGATTAAAATGCAAAACATCCTGACAGTTTTCCGATTTTGTGTCAAAATTTTAAAATAAGCGATAAAATCGATGCTGTAAACTGCGTTTTTATCATATCTACCGTCTTTCGATTCTTGTAAATCTGTCGTTTATGCATTAAATATGACAAACTATATATTTTTATAAAGCCTTGGTAGTGTTGTAGATAAATGTTAAAAAACTTCGGAAATATGGAACCTTAATACCGTAGCAAATTATTATGTTTCCCCTACCCCAAAAATACGAAAATGCCAAAAATTCATTATTTTGGCCCATGCTTGCCGATAAGTGTTTAAAACAAATCATTATTGTTTGTTACATCTCCCGTCTGTTCCCGACATATTTATAAAACAATTATATGTAGAGTGCTTGGTGATTTTTTTATGAAAATTTGCACTTTTCATGTAACAGTAGTTTGGAAAATGAGTTTTCATTAAATCATTTGTACTCTACTTCTTGTAATTTTGTTATATAGGCATTGAATATCGAGATTTATATATTTTTGTATTGCCATGGTATATTTGAGTCTGACAACATAAAAAACTATCGGAAATACCGAATTTTATAGACGAAACAGATAAATTTATTTCCCCTACCCCAAAATTAAAAAACATGTGAAAATCCATTTTTATGCAATATATACCGATTTGCGTTTCTAATGAAGATTTCGAGCAAAAGTACTCGCAACAATGATAAAACAAGCTTCGAGGATTTTAAATATTTGTGAAATGCTTTAGCTTAAGGACAGATAGGACTAACTAATATAATAAAATTGCTTATTTTATTCATTTATATGTAAAATGCTATAAGAAAAAAAGGAGCTTTGCCTCTTGTATTTTTGTTATTTAGGCATTGAATCTCGACTGTTATCTATTGACGTAATTTCTTGACATACATGTATAAGAGTCTAATAACAGCAAAATCTGTCGGAAATAGCAAAGCTTGTAAATAAGGCCAATAAATTTATTTCCCCTACCCCAAAAGTGTGAAAAAAACTTGTTAGGCCATATATGCTTTTGATGAAGGTTTTAAGCAAGTGTCCATGCAACAATTATGTTTTAATGATTCAAAGTCATAGCAAAATGATTTTTTTTAAAATTAAGGAAAGAAATTATGAAATATTCATATTTAAACTTGAAAATCAAAAACAAACATACCGATCCTTGTCAAGATCACAATCCCCACAAAAGTAAAATCTTCAAAAATAGCAAATTTGGCGGGGTGCTCCTTAAGCACCTCCTGTTTAGCAATTACACCCGCCACGTGTGAAAAATTAAGAATACACATATCTTTTCGAACAACCTAATACTATAAGATAATAATTGCAAATAATGTCATCTCTAGTGAAACATAATATTAAAATATGGTAAAACTTAGTGTAAGGCATTTCTGGTTATGGTTTAATATAAAAATATTGGGTTTTATAAGACATATCTCCATTCGATAAAGTTCAATCAGATCCATGAGCTTTCTAAACCATATTCATTATTACCAAAACCCGTCTATCAAAGATTGTAGCCACATTTTACAAAACTTTGCAATTTATTCTTGTGGAATCATTTAATTTTGAAGTGACCTAATGTACATTGTCGGTCTCCATTAAATCTTATTTTAAAAATTCTGCAACTCCGTAAATTTTCAATTTCACTTCAAACTGACAAAATTTCTATGTCCAATAACTCCATCTTTGTATCTTTTAAAGAAATTATTAAAAGCTATCACATCACAAATTGCCTGGCCATATTATAATGATAAAACAAAGTGGTATTGGACACCTTTCAACCTTAAGCCTGTTACCAGGTACCCAGTGCCACGTTCTTTTAAGAATACAGTGCTTACGGCAGTAGGGGATCTCAGTCAATAGCGGATCATTTTTTAGAATAAACTTAATTTTTTCCATATCATTACGAGAGACCAATAAAACTCGGAAATATTTCTGTAAAGCCGGTATTTTTACTTATTTCTACGTTTCATTTGTGTTGATAAACGTCATATTTTTTTAATTCTCGGCTTTTTAATGCGAATGTCACAAGCATCTCAGCGACATGGATGTGATTTCCAAAACCTAACTTTCGATTTGACCAACGTGTTCAATACTTTCAACGGTAATTTGAAACGATTACAGTAGCACTTTACACTCGTTAACATGTCTTCTTTCACGACATAAACATTTATTGAGCCTTACAGTTCATGACAATAAAAAATAAACCAGTTTATGCAGGGTGCAATTACGGCAATAACGGATCAGCTGCTGTCTACAGGGGACCTCTCGAAAGGCTAAGAAAAAATGGCATGTACCCATGGGGCTGTCTGGTGCTTTCAGAAAAATAATATATTCTGGTGGGTTCAGATATGTAGAAGCTATTGGAGAACCAGTGCCTAGCTTCCCTCCATGGCCAGTACCCCATGAGAAAGATAGGAGCATTGTTATGCCATGCCACTATCTTATTTATCATATGATAAGACCAGACCAATGGACACTTTGAAGAAGCCATAATTGTCATGCTTGAAGGATAATCTGTATGAATTTAGAATATATTGAATAAAAACATTAATATCCAACTCTATATTTTGTGTTTAAGACAATTAAAGTTTTGTTCCGTTCTATATTTTTGTCTGGTAACAATTTTGGACCTATGATGTACAGTGTGCAATACCAATAAGTATCATTGTATGCATATACTGTTCTTGTCAAAATAAAATCTTCATGGACAAGAGTATGTCATAATATATATATTTGTAACTTATAAGGTACAATTATTTTATTTTATTTCCTTCGCCATTTACTGCTTTTATAATTCAGTATTCAAGACAATGGTGATTGACTTAATTTATCAGGGACATTGCGATGATTTGTTTTTTGTTATTTATTTAATCATGATATTTGTTGATATTACGATAAAACTCTTTTATATTGTTTCATGATTTGTATTTTTTGCAATTGAATGATGGAAACTTAAAATAATCATGTTTTGAGTTGATCCCCTATCGTTTTCTTGACACTAGGTGGCGCAATCCGCTACTCACAAATTGATTCGTTACTGACATGGGATACAAAACGCGTGGATTGCCCATACTTATAGTCGGGCGATTTTTATCATCTATTGATAAATTGAAAGAGTGGAGAAATGTCAATTGATAGTACCAAAAAATAACAATCGGCAGCGATGTTTTTCTCGGAGAGCAGTGAATATTTCACTAATGATCCGCTACTGCCGTAAGCACTGTAAAAGTTTTTGAGCAGAGACTGAAATTGTACATTAGGTCAATTCTTAATAAAATGATGGCACCAGAAAAAAGTTGCAAAGTTATGTAAAATGTGGCTGCAATCTTTGATAAACGGGGTTTTAGTAATAACAAATATGGTTTAGTAAACTTCTTTTTTGCTATATAATCACGAATAATAGGTAAACACTACTACATAATATAGCCGAGGTCATAGAAAACCAGAAAAAAGGAGTATCACAGATATAAGAAATGCTTTCGGATTAAGAACATAAACCCCGTAAATACTTATGTTTTAGCTAAAATAAGTAGATATGGACAGCAAAGGACGGATTGAAAAAGTTAATTGCTAACATTACCGGAGTTGCAAAGATCGATGGAACAATGGGTATGATGATATGAGTAAAGTGTTCAACTGACAAATAGAAAGAGATCAATGTTATAAAAAACATTTTTAAATTGAGGCAACTGATTAAATGCGCTGTGTAAATCAGTAAACATAAACACAAACATAATTATTATATCACAATAACAAAAACGAAGTTAAAAAACTGACAAAGTTAAACACGTAAAAAATCCGGGTGCTCGGGAAGGGTAACCGCCTCCTGTCACCACATGTGAAATCAAAATTGAGAGTGAAAGTAGTAACAAGAAAAGTCATTTAAATTCAGACCGTTTGGAAGGAAATTGAACAAACCAATTTATTGTTAGAGATTAACAGAAACCAAAGAAGAGCTGATCATAGTAACCACTCTCTGCCATCACATCAGGTACTGTTCGACAAACAGACCTGTGTCACCTTAATGTGTTTTTAATCATTTTAAGAGGAAGGATGTAGATTTATATGCATGTCCAAGTAAATGGTTTGTAATTTTGAAGATGATTTTAAGGATTTGTTTAAAGACTGACTGACACTGCCTTCCACATGACAAAGTGTTGATTATTTTAAATGTTACGAGTGCGTAACACTTACACAATTATTTTTGCGCATTGTCTTATTTGCAAATATTTTGGATTTCTATCAGTTGACATTTAGTCTTTTGCCAGAGGGTCCAGTCATTGTTTTAATAGTTACGATGTGTTTTATTCAAATATGGTTCAACATAAAATGCAGTGCCTTTCACCCTCACTTTCCATACTTGACCCTGTATTCTATATTTCTAGTTGTGATCTAGTATGTTTCTTAACTTAAATGCGGCATTCATACTGTAACTTTTCAAGTATAGTAATTTACCGAATTGCTAGTGTTCTTCTTGTCATTCTATGAATACAGAGTAGAATTTAAACGCATGCATATGGTTCATGACATTGCTTTTTTACCAATCTGAAAACATATCCGTTCACTTACATTTGTACTATTATTTGCATACATGCCTCAAATACTAGTATACCCTTTTGTGAATTCATATGACAATTTTTTTTTATTTCTTCTTCAAATGCAAAAAGGTAAGCTATGACTTCTTAGCCTGGAGAGGGTTTCTATGTTTTCATATTTTGGAGACGGGGAAATCAATTTATTCATGACAGCTACCAAAATTGACATTTCCGAAATATTTTCATGTTTTTAATGATTTAAGTGTAAGAACATTGAATCAATATCTGATATTTGAAAGTCAATGCCTATATAACAAAAATACAAACACCGAAAATTCTTTTTTGCCATAGCACATTGAATTGAAAATGAAAGAAGTAGGCATTTTTCCATGAATAATTAGACCAATCTGCCATTGAAATGATGCATTTTGTAAATTATTTTGTATCCTTCAAGCTTCTTTTTCATTCTTACATGAACATTTGCTTGAAACTTCCATTAGAAATACTAATTGTTACATATTGGCTAAAACGGGGTTTTCACATTTTTTGCAATTTTGGGGTAGGGGAAATAAATTTATTCGTCTCATCTACAACCTTTGCTATTCCGACAGTTTTTGGTGTAATTAGACTGTTAAATGTCAAGGAATTACGTCAAAAGATAACAGTCGAGATTCAATGCCTAAATAACAAAAATACAAGAGGCAAAGCTCCTTTTTTCTTATAGCATTTTACATATAAATGAATAAAATAAGCAATTTTATTATATTAGTTAGTCCTATCTGTCCTTAAGCTAAAGCATTTCACAAATATTTAAAATCCTCCAAGCTTGTTTTATCATTGTTGCGAGTACGTTTGCTCGAAATCTTCATTAGAAACACAAATCGGCATATATTGCATAAAAATGGATTTTCACATGTTTTTCAATTTTGGGGTAGGGAAAATAAATTTATCCGTTTCGTCTATAAACTTCGGTATTTCTGATAGTTTTTTATGTTGTCAGACTCAAATATACCATGGCAATACAGAAGTATATAAATCTCGAGATTCAATGCCTATATAACAAAATTACAAGAAGTAGAGTACAAATGATTTAATGAAAACTCATTTTCCAAACTACTGTTACATGAAAAGTGCAAATTTTCATAAAAAATCACCAAGCACTCTACATATAATTGTTTTATAAATATGTCGGGAACAGACGGGAGATGTAACAAACAATAATGATTTGTTTTAAACACTTATCGGCAAGCATGGGCTAAAATAATGAATTTTTGGCATTTTCGTATTTTTGGGGTAGGGGAAACATAATAATTTGCTACGGTATTAAGGTTCCATATTTCCAATGTTTTTTAACATTTTTATCTACAGCACTACCAAGGCTTTATAAAAATATATAGTTTGTCATATTTAATGCATAAACAACAGATTTACAAGAATCGAAAGACGGTTGATATGATAAAAACGCAGTTTACAGCATCGATTTTATCGCTTATTTTAAAATTTTGACACAAAATCGGAAAACTGTCAGGATGTTTTGCATTTTAATCTATCATGTGTCCACAATGAAAGATAGAATGAACATTTTTGTGTTGTTTTTTCCACAAAATGCTTCAAAATCTGGAATTTTAATTTTTTACTAAAATTTTACATTTGCAGAGGCTTTTCTTCAAAAACTGTTTCTGATAAAAAAATCGGAAACGATTTGACACGTAAGAAATGGGTTTTCAGTAACTAGGGACATTTTCCTACAAAAATCAACCTTCAAACCTTTTGGCCTCATTCACCCTGATTTTAGCCATGATCTCTATGACTAATCAATTCAGACAACGTACCCGCGGCCCATCAAGACCCTAGAGCCAGTAGAGCAAAGATTCCGGATAAACCATGTTATTGTCGTATGTAGAGCTGTTTTTAAGTGCTTCGCCAAAGGCGTGTTTAGTTTACGAATACCTGAAATGTTCTGTTTTAGTATAGAACGTCTACATGTAGGATTTTTTCCCTTAAGTTTAGTAGTGTAGCTGTTATAAGTTCTTTTCACCAGTCATTTTCGCGTGTGAGTTTGTCTTTCTTAGTGAATATATTTTTCACCAATGATAAAAGAAATCAAAAGACATTTGGATGTCGGATTATCGGCTCCTTAAAATGTCAATATCTCAAGGAAACATTTCAATAGAAGTTATATCTCCTGAAACACAAATCGTAACAAATTCTTTGTAGCAAGTTTTGTAAATTTCCTAATGGGCTTTTTAGTTAGTTAACCGACAGTTACCGTCGATGTACACGCGTTACGTTTAATAAAACGAAAACACATGTACATACGTACTATATTTAAATGTAACAAGAAAACCACAGGTACTACCAAATGGAGAAATTATGAATAAGCCCGAATGCTAAGAATCATACAAACGAACTTAATCTTTGAAAACAAATAAAAATGCTTGCTACCTTATAATAATTTGTTTGTTCTTGCTTGTTTTCTTTAAACCTTTCTTATATCTCGGTTGTAATTTAAACATATTATATGTTAACATGAATATGTATTTGATGTTCTCTTAACGTATTTAATCGTTCCATTTAAATTTATTTTTTCTATAAAAGTTGGCATGGTAATAAAATCATCAGCAATATAAAATTCAATTTCTTATATAAATGAAGTTTTGATTGCAATAAAATCTAAATTAAAGCAATGTATTATATGTCTTCATTCATCGAATAAAACGAAATTAGCACTCCTCGATACAAGTGAAGATTCCTGGCACATAGACATGATTATACTACTAACCCCTTCTTCCACCGTGTTATTGTCCTTACTGGACAACATATCAGAGTTCGTAATTCTGTTATTAAACCAACGAGTTTGATTATGTTAATTATCATTGTAATTGTTGTAGAAACAAATTATTTTATGTCGACTATACATCCAATGTTCATCCTAGAAGGGACCCATGCACCATTGGGCCCAAAACAATAATTTTGTCCCCCAAAATACTGTCTATGGTCCAACCATGGCCCATCTCTTCAGTATTAATCGAGTCTTGAGTAAATCTGATTATAGCCCTCTTTCATCCATTATGTATGCTCTCTTTGACTTAAGCCAAGAAACACAATACATAATGTGATATTCATTAACAAAGTGGTGTGGAAGGCTCAAATTATTATGTCGACGCCATTTTTGAAAATATGGCCTCAATTGTTTTAAGGTCTAGCTCAGGGTGACCCCACTTACTACAGTTCTAGATTGGACACTGTACATCTTATTGTTTACACAATCATAATGATATTGAGATCATTAATAAGGTCATGTAACACATTGCATTAAGCCTTAACCCAATTTATAATAGTATAACAGTTAAAGTAGGCAGAATTTTTTATTGAAATGAATGCGTCCTTAAAGGGGAATTAATTGTTTTACTAGAGAAGACTGTCGCCAAATCATTAAACTCCATATACCGATATATAGATGATGTTCTGTCAATTTGGAGACTATGTGGATGCCATATATCCTAGTGGATACGACGGATTCCTCAAGTTCAGCTTCATATTTAGATTTATACCTGAATTTTGACGGCCACGAAAGGCTACATTTGAAACTTTATGACAAGCGTGATATACATGCTTCTTTTGCTTATTGTTTGTTTGTTTACCAATTAATACGCTATGGTTAGGTGTGTTGCCAATACGAGAATTTTGTACATAGAAGCAGGCTGCTTGCAAATTAATTGTTGACTCATGGATATTGTAAGCCTAGGATTACCAAGGTCCTCAAAAAGGTTTATTGCCGTCATCATAGAACTAATGATAAGTTTAATGTCTCTGTTTTCATGAATCCCTGGATATATTTGACACCCCATAGTTCCATGTTCATTTTACACAATTTTGACTACACACCTGGTGGGTTTAGCTAGCTAAACAGGAGGCGCTTACCCTTCTGAAGCACCCGGCCTCTTTTCCCTGGTGGAAATTCACGTGTCTAACCTAACTTGTCAGTTTTTACTTTGCTTCTGGATTGTGATTCGGACATTGATTAGTATGGTTTTTTTTATTATTTAACTTAAAGTAGTTTTCAGTTACAGAAAGAAAGTGAATTATTATGTATGTTGCGGAATAAGGTTTAGCTCACTTGGCCATGTAAGCTAATGAAACAGCGGATTAATACATTGTTACACGAATCACCTAGCCTCACTTCCCTGGTGAACGGATGTTTAATTGAATTTGCCAGTTTTCAAAGTTTATATTATGTGTTTGAGATGTTACAGACTTCGGCTGGTATGTTTGTGTTTGATATAAATAAAACAATTGTAAATAAATAAGTAGTAATTTTAGATACAGAGTCGTCATATTTATCAACAATATTGTGATGACGGACATAAAACGTTTTGAGGTCCTTGATTAGATCACCGAATAATTGTCTTTTAATCATACAATATTGAATTGTCATTACATATTACATATAATTTAGAAATTATAATTATTTTGTCTAAATTGTATAAATAAACGTACATGTAGTTAAAAAACATCTGGAGTCAGTTGATCGAAACCTGATTAGTTTAAGTCAACATTTGAATTTTCCATAATTTCAAATATATTGTGAACTGAATGTTAAAATGTCGAAAATGAATAAAAATACCATAAAACTAAAGCACATTGTAATAAAAAATCGATTCGTTAATATTTTGATTTTGTTCATGTTTAAAACTTCTGCTAATCACTGATTAAGCTAATCAAGCTGCTTCGAACAACTGGACCTGAAGGCTTGCTGCTTTGTTACTCAACGATAAAAAAAAAACACAAAAAAATTCGTAGTTAAATTCTATAATTCTATCTGTGTATATATAACATCGGTTGTCAGTTTCATTATCAGTTGTGCTACTATTACTCTCCTGTTAGATATTTGTAATCGAACTATAATTACTGCAATACTACACTACAGTAGATTGAAATTCAATCACAAAACATATCCCTGGATACTCTAACAGTTTGATTAAATGACTCGGGTCTCTACTCTCAAGAGCATTTGTGTTCATCATCTGAAAATACGTAATTATACATCTCCAAACTCATGTCATGTATCTATAAAAATTAACATATTTATACGAAAAGAATTATGTCTCGCAGTATAATCACCAGGTTGGTGTTCTGACTTTAACTTAAGATAAATAACAACATTCGGCAATGTTTGTCCCTTCATAAGAATTTATCAGATGAAGTGCAATATCTACTTATTTGTAACTTGTGTATGTTTATTCTAGTTCCCGGCTGTAAAGAATTTCCATGGTGAAAAAAAAATCCTATCCAGCAAAACTAAAGAGCAACTGCAATGTACATGTATCATGTTTTGGGATTGTTATTTGGACATGGATTGGTTTCGTCGACTTTTTAAGATATAGTGTAAATTTGTGTAAATGAACAGTTTCAACTTTCCATTTATGTGTATGGGACGATACAACCTTTTCTCATAATAAGATCCTGATGTTAGAAGCCTACACGAACTCTATTGTATTGCCCTTTTCTTGAAATCTGACTAATTAAGCTGGTTACAATCCATGCAAGATTCAACTTAAAACTGATTCGTAGCGATTACCTTGCCCTCTGTATTATTTTACCGTCCCATCTTTATTATCTTTCCGTGCCCTATGTATTATTTTACCGTGCCCTCTGTATTATCTTACCGTACCCTCTGTATTATCTTACCGTACCCTCTGTATTATCTTACCGTGTCCTCTGTATTAGCTTACCGTGCCCTCTGTTTTATCTTACCGTACCCTCTTTATTACCTTATCGTGCCCTTTGCATTATCTTACCGTACCATCTTCATTATTTTACCGTGCCATCTTCATTATCTTACCGTTCCCTCTGTATTATCTTACCGTACCCTCTGTATTATCTTACCGTGCCCTCTGTATTATCTTAGCGTGCCCTCTGTATTATCCTACCGTGCCCTCTGTATTATCTTACCATACCCTCTGTATTATCTTACCGCGCCCTCTGTATTATCCCACCTTGCCCTCTGTATTATCTTGCCGTGTTGTCCGTATTATTTTACCGTGCCCTCTGTATATCTTACGTGTTCTCTGTATTATTTTACCGTGCCTCTGTATTATCTTACCGTGCCCTCTGTATTATCTTACCGTGTTCTCTGTATTATCTTACCGTGCCTCTGTATTATCTTACCTGCCCTCTGTATTATCTTACCGTGTCTCTGTATTATTTTACCGTGCCCTCTGTATTATCTTACCGTGCCCTCTGTATTATCTTACCGTGCCCTCTGTATTATCTTACCGTGCCCTCTGTATTATCTTACCGTGCCCTCTGTATTATCTTACCGTGCCCTCGTATTATCCCACCTTGCCTCTGTATTATCTTACCATACCCTCTGTATTATCTTACCGCGCCCTCTGTATTATCTTACCGTGCCCTCTGTATTATCTTACCGTGCCTCTGTATTATCTTACCATACCCTCTGTATTATCTTACCGCGCCCTCTGTATTATCTTACCGTGCCCTCTGTATTATCTTACCGTGCCCTCTGTATATCCACCTTGCCCTCTGTATTATCTTACCATACCCTCTGTATTATCTTACCGTGCCCTCTGTATTATCTACCGTGCCCTCTGTATTATCTTACCGTGCCCTCTGTATTATCTTACCATACCCTCGTATTATCCTACCGCGGCCTCTGTATTATCCCACCTTGCCCTCTGTATTATCTTGCCGTGTTGTCCGTATTATTTTACCGTGCCCTCTGTATTATCTTACCGTACCCTCTGTATTATCTTACCGTACCCTCTGTATTATCTTACCGTCCCTACCGTACCCTCTGTATATCTTACCGTGCCCTCTGTATTATCTTACCGTCCCTCTTTGATTATCTTACCGTGCCCTCTGCATTATCTTACTGTACCCTCTGCGTTATTTTACCGTGCCATCTTCATTATCTTACCGTACCCTCTGTATTATCTTACCGTACCCTCTGTATTATTTTACCGTACCTCTGTATTATCTTACCTTGCCTCTGTATTATCTTACCGTACCCTCTGTATTATTCTTACCTTGCCCTCTGTATTATCTTACCGTACCCTCTGTATTATCTTACCGTACCCTCTGTATTATTTTACCGTACCCTCTGTATTATCTTACCATACCCCTCTGTATTATCTTACCGTACCCTCTGTATTATCTTACCTTGCCCTCTGTATTATCTTACCGTACCCTCTGTATTATCTTACCGTGCCCTCTGTATTATCTTACCGTACCCTCTGTATTATCTTACCGTACCCTCTGTATTATCTTACCGTACCCTCTGTATTATCTTACCGTGCCCTCTGTATTATCTTACCGTACCCTCTGTATTATCTTACCGTGCCCTCTGTATTATCTTACCGTACCCTCTTTGATTATCTTGCCGTGCCCTCTGCATTATCTTACTGTGCCCTCTGTATTACTTTACCGTGCAATCTGCATTATCTTACCATACCCCTCTGTATTATCTTACCGTACCCTCTGTATTATCTTACCGTACCCTCTGTATTATCTTACCGTGCCCTCTGCATTATCTTACCGTACCCTCTGCATTATTTTACCGAGCATCTCATTATCTTACCGTGCCCTCTGTATTATCTTACCGTACCCTCTGTATTATCTTACCGTACCCTCTGTATTATCTTACCGTACCCTCTGTATTATCTTACCGTACCCTCTGTATTATCTTACCGTACCCTCTGTATTATCTTACCGTGCCCTCTGTATTATCTTACCGTGCCCTCTGTATTATCTTACCTTGCCCTCTGTATTATCTTACCGTGTTCTCTGTATTATCTTACCGTGCCTCTGTATTATCTTACCGTACCCTCTGTATTATCTTACCGTGCCCTCTGTATTATCTTACCGTACCCTCTGTATTATCTTACCGTACCCTCTGTATTATCTTACCGTGCCCTCTGATTATCTTACCGTACCCTCTTTGATTATCTTGCCGTGCCCTCTGCATTATCTTACTGTGCCCTCTGTATTACTTTACCGTGCAATCTGCATTATCTTACCATACCCCTCTGTATTATCTTACCGTACCTCTGCATTATCTTACCGTACCCTCTGCATTATTTTACCGTGCCATCTTCATTATCTTACCGTGCCCTCTGTATTATCTTACGTACCCTCTGTATTATCTTACCGTACCCTCTGTATTATCTTACCGTACCCTCTGTATTATCTTACCGTACCCTCTGTATTATCTTACCGTACCCTCTGTATTATCTTACCGTACCCTCTGTATTATTTTACCGTGCCCTCTGTATTATCTTACGTGCCCTCTGTATTATCTTACCTTGCCCTCTGTATTATCTTACCGTGTTCTCTGTATTATCTTACCGTGCCCTCTGTATTATCTTACCGTACCCTCTGTATTATCTTACCTTGCCCTCTGTATTATCTTACCGTGTTCTCTGTATTATCTTACCGTGCCCTCTGTTTATCTTACCGTACCCTCTGTATTATCTACCATATCCTCTGTATTATCTTACCGCGCCCTCTGTATTATCCCACCTTGCCTCTGTATTATCTTGCCGTGTTGTCCGTATTATTTTACCGTGCCCTCGTATTATCTTTCCGTACCCTCTGTATTATCTTACCGTACCCTCTGTATTATCTTACCGTACCCTCTTTGATTATCTTGCCGTGCCCTCTGCATTATCTTACCTTGCCCTCTGTATTATCTTACCGTGTTCTCTGTATTATCTTACCGTGCCCTCTGTATTATCTTACCGTACCCTCTGTATATCTTACCATACCCTCTGTATTATCTTACCGCGCCCTCTGTAATATCCCACCTTGCCCTCTGTATTATCTGCCGTGTTTGTCCGTATTATTTTACCGTGCCCTCTGTATTATTTTACCGTGCAATCTGCATTATCTTACCATACCCCTCTGTATTATCTTACCATACCCTCTGTATTATCTTACCGTACCCTCTGTATTATCTTACCGTCCCTCCGTATTATCTTACCGTGCCCTCTGTATTATTTTACCGTGCAATCTGCATTATCTTACCATACCCCTCTGTATTATCTTACCATACCCTCTGTATTATCTTACCGTACCCTCTGTATTATCTTACCGTGCTCTCTGTATTATCTACCGTGCCTTTTGTATTATCTTACCGTGTTCTCTGTATTATCTACCGTGCCTTTTGTATTATCTTACCGTGTTCTCTGTATTATCTTACCGTACCCTCTGTATCATCTTACCGTACCCTCTGTATCATCTTACCGTACCCTCTGTATTATCTTACCGTGTTCTCTGTATTATCTTACCGTACCCTCTGTATTATCTTACCGTACCCTCTGTATTATCTTACCGTGCTCTCTGTATTATCTACCGTGCCTTTTGTATTATCTTACCGTGTTCTCTGTATTATCTTACCGTACCCTCTGTATTATCTTACCGTACCCTCTGTATTATCTTACCTTGCCCTCTGTATTATCTTACCGTACCCTCTGTATTATCTTACCGTACCCTCTGTATTATTTTACCGTACCCTCTGTATTATCTTACCATACCCTCTGTATTATCTTACCGTACCCTCTGTATTATCTTACCTTGCCCTCTGTATTATCTTACGTACCCTCTGTATTATTTTACCGTGCCCTCTGTATTATCTTACCGTACCCTCTGTATTATCTTACCGTACCCTCTGTATATCTTACCGTACCCTCTGTATTATCTTACCGTGCCCTCTGTATTATCTTACCGTACCCTCTGTATTATCTTACCGTGCCCTCTGTATTATCTTACCGTACCCTCTTTGATTATCTTGCCGTGCCCTCTGCATTATCTTACTGTGCCCTCTGTATTACTTTACCGTGCAATCTATTATCTTACCATACCCCTCTGTATTATCTTACCGTACCTCTGTATTATCTTACCGTACCCTCTGTATTATCTTACCGTGCCTCTGCATTATCTTACCGTACTCTGCATTATTTTACCGAGCCATCTTCATTATCTTACCGTGCCCTCTGTATATCTTACCGTACCCTCTGTATTATCTTACCGTACCCTCTGTATTATCTTACCGTACCCTCTGTATTATCTTACCGTACCCTCTGTATTATCTTACCGTACCCTCTGTATTATCTTACCGTGCCCTCTGTATTATCTTACCGTGCCCTCTGTATTATCTTACCTTGCCCTCTGTATTATCTTACCGTGTTCTCTGTATTATCTTACCGTGCCCTCTGTATTATCTTACCGTGCCCTCTGTATTATCTTACCTTGCCCTCTGTATTATCTTACGTGTTCTCTGTATTATCTTACCGTGCCCTCTGTATTATCTTACCTTGCCCTCTGTATTATCTTACCGTGTTCTCTGTATTATCTTACCGTGCCCTCTGTATTATCTTACCGTACCCTCTGTATTATCTTACCGTGCCCTCTGTATTATCTTACCGTACCCTCTGTATTATCTTACCGTACCCTCTGTATTATCTTACCGTACCCTCTGTATTATCTTACCGTGCCCTCTGTATTATCTTACCGTGCCCTCTGTATTATCTTACCGTGCCCTCTGTATTATCTTACCTTGCCCTCTGTATTATCTTACCGTGTTCTCTGTATTATCTTACCGTGCCCTCTGTATTATCTTACCTTGCCCTCTGTATTATCTTACCTTGCCTCTGTATTATCTTACCTTGCCCTCTGTATTATCTTACCGTACCCTCTGTATTATCTTACCGTGCCCTCTGTATTATCTTACCTTGCCCTCTGTATTATCTTACCGTGTTCTCTGTATTATCTTACCGTGCACTCTGTATTATCTTACCGTACCCTCTGTATTATCTTACCGTACCCTCTGTATTATCTTACCGTGCCCTCTGTATTATCTTACCGTGCCCTCTGTATTATCTTACCTTGCCCTCTGTATTATCTTACCGTGTTCTCTGTATTATCTTACCGTGCCCTCTGTATTATCTTACCGTACCCTCTGTATTATCTTACCGTACCCTCTGTATTATCTTACCGTGCCCTCTGTATTATCTTACCGTACCCTCTTTGATTATCTTGCCGTGCCCTCTGCATTATCTTACTGTGCCCTCTGTATTACTTTACCGTGCAATCTGCATTATCTTACCATACCCCTCTGTATTATCTTACCGTACCTCTGCATTATCTTACCGTACCCTCTGCATTATTTTACCGTGCCATCTTCATTATCTTACCGTGCCCTCTGTATTATCTTACCGTACCCTCTGTATTATCTTACCGTACCCTCTGTATTATCTTACCGTACCCTCTGTATTATCTTACCGTACCCTCTGTATTATCTTACCGTACCCTCTGTATTATCTTACGTACCCTCTGTATTATTTTACCGTGCCCTCTGTATTATCTTACCGTGCCCTCTGTATTATCTTACCGTGCCCTCTGTATTATCTTACCTTGCCCTCTGTATTATCTTACCGTGTTCTCTGTATTATCTTACCGTGCCCTCTGTATTATCTTACCGTACCCTCTGTATTATCTTACCGTGCCCTCTGTATTATCTTACCGTACCCTCTGTATTATCTTACCGTACCCTCTGTATTATCTTACCGTGCCCTCTGTATTATCTTACCGTACCCTCTTTGATTATCTTGCCGTGCCCTCTGCATTATCTTACTGTGCCCTCTGTATTACTTTACCGTGCAATCTGCATTATCTTACCATACCCCTCTGTATTATCTTACCGTACCCTCTGCATTATCTTACCGTACCCTCTGCATTATTTTACCGTGCCATCTTCATTATCTTACCGTGCCCTCTGTATTATCTTACCGTACCCTCTGTATTATCTTACCGTACCCTCTGTATTATCTTACCGTACCCTCTGTATTATCTACCGTACCCTCTGTATTATCTTACCGTACCTCTGTATTATCTTACCGTACCCTCTGTATTATTTTACCGTGCCCTCTGTATTATCTTACCGTGCCCTCTGTATTATCTTACCTTGCCCTCTGTATTATCTTACCGTGTTCTCTGTATTATCTTCGTGCCCTCTGTATTATCTTACCGTACCCTCTGTATTATCTTACCTTGCCCTCTGTATTATCTTGCCGTGTTGTCCGTATTATCTTACCTTGCCCTCTGTATTATCTTACCGTGTTCTCTGTATTATCTTACCGTGCCCTCTGTATTATCTTACCGTACCCTCTGTATTATCTTACCATATCCTCTGTATTATCTTACCGCGCCCTCTGTATTATCCCACCTTGCCCTCTGTATTATCTTGCCGTGTTGTCCGTATTATTTTACCGTGCCCTCTGTATTATCTTTCCGTACCCTCTGTATTATCTTACCGTACCCTCTGTATTATCTTACCGTACCCTCTTTGATTATCTTGCCGTGCCCTCTGCATTATCTTACCTTGCCCTCTGTATTATCTTACCGTGTTCTCTGTATTATCTTACCGTGCCCTCTGTATTATCTTACCGTACCCTCTGTATTATCTTACCATACCCTCTGTATTATCTTACCGCGCCCTCTGTAATATCCCACCTTGCCCTCTGTATTATCTTGCCGTGTTGTCCGTATTATTTTACCGTGCCCTCTGTATTATTTTACCGTGCAATCTGCATTATCTTACCATACCCCTCTGTTATCTTACCATACCCTCTGTATTATCTTACCGTACCCTCTGTATTATCTTACCGTGCCCTCTGTATTATCTTACCGTGCCCTCTGTATTATCTTACCGTGCTCTCTGTATTATCTACCGTGCCTTTTGTATTATCTTACCGTGTTCTCTGTATTATCTTACCGTACCCTCTGTATCATCTTACCGTACCCTCTGTATTATCTTACCGTACCCTCTGTATTATCTTACCGTACCCTCTGTATTATCTTACCGTGCCCTCTGTATTATCTTACCGTGCCCTCTGTATTATCTTACCTTGCCCTCTGTATTATCTTACCGTGTTCTCTGTATTATCTTACCGTGCCCTCTGTATTATCTTACCGTACCCTCTGTATTATCTTACCGTGCCCTCTGTATTATCTTACCTTGCCCTCTGTATTATCTTACCGTGTTCTCTGTATTATCTTACCGTGCACTCTGTATTATCTTACCGTACCCTCTGTATTATCTTACCGTACCCTCTGTATTATCTTACCGTGCCCTCTGTATTATCTTACCGTGCCCTCTGTATTATCTTACCTTGCCCTCTGTATTATCTTACCGTGTTCTCTGTTTATCTTACCGTGCCCTCTGTATTATCTTACCGTACCCTCTGTATTATCTTACCGTACCCTCTGTATTATCTTACCGTGCCCTCTGTATTATCTTACCGTACCCTCTTTGATTATCTTGCCGTGCCCTCTGCATTATCTTACTGTGCCCTCTGTATTACTTTACCGTGCAATCTGCATTATCTTACCATACCCCTCTGTATTATCTTACCGTACCCTCTGCATTATCTTACCGTACCCTCTGCATTATTTTACCGTGCCATCTTCATTATCTTACCGTGCCCTCTGTATTATCTTACCGTACCCTCTGTATTATCTTACCGTACCCTCTGTATTATCTTACCGTACCCTCTGTATTATCTTACCGTACCCTCTGTATTATCTTACCGTACCCTCTGTATTATCTTACCGTACCCTCTGTATTATTTTACCGTGTCCTCTGTATTATCTTACCGTGCCCTCTGTATTATCTTACCTTGCCCTCTGTATTATCTTACCGTGTTCTCTGTATTATCTTACCGTGCCCTCTGTATTATCTTACCGTACCCTCTGTATTATCTTACCTTGCCCTCTGTATTATCTTACCGTGTTCTCTGTATTATCTTACCGTGCCCTCTGTATTATCTTACCGTACCCTCTGTATTATCTTACCATATCCTCTGTATTATCTTACCGCGCCCTCTGTATTATCCCACCTTGCCCTCTGTATTATCTTGCCGTGTTGTCCGTATTATTTTACCGTGCCCTCTGTATTATCTTTCCGTACCCTCTGTATTATCTTACCGTACCCTCTGTATTATCTTACCGTACCCTCTTTGATTATCTTGCCGTGCCCTCTGCATTATCTTACCTTGCCCTCTGTATTATCTTACCGTGTTCTCTGTATTATCTTACCGTGCCCTCTGTATTATCTTACCGTACCCTCTGTATTATCTTACCATACCCTCTGTATTATCTTACCGCGCCCTCTGTAATATCCCACCTTGCCCTCTGTATTATCTTGCCGTGTTGTCCGTATTATTTTACCGTGCCCTCTGTATTATTTTACCGTGCAATCTGCATTATCTTACCATATCCCTCTGTATTATCTTACCATACCCTCTGTATTATCTTACCGTACCCTCTGTATTATCTTACCGTGCCCTCTGTATTATCTTACCGTGCCCTCTGTATTATCTTACCGTGCTCTCTGTATTATCTACCGTGCCTTTTGTATTATCTTACCGTGTTCTCTGTATTATCTTACCGTGCCCTCTGTATTATCTTACCGTGCCCTCTGTATTATCTTACCGTGTTCTCTGTATTATCTACCGTGCCTTTTGTATTATCTTACCGTGTTCTCTGTATTATCTTACCGTACCCTCTGTATCATCTTACCGTACCCTCTGTATTATCTTACCGTGTTCTCTGTATTATGTTACCGTACCCTCTGTATTATCTTACCTTGCCCTCTGTATTATCTTACCGCGCCCTCTGTATTATCCCACCTTGCCCTCTGTATTATCTTGCCGTGTTGTCCGTATTATTTTACCGTGCCCTCTGTATTATCTTACCGTTCCCTCTGTATTATCTTACCGTACCCTCTGTATTATCTTACCGTGCCCTACCGTACCCTCTGTATTATCTTACCGTGCCCTCTGTATTATCTTACCGTACCCTCTTTGATTATCTTACCGTGCCCTCTGCATTATCTTACTGTACCCTCTGCGTTATTTTACCGTGCCATCTTCATTATCTTACCGTACCCTCTGTATTATCTTACCGTACCCTCTGTATTATTTTACCGTACCCTCTGTATTATCTTACCGTGCCCTATGTATTATCTTACTGTACCCTTTTTGATTATCTTGCCGTGCCCTCTGCATTATCTTACTGTGCCCTCTGTATTATTTTACCGTGCAATCTGCATTATCTTACCATACCCCTCTGTATTATCTTACCGTACCCTCTGTATTATCTTACCGTACCCTCTGTATTATCTTACCGTACCCTCTGTATTATCTTACCGTACCCTCTGTATTATCTTACCGTACCCTCTGTATTATCTTACCGCACCCTCTGTATTATCTTACCGTGTTCTCTGTATTATCTTACCGTACCCTCTGTATTATCTTACCGCGCCCTCTGTATTATCTTACCGTACCCTCTGTATTATCTTACCATACCCTCTGTATTATCTTACCGCGCCCTCTGTATTATCCCACCTTGCCCTCTGTATTATCTTGCCGTGTTGTCCGTATTATTTTACCGTGCCCTCTGTATTATCTTACCGTTCCCTCTGTATTATCTTACCGTACCCTCTGTATTATCTTACCGTGCCCTACCGTACCCTCTGTATTATCTTACCGTGCCCTCTGTATTATCTTACCGTTCCCTCTTTGATTATCTTACCGTGCCCTCTGCATTATCTTACTGTACCCTCTGCGTTATTTTACCGTGCCATCTTCATTATCTTACCGTACCCTCTGTATTATCTTACCGTACCCTCTGTATTATTTTACCGTACCCTCTGTATTATCTTACCGTGCCCTATGTATTATCTTACTGTACCCTCTTTGATTATCTTGCCGTGCCCTCTGCATTATCTTACTGTGCCCTCTGTATTATTTTACCGTGCAATCTGCATTATCTTACCATACCCCTCTGTATTATCTTACCGTACCCTCTGTATTATCTTACCGTACCCTCTGTATTATCTTACCGTACCCTCTGTATTATCTTACCGTACCCTCTGTATTATCTTACCGTACCCTCTGTATTATCTTACCGTACCCTCTGTATTATCTTACCGCACCCTCTGTATTATCTTACCGCACCCTCTGTATTATCTTACCGTACCCTCTGTATTATCTTACCGTGCCCTCTGTATTATCTTACCGTGCCCTCTGTATTATCTTACCTTGCCCTCTGTATTATCTTACCGTACCCTCTGTATTATCTTACCGTACCCTCTGTATTAGCTTACCGTGTTCTCTGTATTATGTTACCGTACCCTCTGTATTATCTTACCGTACCCTCTGTATTATCTTACCGTGCCCTCTGTATTATCTTACCGTGTTCTCTGTATTATCTTACCGTGCCCTCTGTATTATCTTACCGTGCCCTCTGTATTATCTTACCGTGTTCTCTGTATTATCTTACCGTGCCCTCTGTATTATCTTACCGTACCCTCTGTATTATCTTACCGTACCCTCTGTATTATCTTACTGTGCCCTCTGTATATGTATTATCCGTTTGGTTTATGACACAATTATCCTAGAATATATGTCTACATAAAAAATCTTTTAATTATGAGAGAAGTTGTAACTTGGAAACAAAATGATGTTCACTGGTTATAGTGATTTTATATCATCGTTTTGCCACATTATACCGCTTGAAGTTATATAATATTTGTATTTTTTAACTTTTCTTTGTTGCTTTTCTATCACATTTATTGTGGCCGAGTATATGTTTTATTTAAAAAGATATATATTTAACTTACAGCATTGATCGTTTGTTGATTTGTATTCTCTACATTGGTTATGTACATGGTTCAGTTTGTCATTACTCAATAATTAGGGATTATTGGTGTAACTCGGTAGCATCTGTGCTACTTAGGTCACAATGTTCTGACATTGTACTTTGCTTTTAAAACAAACTGTTGAACACTGACTAAACAGTTGTTTTTTCGATAAATTATATATCATATGTCCCAATTTATATACATATCAATCAATATAAATAATTTTATATTTGATATGACAAAGTATCTCATGGATAACTTTAGGATTAAGTGAAACAAACAGGATATCGAGCAGATGTTGTCTGTTGTAGGGCTATTTTAGAAGCAGTCATTTATTGCATTAAATAACAATGGTTTTTTTATTGAAACAGATGTGTTTGTATGTAAAAATATAGTTAAAGCTTTTTAACAATATATAAATCTGAGACAATGAAACGTATAAAATGATAATCAAAAAACGCACATACTAATCCATGTTCAAATCACAACCCTAACGCAATGTAAAAACTTTGTGTGAAGACAAATAAAGTCTTTCTGAAAAAGTAGTATATACTATTACTTTGAAATGCACTCTTATGTTTTGTCATTCAACGACAAAAATCGTATGTAATACGATTGGATACTATAAGCAAGGTCACATCTTATAATTGTAATTTGACATTGATCACTATGTTTGTAGTTCAATTTTACTTCTTGTCCGATGTTTCTGGTGGTAAAATATTTCCGAGGACACTATTGCCCCTGAAGTAACTAATAATGCATTTCCGTGACTATTTCACTATATTCAGCGAGGTATTTCTATATAGCATCAATGATCACGGTTCTGTAGAGCGGAGTCCATTTATTTACTAATCAAATAATACACCTAATAACAACAAGTAAATCCATTAAGACTGATATAAGATTACATTAATCTTATCTCTTATAAGACAAAGGAATAATCACAGTAGTGATCAAATTAAACCTAATGCTGCACCAAACGTAACATGACGTCATGCGGTTTTTGTAGTTATATGGTTGAAGAGTTGAGTTGAGTAATGGTGTTTAACGTCCAAGTCAAGAATATTTCACTTATATCGAGATGTCGCCAGCTATAGACGAAAGTGCAGAAATTTTACCTGTGCGTTGCGCTTATGGCATTATACAGCAGGGTTCTTTAGCGTGCCAAGCCTGTTCTGTCTGTTACAGAAGTAATAACCCAACGCTTCAAATGTGTCTGAATTTAGTTGTTTATTTGAAGTTATATGCGTATGTGGTAAAAAGCTATAATAGAATAAGGAAACATGCATATAGCAAACCTCATAAAGAATTACATATAAATATTAATAATAATCGTACAAACGACATAAAAATTGACCTTTGCGTTCTACGTATGTATTAACATGTAACCGTGAATAATTCCATTAATATTACTGACCCAAAAATATAAGTATAAATAAAATGTAACCTACCAAAATTGAATGTGTGGAACACACCATAACGTATTGAAATAAAATATAATTACGTAATTAGCAATCACAGGTATAAGTAAATTGATTGAAGTAGTCGAAATAAATTATTGAAAAATAAGAAAATATAAAAAACATATTTAAATAAATTAAATAAGAGTAAAAACTTACACTGTGTGCTGTATGAAGCGAAAATAAATGTAGTATATTTGTGGACCACAAACATCGACCATGATATAGACCTCGTGGAGCACGAGTGAGAACAACGCCCGTATATAGGTAGGAACGGTAATCACCGGTAATTAACAGGTGTGAAATATGAAATCAAGAACGGTAATTCATTATAATATATAATAAAGTCTAATCTGTGTATAACAACACCTGGCAATAACATCAACCTGTCTATAGCGGTATCTTTGACTAAATCTATAGAGTGGCCACTATAGACAAGTTTAACTATATATCGATATATAAATATATAAAGAAAAGTAACAAAAAATCAAAAACAAATAACAAAAATTCAAAAAACAAAATAATCTGACATTTGGTCAGAACACTCCCCGTCTGGTATCTACATGATGCCACTACTGAATAAAGTTATTCTACAAGTAATACAATTTCATTGATAGGGCGTACAAAAACTGTTGGTTTGCCATCTTTACATATTCTAACCTTTACTTTCCTTACAATTTCATCATTACTTTCAAATGTTTCCAAAATAACCCCTAACGGCCAATAAATTCGGTGTACAGATTTATCGCGCAACAATACGATATCGCCGACCTTAACATTTGATCTTCTGACATTCCATTTCGTACGTGATTGAAGACACTGGAGGTAGTCTTGTCTCCAGCGCTTCCAGAATATATCTGCCAGAAATTTGCATGTTTCCATTGCGCGCGATATATGTCATTGACGTTTAAAGCCTCGCTTATAACCGGTTGACCATTTACTTTGCCAGTAAGTAGCATGGACGGACTAAGAATTAGCGGAGATTCCGGATCTGAAGATATTTGCGCAATCGGCCTAGAATTTAGTATAGCACACACCTCGGCCATGAAGGTAGTTAACGTCTCGTGATCGATATCCTTATGCTTGTTGTCGAGCAAAATGGCATCTAAGATCCTCCTAGCAAGACCAATAATGCGTTCCCATACCCCTCCCATATGTGAAGAATGGGGAGCATTAAAAATCCACGTAGTTTCGGAGTCATAAAGAAATTTCCGAACCGGACCGTCCTCGACGTTAACGGCATTAATTTTCATATCGTCGACGGCGCCGATAAAATTTGTGCCTCGGTCGGACCGAAAAAGTTTAACGGGCCCTCTTAGTGCTATGAACCGTTAAAGCATTGATAAAAGACGAACTGCTCATATCTTGAACTACCTCGATGTGCACTGCTCTGGAGGTCAAACACGTGAACATGATAGCCCAGCGTTTACTATTGGCTACACCGCCACGCGTTCTACGGGCAACAACCTCCCACGGACCAAACATGTCAACTCCTACAGCGGTGAAAGGAGGACCAGGTGTTATTCTATCGCTCGGTAAATCTGCCATTTTCTGATGCTCGACGTCTCGTCTGAGCCGTCGGCAAATTACGCACCGATGGATTAAGGAAGAAATCGCTCTTTTAGCGGCGATTGCCCAGTAGCCGGCTTTCCGCAACGCACCTTCGGTAAAATGTCTCCCTTGGTGTTTAGTCGATTCGTGAATGTAACGTATCAGAAGTGTGGTGATATGATGGTTTTTGGGCAAGATAATCGGATTAACATCCAATTCAGGATCCTGTCCTCTGATTTTGTTCAGTCTGCCACCAACCCTTAATACACCCTCTCTATCCAGGAATGGAGACAACTTAATTATAGGGCTATTGTCGTGTATAGCTTTGCCCTTCGATAACCTCGAAATATCATCGGAAAAACACTGTCGCTGTGCATTTTTGATAAGGACGATTTCCGCATCTTTATACTGTGTCGGGTTCTTGTAAGTTGAACAAAGATGCCAACCTGCACATTTGCCGTCGGGATGTTTAATCGAATAAGCAATATGTCTCAATAATGAAACGGTTCGAACCAGCGATCTCCATCGAGAGAAATTTTGGATATGGCCCGAGTCGAGTGTCATACAATTTGAAACATCGGTGGTATGCACAATTATTTCCGGTCGGATTTCGCGATCGTCTTGCGGCTCGATAAGTGGGAAACTTGGTTTGAAATTGGTAGCAGGTTCATTTTCTCTACAAATCCACTCTGGACCTGCTATCCACGGACTAACATTTATATTGCTAATCGAAGCGGAGTACCTAGTACCGAAATCGGCAGGATTCTTATGCGTAGGGACGAAATTCCACTGCGAAGGTGAAGATATCTTGCGTATACGTTCCACTCGATTACTGACATAAGTGAAAAATCTACGCGTCTCGTTGCCTATATACCCAAGGACAACCTTACTGTCGGTGAAATACTGAATGGCACCGCGATCAATATTAAGCTGTTCAGATACAATCGCTCCAATCTCGGTTGCTAGTACAGCGGCACATAACTCTAGCCTAGGTATGGTATGACCCTTTAAAGGCGCCAATTTAGATTTGCCCATAATGAAACCAAGACTAGAATTATTAGAACTGTCGGTAACTTTCATATACGCAGCTGCTGCAACTGCCTTCTCCGAGGCATCGGCAAATATGAGTATTTCATAGCGGTCATAGTCACATAGTGACAACGGAACGTACATGCGCGGAATAACTATATTAGTAAGTGATTGTAACGATTTCAACCACTCTTGCCATTCACTCTGATGATGAGAAGACAACGGCTCGTCCCAGTCTGTACCAGGTGGTGTGGCTTCTCTAAGTAGAATTTTTCCACTTAAAACAATAGGTGCTATAAAACCTATAGGATCATACAGACTGTTAACGGTAGACAGTAAACCTCTCTTAGTATACGGTTTACTACTGATATTCACGTTGAATATAAACTGGTCGGAATTAAGATTCCATGACAGTCCGAGACTTCGCTGTAACGGTAACAAGTCCTCGCCTATGCATAAGTCCTTTAGATCCTTTCCGAGGTCATCCGACGGAAACGCATTCATAACGTTTGTACTATTCGACGCGATCTTGTGCAAGCGAATTTTACCTTCCGACATTAGCGCGTTTTGCGTACGTTGCAAGAGATCGATCGCAGATTCGTCGGACGGCAAGGATGTAAGACCGTCGTCTACATAGAAGTTGTGATTAACAAAGTGTTTGACATCGGCTTCGCAGTTTGCAACAGCCTTCCGGAGTCCGTACGTAGCCACGGCTGGTGACGGGCTATTTCCAAATACGTGAACGCGCATCCGATACTCGATTAAAGGTTTGCTGAGGTCATTGTTTTCGTACCAGAAAAAACGTAAATAATCTCGATGGTCTTCGCTGACACAAAATTGGTAGAACATCTGCTCGATGTCAGCGGTAACCGCGACCTTATTAAGCCTAAACCGTAACAAAACGCCCAATAGACTGTTGGTTAGAACAGGTCCCGACATTAAAACGTTGTTGAGAGACACGCCTTCATACACCGATGAGGAGTCAAAAACACCTCTTATCTGGTCCGGTTTTTTAGGATGATAAACACCAAACAACGGCAGATACCAGCACTTAGAACTATTTGTAGGCGGAGCTACTTCGGCAGCATTAGAGTCCAAAACTTTACGCATAAAAGTTACAAAATGGTCTCTCTTTTTACAATCCTTTTTTAGACTGGCATCTAACATTAAAGCCCGTTTCCATGCCAAACACCTATTATTCGGCATTACTTGCGCGTTTGCCCTAAACGGAAGTGGTGCTGTCCAACAGCCGTTACTATCCTTATGGAACTCTTTATCCATAAGATCTAAAAAACGCCTATCTTCCTGCGATAAACCAATAGTATCATCATCGGATGATTTCTGAAACAAGGCTTCTTCGGCATACTTATTCACTTGTGGCTCGATGTTGTGAACAAGTTGTTCCTTAAGAATGATCGAATTCTGACACGGTTCGTAATTTGTACCTCGACCGTCCACCGTAATGTTAATTTTATTCACGTAGATTGAATCCGGTGAGTGCATACCATTTAAGCAAACGTTACCGATAATTACCCAGCCTAACGGTAGCTTTTGTGCGAATGGTGTGTGCTTTGGTCCTATTATCTGTTCTTGTACATGATGAATTTCGGACACGTCTCGGCCTAGCAAAAGCTGAATGTTTAACTGTGGGTCGAACGCGGGTATGTGCTCTGCAATACGTTCGAGATGTGGGAAACACCGAGCTACTTCTGGCGTAGGAATTTCCGAAGTGTTGTTAGGAATGTCATTACATTCGAATATAACCGGCACTTCGATACTGGTAGGGCTATTTACGGAACGAATTGTAATATTGTTAGCGCGTCTACCGTACATTGTAACTGTACCCGAACAAGATGTTAGCCTATAGCAAGTGGGTTCGGCCGACATGTTCAAAGTGTCAAAAAGTTCCTTTGACGCCAAAGATGAATTACTTTGATCATCAATTAGTGCGTATACTCTGATCGCTTTCTGCGGTTGACTGGACGGATAAACTTCAACTAATAAAACTTTACCACACGATCTACCACTAAACCCGTTACCACATAATGTAGTACATTTTGGTGCAATGCAATCTACAGGAGACACCGCCTCCCCGCCATGAGAGGTCCCGGGGTTAGCTACTAGCATGCATTACTGTACAGTGGCGACTACTATTACAGTGTTCACATTTAACGTCCGCTTTACAGTCGCGAGAAACGTGTTTAGTCGAACCGCAACATCTAAAGCAAATGCGTTTCTCTTTAAGGAACTTCTTGCGTTCATCGTAAGATTTTGCTTTGAAAACACGACACGCGTTTAACGCATGGTCAGCTCTATGAATAGGACAACGTTTAGCGATGTCAGTCTCATCGGAAACTTCGGTTCTGCGACTTAGAACAGAATTAGGTGTATTGAACCGTCTAACGTTTTGTTCCGTTGGCGACTTCGTATTTTCGTATATAAATGACGGGTCATTCTTAATCTTACTCATTCTACGTATAAAATCTACGAAGAACGTAAACGGCGGAAAAGATACGCTATGAGTAAGTTTGTATCTAGCGGCTTCGGATGTCCACTTTTCCTGTAAACTATACGGTAGTTTACTAACTATCGGTGATACACCTGACGAAGAGTCAAAGTAAGCTAGCAACTGACTATATCTAGCATCTGACTTAGTGCATTCTATCTCAGAGAGAATATCAGCGAGATCGTAAAGTTTCGTATATTCTCTGTTGCCTAACTTTGGAAACTTGTTTAACTTAGCTTTGAGTGAAGACTCGACAAGTTCTGGACAACCGTAACGATCATCCAACCTCTCCCAAATTAAAACAAGTCCACGTGACGGAGCATTGACGTTCGACGCCCTCAGACTAACAGCTTGACGCGAGGAATCCGGACCGAGCCATTTTACCAACAAGTCAAGTTCTTCGAAATCGGTAACTTTTAACTCGCGCATAATACTTTTGAAACTCGCTTTCCAGACCGAATATTGCTCTGGACGGTCGTCAAATTTAGTTAAGCGAGACAGTAATAACTCTTTTTTCAACAAAAAGCTAGTTAAATCTGACATAATAGACTGATCAAATGCTTGTTTTTCAACAACAGAATTATTGTCTACAATACCTGACTTACTCAAACCAGAAGTATTACATAACTGTTCAGGGTCAGTGATTTTTTCAATAACATGATGGGGTTCAAGAAATGTAACACTGGGGGTAACAGGTGGATGAAATGCCTTTACACTAGTTTCATCATTACAAGATAATTGTAACGGTTTATCATTATTTTTGTCACATTTAGTGTTAATGTAAGAACCAACGTCATCAGCTTGAGTTTCTGTCCCTACTGAAGCTAAATCATCATTGACAGTGTCATTTTCATACATTTGAAATAGTTTGGCTTTTGCTTCAGATACAGCAATGCTTGTTGAAAGTTCGAGTTCTTCCTCTTCGAATTTTAATTTTGTCTTGGCTAACTCAATGTCTTTTTTCGTTGAAATGATTTAAACCTTTCAATTAATTCTAATTTCTTCGCCTCCTCCCTAAGCCGCTTAGATGAAATATTTGACCTCGTACCCGACGAAGCATGTGACCTTTGACTTTTATTACTTTGGATGTCTTGCGTTTTTACCTTTTCCGCTTCGTGTATGTGAAACTTCGTGGATGTCATAAAATCTTGTAAAACACTATTTTTTACAGCAAAATATTCTTGAAATTCTTCAACGTCACACGACTCTAAACGTTTAAGATGATTGTCGTGACTTTCTAAATAACATTCATACATCACCATCCAGTCAGCAAATTTTGGTCTAAGTTCAACAACATCAGTGCCTTTGTGAATCTCATCTATTAAAACTTGTGACTTGTTATTTAATTTATCATACAACTCATTCAAGTGCTGACGATCATATTCTTTACCCTTTTCGGTGAATTTCTTCATCCTGGCTCCTTTACCCTCTAGATCTGAGTCCTGCTGGGCCTCCATACTTGTATACAGTCTTTTTACTTTCTGTCTGTACAGAAGTAATAACCAACGCTTCAAATGTGTCTGAATTTAGTTGTTTATTTGAAGTTATATGCGTATGTGGTAAAAAGCTATAATAGAATAAGGAAACATGCATATAGCAAACCTCATAAAGAATTACATATAAATATTAATAATAATCGTACAAACGACATAAAAATTGACCTTTGCGTTCTACGTATGTATTAACATGTAACCGTGAATAATTCCATTAATATTACTGACCCAAAAATATAAGTATAAATAAAATGTAACCTACCAAAATTGAATGTGTGGAACACACCATAACGTATTGAAATAAAATATAATTACGTAATTAGCAATCACAGGTATAAGTAAATTGATTGAAGTAGTCGAAATAAATTATTGAAAAATAAGAAAATATAAAAAACATATTTAAATAAATTAAATAAGAGTAAAAACTTACACTGTGTGCTGTATGAAGCGAAAATAAATGTAGTATATTTGTGGACCACAAACATCGACCATGATATAGACCTCGTGGAGCACGAGTGAGAACAACGCCCGTATATAGGTAGGAACGGTAATCACCGGTAATTAACAGGTGTGAAATATGAAATCAAGAACGGTAATTCATTATAATATATAATAAAGTCTAATCTGTGTATAACAACACCTGGCAATAACATCAACCTGTCTATAGCGGTATCTTTGACTAAATCTATAGAGTGGCCACTATAGACAAGTTTAACTATATATCGATATATAAATATATAAAGAAAAGTAACAAAAAATCAAAAACAAATAACAAAAATTCAAAAAACAAAATAATCTGACATTTGGTCAGAACAAAGCCCACCGTGGCATGGGACCTCGTTTATTTTAAGTTCCCATCCGAAAGAACCGCGACTTTCATTTCGTTATGTGGAGTGCTTGGCGAAAGAACAGTCACTACCCACTTTCAAGTCTTGGGTCAGACCCGGCCGGGGTTAGAACCCACGACCTCCCACTTACGGAGCGAGCACTCTACCAACTGAGCTATCGCAGTGGTTTAATATGGCTGAAGACGTCATCGCTATGTCGTTATCGTTGCAATAGTTTTTATACTAGTGCAATATTAATTTATTGTGAGACTAAATGTTATTATCGATAAAATACAAGTACATGTATTTCCTATATAAACTAGAACTTTTTATAATGCAGTCTAATACCCCCGCTGACCCCCCCCCCCCTCCCCCGCTGACCCACCATCTTGAGCTTGTGGTAAACAAATTTCATAAATACAAGCAGTCTGTGAAACACTTGGCAATTTAAAATTCTAAAATAATTAAATTTTGGATATTTGAAAATTTAACTAAATACCTAAACTAAATAAGTGAATAAAGAATAAACTAAAAGAGTTAAAAAGAAATAAGAGTAAAAGTAAGATTTCAGCGGTCACAATATTGTAACGAGAAACAAACAAGATTTGACCTCTTGACCTTAGACTTATGCACATAAGTTTTATATGCAACGCATCTTCACATGTTGGTTTTCGTTTGTGCCAAGTTTGATAAAAATCAATGCAATCAATAGACATGGAAGGTATAGAACGGACACCAGATTGTGACGGAAAACTAAGATTTGACCCCCTGACCTTTGATCTATGTATATAAATCTTCGACACATCGTCTCAACGTGATTAGTTTCATCAAAATCTATCCATAGACCTTGAAAATATGGAGCGGACATGATATTGGGACGGACTGACAGACAAGGTGATTCCTACATGTATATACCTGTATTCCTGTATGAAATGGGTTATTTAATTGATATTCTGAAATATCGTCCATCGTACTAAAATATGTCAAGTCAATTGGGGACAATATATTAATATTTCAATAACACTATAATATTTACATTTTTCTTACATGTGTCCCTCGTGCGCTACTGTATAAAATCCGGTAGTTTTAGATTATTGATTATTAGAAATGGCAACTGAAAGTTTCATCAATAATTTCTCATCTCATTTAGAAAAATCATAAATCATTATAAGTACTGGCGGATAGTGTTAGTCCCATTACCTCTCATTATCATGGCCAAATTTTGATGCAACATTTTTGGATAGTTGTAATGCTATATCTATTTGTAGTCTTGTTTAGGTGAACGTTCGTTTAAAAAATATCGAACCACAACTGATTACTGATGTGATGAGTAAAGGTAGTAACTAACACACATGCTACGAAATGCTATTATATGATAATGATTTATTTTTAATTCAGATACAAGAAATAATGGTGTATGACTACGTTTGATATCGCCACTGACAAGCTGCCGTGTACAGAGTATAGCTACAATAACCTTATGACAATGATGGAAATTGTTTCTACATCAAGTGTGTTTAACCTCGATCACCAGGAGTATATCACCATTGGTTAAATATCGTTATATTACTGATCCAGGAGATAACAATGGATCTACGTATTTATATTTAAATACATCAATAAAATAATCATAACTAAAATTATATATTTATGGATGGGAATTCAAACTTGGAATTTTTAATTAACGTGATGTTGGGCAGTATATATTTATACTTGGTTATGAACTGAATGAAAGTGGTCGGATTTATGATCATAGATACATCCACTTTAATAGTTATATGTAAACTTCTGACTTCAGTACTTGGAATAGTCAAGTTATATATAGTGAAAGGTAAACATTAATAGCATGGAAAGTATTTGGAATGATACATTATCGTACACAAGAATACCAGAAAACAACGTTACAGTTACACTTCAGGATCTCAACGATGAAGAAGCTCGACGTCGGTTAGCACCAATGATTTATCTCGGCATTTTGATATTTGTAGGAATACCAGGGAACATAACAGTTCTTCTAGTGTTCTTAACGAAAGATCAACGTTGTTCTCACGAAACGTTTATTCTGGGATTAGCTTGGATTGATTTAATTGCTTGTGTGGTTTGTATGCCCTTTGAAATAATAGAAATGAACTTTCAATACTTGTTTTATTCAGCGACTGTATGTAAAGTGTTTCGTTTTGGAGATAAACTAATTGCCTACGCCTCTATATTTGTTATTATAGCATTATCCGTTGACCGATATCGAAGAGTTTGTCATCCTTTTATGCGTCAAATGACGATCACAATGGCAAAGTGTATTTGTTTTGTGGCTATTTGTATTTCACTTTTGCTCTCGTGGCCTACGTTATTCTTATCTGGAACCAGAACAGTTGATCTTGGATATAATATAACAGGGTTCGATTGTTCTACATCTGATACTTACAGAAAAACAGAATACCCATTTATTCATAATATTGTGTTGTTTTCTGTATTTTTAGTATGTCTTGTGACGTTATGTATTTTATACATACTAATAGGAAGGGAAATATTCTCACATTATCAGTTCAGAAGCATATTTATATCATCTGTTGGATCGCCAAAGAAAAAGCAAAAATACGACATGTCCCCTTCAGAAAAACTTAATGGCAATGAACCAACAATAGAATTAATTAACATGCGCTCTAAATCAAGTAGTAATACGTCATTGCTTAAGGAACTTTATAACATAGCAAAACCAAGACATTTAACAGAGGAAGAAAAGGAAAGGAGAAAATCAAGAAAAGTAACAACTATAGCCTTCTTAATAATGCTTTCTTTTACATTAAGTTATCTACCACATATGATATTGGTGACAATGACCGCCATTAAGCGAGGATTTCTGGTGAAGCCTGGTCCTATAGCTAGCTCTTTATTGCCGATAGTAGTAAGATCGTTTTTCATCAATAATGTGATAAACCCGTTTATTTACGGAATTTGTGATTCTCATTTTCGCGAAATGTTTAAACAACTGTTTTGTAAGCATTTTAGATGTGGGAACAATGTTTGATTAATGTCAGACCTTTAATAATATAAATACCAAAGTAAGTGTTCATCTTATTATACAAACATTATGTTTACTTGAATAAATAACACATTGTCCTGGGTTATATATTATATATTTTGCTTTCAAACCACAATTGCACACTCAAGTATGTAGCTATAGTGTTTACGAATGCGATTCGTGCCTACCCCACAAGGTTGATTTTTATTCGAAAGGTTTGTTTTTAATGCCTGTCTTATCCACAGCACCCTACCATAAGCAAACAAATACATGATAGCCGGTTACATTACAGAGTAATATCAGAATTGAGGTACAAATTTTAATAAATAGGTCAGAAATATTGTAAGCGCTATATACTTATATCCATGATTACGCTTTGAAATGAAAAAAACATGCGACTAAAAAATAAAAAAAAATTTCTAATAATTTATCAATTCTGGTATTTATTCTTAAACTAAGATTTCCCTTAAATTTGGAAAATTTCAAATCTAAATAACCATGTTAATTTTTAAGATATTTAGGTGTTAATTCGAAGATCACGTGGAGCTTATTACATATATATTAACTTTTTGTCAAATATATTTATTTGTAGTTTCGAAATAGATGGTCAAAATTAGCAAAAGGATGTCCACGGAAAATGTAAGGAAATGACCCATAGGAAAATTTCATGCATTTCAAAACTCACATTAATAAAATATTGGTATAAATTGCTTTCTATCTATATAATAAAGTATATTCTAAAGTGTCATGTCAATAAAGATGTCTTTGATAAGGGAAAAGTATTACTTTATGTACATGAAAACTGTTACAGCAAAATGGCCATTTCTATACATTTGACTGCATATATATTGCGATTTTATAATGAATGCAAGCCTGCCCGTGAACAAAGCCGGTATTTAATTTAGTTTTCAATCACTTAAAGATTATTCACGGGCATGCCTGCCATCATGGTAAAAAATGAAAAACGCTTAAAATCAAATCAGTAATATGTCAGTCGCTCATATATTATAATGTATACACAATGTTCGAAAGCTTCGGTAGCTCAGTGGTAGAGCATTAGACTGCTAAGATATCACAAAATATTATTCTTTTTATTTGTGGGTTCGAATCGCAAACATTGTATGGGATTTTGTTTTTAGATTTTTTCCTTAATTTTGCATCTTCAAAAGATATTATCTAAATTATATTAAACTTTGTTGTTAATGAATACGTAATAATACCTTTTCGTCAAAAGTGTTATATTAATGTCTTATCAAGTTTGATAAGCATTGACATTGATATATTAACGTTAGAACATGTATATAACAAGACAAAGCAAAGATTAAAAATGTCGTCTCTTGTATACTGGTATATGTAACAAAAGAGTTAAGAGTCATGGTTGTAGGTTTGGTTGAAATCTGTATATAAACGTATTGAAAATGCTGTCGAGCCATCGGTAAATCGCCAAAAATAATTAACTTTCGATTCAAAATATTTCGAGTATTTATTCATTGTACAGCCACTTTTTATCACGGATTTAAAGTGCTGAAATATTACCAACGATTAAAACAGAAAACATTATTTTATATAACAGTTACCTCATACAAGCATACCAGAAATATTCCTGTGGGTCGATTGCTCGCAAAAACCGTAGACATTTTTTAAGTTAGGGAATGATTGTAAAACCAGGGTCACACACACACACACACACACACACACACACACACATATATATATATATATATATATATATATATATATATATATATATATATATATATATATATAGGTGACGTTAAACATTACTGTCAAAAGTGAAAAGTTTAACGTTTGTGAGGGTCAATCGTTTAAAATATTTTTAAAATACGCTTATGTCGCCTATGGTACTCTTGTTGTGTTTACAACGATTTTCTCTTATTCGTTTTCATACCGATATTACCATGTGGTTGACTGGTGAACTCGATCGTGCTTTATCAAATATCGACTTTAAATATACAAATACGTACAAATGTATAATTGATTAGACACAAGAGATAATTACCGAATTACATCTGTCTGTAATATCAGATAAGTTTATTATATTGTATTCTTATATAATCACTAGCATCATCTGATTCCTCAAATTGAATAACTCAGACCTGTGTTGTATTGATCATCACTCGTATCACAGAACTAACTATCGTATTAGGCTTAACCTCGTCTACGTTCGCTAATTAGGATCTAGCTATAGGTCCAATAATGAAAACCTACGTTCACTAATGGAACTGAAGTGATCACCGTTATGCTACAGTACTCTTATAATAATTAACATACACATTCAAAATTGTGCCAAAACTATATTTAAATTAAATATAGATTGAACATTGAAATCGGAAACTAAATGGACAACACTATCTAATGGACAACACTATCTTACGAAATGCATCTATTCTAATCGGAAACTAAATGGACAACACTATCTTACGAAATGCATCTATTCTAATCGGAAACTAAATGGACAACACTATCTAATGGACAACACTATCTAATGGACATGGACAACACTATCTAATGGACAACACTATCTTACGAAATGCATCTATTCTAATCGGAAACTAAATGGACAACACTATCTTACGAAATGCATCTATTCTAATCGGAAACTAAATGGACAACACTATCTTATGGACAACACTATCTAATGGACAACACTATCTTACGAAATGCATCTATTCTAATCGGAAACTAAATGGACAACACTATCTTACGAAATGCATCTATTCTAATCGGAAACTAAATGGACAACACTATCTTACGAAATGCATCTATTCTAATCGGAAACTAAATGGACAACACTATCTTACGAAATGCATCTATTCTAATCGGAAACTAAATGGACAACACTATCTTAAGAAATGCATCTATTCTAATCGGAAACTAAATAGACAACACTATCTTACGAAATGCATCTATTCTAATACTATTTAAACTTATACATGTAAGTTAGTTATAAGAAACAGTCGGGATTTTAAACAATAAATATCATGTACTCGAATCTGTTCTGATATTATTAGTTTTGAACAATTGCATCGAGAACAAAATCTAGGAACAAAAGCTCATTACGCCATTTGATCGAAATAAATATACGTATTTAGAAAAGAATGTACGCGTTAATATTTCAAATATTATAATTGCAATTCTGTCAATGGGAATATTAGTATTATATACATAACAAAACTAGCTGTTCTCCAATCTGGTAACTATCCATCGTTAACATATTAACAATATTATCACCTGGCAATAAACGGCGATAAATAAACTTAGTAAGGCCCAGCAATAATATTATTTACAATTAACACTCTCCTAATCCTAAATGCATTAACCACGTGCACATTGATATCGCTTCTACAGTCATGTTCATAAGTCCATTCCTACATACATCAACCACATTGATATCGCTTCTACAGTCATGTTCATAAGTCCATTCCTACATACATCAACCACATTGATATCGCTTCTACAGTCATGTTCATAGGTCTATTCCTACATGCGTTAACCACATTGATATCGCTTCTACAGTCATGTTCATAGGTCCATTCCTACATGCGTTAACCACATTGATATCGCTTCTACAGTCATGGTCATAGGTCCATTCCTACATGCGTTAACCACATTGATATCGCTTCTACAGTCATGTTCATAGGTCTATTCCTACATGCGTTAACCACATTGATATCGCTTCTACAGTCATGGTCATAAGTCCATTCCTACATAAATTAATCACATTGATATCGCTCCTACAGTAATGTTCATAGGTCCATTCCTACATGCGTTAACCACATTGATATCGCTTCTACAGTCATGTTCATAGGTCTATTCCTACAGGCGTTAACCAAATTTATATCGCTCCTACAGTCATGTTCATAGGTCTATTCCTACATGCGTTAACCACATTGATATCGCTTCTACAGTCATGTTCATAGGTCTATTCCTACATGCGTTAACCACATTGATATCGCTTCTACAGTCATGGTCATAAGTCCATTCCTACATAAATTAATCACATTGATATCGCTCCTACAGTAATGTTCATAGGTCCATTCCTACATGCGTTAACCACATTGATATCGCTTCTACAGTCATGTTCATAGGTCCATTCCTACATGCGTTAACCACATTGATATCGCTCCTACAGTCATGTTCATAGGTCTATTCCTACAGGCGTTAACCAAATTTATATCGCTCCTGCAGTAATGTTCATAGGTCCATTCCTACATGCGTTAACCACATTGATATCGCTTCTACAGTCATGTCCATAGGTCCATTCCTACATGCGTTAACCACATTGATATCGCTTCTACAGTCATGGTCATAAGTCCATTTCTACATACATTAACCACATTGATATCGCTTCTACATTCATGGTCATAGGTCCATTCCTACATGCGTTAACCACACTGATATAGCTCCTACAGTCATGTTCATAGGTCCATTCCTACATGCGTTAACCACATTCATATCGCTCCTACAGTCATGTTCATAGGTCCATTCCTACAGGCGTTAACCAAATTAATATCGTTTCTACAGTCATGTTTATAGGTCCATTCCTACATGCGTTAACCACATTCATATCGTTTCTACAGTCATGTTCATAGGTTCATTCCTACATGCGTTAACCACATTGATATCGCTCCTACAGTAAAGTTCATATGTTCATTCCTACATGCGTTAACCACATTGGTATCGCTCCTACAGTAATGTTCATAGGTCCATTCCTACATGCGTTAACCACAGTAATATCGCTCCTACAGTCATGTTCATAGATCCATTCCTACATGCGTTAACCAAATTGATATCGCTTTTACAGTCATGTTCATAGGTCCTTTTTTACATGCTTTAACCACATTGATATCGCTTCTACAGTCATGGTCATTGGTCCAATCCTACATGCATTAACCACATTGATATCGCTTCTACAGTCATGTTCATAGGTCCATTCCTACATGCGTTAACGACACTCATATTGCTCCTACAGGAGATCAATTCGTAATGCTTGTGTCTTTGGTTGAATGTAATAAGTTTTACTTGATTCGTAAATGTTATTTGGACATGGCTTGGTATGTTTTTTGTGATAACGAAAATTCAAGACTGGCTTTGAAGTAAATAGCATTTCTACAAATAATAACAATAAAATGTCATCCGTGACATTACATTTATTACATACCTGACGAACATTTATTACTTCAATTAAAATTTTGGAGAAAAGATTGTCGCCAAATCATTCAACTCAACATACAAATATATACTTAGTAGATGACGTTCTGTCTCTTAACCATCCTAAACTTGGAGACTATGTAAATGTCATCTATTCTAGTGGGCTTGAAATAAAAGACACGGCTGATTCCTCAAATCCTGCTTCATATTTAGACTTATATCTGAATTATAACGAACACGAAAGGCTACATTTGAAACTCTATGACAAACGTGATGACTTCAATTTTTTTTATTGTCAACTTCTTTTTTTATGTAGCAATATACATGCTTCTCCTGCTTATAGTGTATTTGTTTCCCAATTAATACGCTATGGTAGAGCTTGTTCCCACTACGGAGACTTTGTACAACGAAGTAGGCTGCTTGCAAATAAATTGTTGACTCAAGGATATTGCAAGCCTAGGTTTATCAAGGTCCTCAAAAAGTTTTATGGCCGTCATCACAGTATTGTTGACAAGTTTGATGCTTACCCTTCCGGTGCACCTGGCCTCACTTCCCTGGTGGAGGTTCGCGTGTATAACCTAACTTGTCAGTTCCTAAGTTTTTACTTTGCTTCTGGATTGTGATTCAGATATGGGTTAGTATGTTTGTTTTTACTTTGCTTCTGGATTGTGATTCAGGTATGGGTTAGTATGTTTGTTTTTACTTTGCTTCTGGATTGTGATTCAGGTATGGGTTAGTATGTTTGTTTTTACTTTGCTTCTGGATTGTGATTCAGGTATGGGTTAGTATGTTTGTTTTTACTTTGCTTCTGGATTGTGATTCAGGTATGGGTTAGTATGTTTGTTTTTACTTTGCTTCTGGATTGTGATTCAGATATGGGTTAGTATGTTTGTTTTTACTTTGCTTCTGGATTGTGATTGAGGTATGGGTTAGTATGTTTGTTCTTACTTTGCTTCTGCATTGTGATTCAGGTATTGGTTAGTATGTTTGTTTTTACTTTGCTTCTGCATTGTGATTCAGGTATTGGTTAGTATGATTGTTCTTGATTACATCCTGATTTATTGTTGTGATTTAACCTTTCGACAGTTTACACCATATTATTATTATGTCGATTGCGGGTCAAAACACCTTCAATGTTTTTACTAATGGTTCGTAATTTAGTCACAGCGAGGTGTAAAATTATAATATAACATATATTCAGATCGGTAGCTTATCATTTACTTACATTTAGTAAATTGTTTTATTTATATTGATTTAGAAAACATTGACATGATGCTGGTTTGTCAGATTGTTAGCTTTTACTGCCCCGTCAGTGATACAATATGTTTTTTTTCTCCTCACATTTGCATGTATCTGATGCATATATACAACACATGATATGCAATCGACATACTTTATTTAAACACTGTATGTGGTCGTCTGAGGCGTCTGATCGATATCGATCTCAACAATTATAATGTTAATCCTCTATGTACATGTACTTTACGAGTTGTCATTGAATGATTAATTACAGGGCACATCTGTATAGCGGTTTTTGTACCTTTATTTCTTTCCATCAAAACAACTACGGTTGCTCAGTTGGTAAAGTGCTCGCTCTGAATGTTGGACCTCGTGAGTTCGAATCCTAGAGGAGGCCTGATCAAGACATGGAACTACGTAGCTACATTCATTCCAAAATAACCGTGACGCTAATAATCCGCTAAACGGTCAAAATGTAATCAGACTTTTAATGTGTCTAAAAGCAAAGATGTATATGAACAGAACCCCAAAAATAAATTATTACACACATCAAATTCGAAATAAAAATTTTAAAAATGATAATTTTATAGTTTCATCAATAAATATAGAATAATACATGACTAAAGCCCTCGGTCTGATATGGGTGGTCTCGATCAGATATATGATATGGATTTTAACATGTTTTATTCTGTTTATCATATACAACAAATACATTGCCCTTAAAATGACAAAACGAAATTCAACTTGACACCAATTAGACGAAAAATGCATTACTCCAAATACTTCCACCCACAATATCATGTAGTCCTCACGAGATAAACCTTTGTAAGGTCTTATGGTGCTATTTTTAAGAGTTTTCTAAATGATATGCATTGTGTAGTAATTAGATCTATTTTTCCTAGAAGCCTGTGTGATATTAATATCAAACCGGCTTTTCCGACCAGGCACGTGCAGTCGGTGATATGAATGACGTCATTTTAGCCGTATCAAAGCATGCAGCAATTAAGCATATACTACCAAGTATATAATAAACTTATATAAAACTGTTTCATCTGGTTATATTTTTGCTGGTTCTAGCATTAATTGAACAAAACGTCTAATGCTGTTTGTCAGAACTTGTCGGGTCGAGTGAGAATGTATCCGGGGAAAATGCTGATTGTGGTACTTGAACCGTGTTACGGGGGTCTGAAATAATTAAATGTGCTTTAATAACACGGAATAAATCCGAACAGAATTTTACATACTGTGAAATCATCAATTTTCGCGCTCCTAAGATAAAGTATCATTTCGTGGGTATGAATTCGTGGTTATGACCGTTTTCCGGAAACATCTCCGTGTATCTCGTAACTTCCTATTAACTTATGTGTATCCAGAACCTAAGGGTTCGAACCGGCACTCGGCAGCACAACGGCTCAAATATGGGTTTTAATCTAATCCGAGCATTCAACAAATATATATTGCTATTCGGAGTTAAAGAAAACCACATAAATGACAGCTGTTGGTTCATTCTCAGGGTTATGACAAAGCTCTCACACCTCCAAAAACCAACAAAAATAGGAAACAACAAAACATATAAATTTATTACGAAATATTAGCTTAAAACAATCAACAGCTGCAGCAACAAATAACAATGAAATTCAGCACCATAACAACATTATAACTTTATAAAAATGGACAATAAAATAATGAAATAAAATTAAAATATCTAAGGGAGAATACCGGCGACGGAGCAAAAATATATCGAAAAATATTAACGACCTACATAATTAAATAAAGTACTATCTGGAGAAAAATGAACCTAACACCTTAACATTGTTTGTAATGGTCAAAAATCCTAACTTTAATGATAATAAAAAAAATACCTAAACGATAGTTAAAGGGATAAAATGAAATTAAACCCAAGGAAATATTTGGAATTAACCCCCCATTTTAGTATGAATGTCTAAAACATTAAACCACGTGGAGTGGGAAGAGACCACCAAAGGGCTATTTAATAGTGCAGGTCGTTTGAGAACCTTTTGCCACTGTAACAGCCGAGCGAAAGAGCAGTTCTATAGCGCCTTTTATACTATTTTGCCAGGGTGCATGAATAAATAAACCAATCAGAATAGCGAAAACAAGAACGAACTTAATAAAACAAAATCTATTCTGATTAGCCAAAAGTAGTAAATTAAACCAATGAAAATGAGTTTTACATATGACGCGGTAGAACTGACAAAATGGTTATTATTGTATAACAACAGATGAAATGTAAAATGAAAGTAGCGTATTACAATTAAAGTAAGTGATGGAAACTGAAATTGACTGCATAAATATAAATATAAGTGAAATATTTATACTGGGCGCGGCAGGACTAGATAATTTGCTGTTGGCGACGCTCAGTTAAAATGTATAAAATAGTTGCCGTTACATATGCACACCAAACTGCCTATTGTAAAGAGCGACGATCTGAGTATCAGCTCACGATTAGGAAAGATGTTTTACTATTATAGTAGTTTATACTATATGTATTAATAAAAATAAATTATCACGTCTATGCGTTTTTGATCACATCTTCATTCATTACAATTACGAAAATCCTTAGTTGAACAATATCATGTCTTAAGTCAATGTCTAAAAAATGGAAAAAAAATAGACTAAATGTTCCATCAACGCCCGTTTGCCAGATCCAATGGAAGTGCTGATGGAAACGGGTTCTAATCGGGATGCTGTGGCAACTCTAGCGGCAAATGATAAAGTAGAACCACTAAATAAACAGAAAAAGGCAGGAAAAGAAAGAGGGGGGTCATACATAAATTAGATCTACAACGACGAGACGAAAGCAAAAATTGCAAAATGTGCCATTGATAATAGGGTTGCATTTTTATCCAGAAAATTTAGCAAATAATTAGAGAAATATATCAGTGAAACTACCATTCTCAACATGAAACAATTTAATCAAAGTCAGAAAATTAAATCCTGGTAAGCTTTTGATAAAAAATATAACAGTACTAGAGAGAGAGAGAGAGAGAGAGAGAGAGAGAGAGAGATCATAATAATAATAGTAATGATAGTAAAAAAATGATAATAAATAATCTTCATTTATGGAAAATGAAAAAACGACTTTTTATTTGATTGATAAAATAAATTTGTATAAAACTATAAAATGTATTTTGTCTGTATTTTTAGATGAAATTAACCCATTAACTCTACTAAAATCACCAAGAAGAAACTAATTATATTACTAGGAAATTATGGTACAAAAGTTCGGAACTGAGTAATAAATACTAATACTCGCATTATGAGAATTGAGCACTGGATTAAACAAAAAGTCTTATTTGTATCCGATATACATGTACTGAACGAAAAATCTAAATTTCTTACTTATACTAATTTTAAAACGAAATATAAAATAAGATCAAACTTTTTAGAATATAATAGCATAATAAAAGTAATTAAATACGCAATTCAAGAAATGGAAATAAATAAAATAATGTTCTTTAACAATTTATTCCTTTCTATTTAATATAATTCTGAAATCTAAAAAAGGGGGCATAAGATATGCACAACTGTCTTATAAAAATAAAATAAAAGTAAAAAAGTGAGATAAAACGAAAATCAGAATTTAATATTTCGAATAAAACTTCTAAAACTATTAATGTTATACCCTTTTATTGCACAACAATTCGAATTTGCAATGGCTACAATATAGAATAAATAATAGGATTTTAGCAACTAATTCGTTATTAACAAACATTGGTATCAAAAACAACTTCAAATGTTCTTTCTGTAAAAACGCTAATGAGTCAATTCTTCATTTATCCTGGGAATGTCCATTGTTAATAATTCTATAGGCCTTATAAGATGAATATAATTTTTTATAAAATTTGAATATAACATTTGATATTACAACTAACATTGCGATTTTGGGTATTTTAAAACTTACAGAATAATTTTAACCTTTCAACTTCATTACGTTAATATCAAGAAACTATATTTACTGATGCAGAATACAGGAGAAAAACGTTATTTTAAATGGTTGAAAAACTACCTTATTGAAAACATTAAAATAGACCTAATTATCTTGGTAAAATTAGTAAAAATGAAAGTCACGGGATATGTTTGAGAACCCTCCCTGCGTGACATTTCAATGGCCGAACTTCAAAGTTGAACATTTCTGCCTTTTCACTTGTAGCTGAAGACGTCTCAATATAAGTGTAATATTCTTCACTGGGACGTAAAATCAACCAATCTTTGCATTACAAGATAAGGTTAACAAAATAGCTATAGTTATACCACAGAACATTTACTGAAATACTCATATCTGTCCATGTTCGAATCAAAACCCAGAAGCAATGCAAAACTTTAAAACTGTCAAGTTAGGTTAAACACGTGAACCGGGGAAGTGAGACCGGGTGCTCCGGAAGCATCTCCTGTTCAGCTAAAGTAGGTTATTTTATAATTAATGATCCCAATAGTACCTTTACAACATTACTGGATATACACTTCCGTGTATGTCTGTAAAAGGAAACTGTTGGCGGTATGGGGATTTTACACATGCAAAAACGACGATGTTTACACCGGAAGTGATGTCCTTGGTGACGTTTTACGTCATATGCGCATCAGAAGCCGCCATTTGCATGTTTTTTCAACATGTTAAATCCCCATAGCACCAACGTTTTTCCCTATGCAGATATATTTTGGGCTAATCGCGGATGTGCATACAGATTTCCTGTTACGACTAGGTACAAGTAAGTGAAAAATATCGATCTTTATTCAAATTTATTTGATTTTCTATGGATATAAAGAGAATTTTACTGTCACAGTCACAGTGGTGTCTACAGTATGCTATATTTGCTTTCAAATCGGTCAAAATATTGTCTTTGGATAAATTGTTAAAATAAAGTTTGATCGAGTCTCTCTGTTTTTCTTGTTTGAACATCTTTAAATATTTGAACTTCCATAATTTCGGTCAGAACACTTTAGATAAAGAATTTTTTTCCAAAACGGTCGTTAATGCTGCCAATTTAAAACGGGGTTGGCACTAAATATATTTGCACGTTGAATTAAACGATTTGGCGACAGTCTTCCCCGTAGATTTAGCGAGGTCCTTATATAGTTTATTAAAATGTAATAATAAATATGTTTGAATTCGTTTCACGCTATTCGCTATTTCGTTTAAAAGTCTTCTCTGAGTTAACAAATTATCCAGACATATCGATTATTTCATTGTTTGTTAGCATGGTATGAGTTAGACGTATTTCTAAAACAGTGAATTCGTCGGATCAAATGACCACTGACCATTGAGACTTGATACCCGTTGTTTTAATGAAAGTCTGGTTTATTGCAGAATTGTGAAATTTATATATTTTTAATGATTACCTCTGGAATCTGATTGAATGCATTCAATGACGAGGAATTGTTATATGAATGATTTATTCTATTCTTTAATAAATATAATACAATATGAAGTTCTTAAATTGGGATTTTTAAATTCTCAAAAGCGAGAATAAAAGGAACATGGTATTATAAGCGACCTGAATTATATGCCTGTTCTGTTTAGTTATATACCCCCTGCAAACTTGTTTGGGGGGTATATAGGAATCATCATGTCTGTCTGTCTGCGGGCCATATCTAATAGCTGTTTTGAACTATTTAAAACTATTTGTCATAAAACTTCACATGCATAATCTCCAAGATCCAAAATGACCTTGAATAAAGGTCATATCGGAAAGATCAAAGTCACAGGAAAAGTACGTTCGAAAATCGTGTATTGGCCATCTCTTATAACTGCTTTGGACGACTGACATAAATTGACAGGTGCAAAGGTTTATCGTGGTCATATCGAAAAGATCAAGTCGTTGGAAAACATTAAACCGTTGTAAATGTTGTAGTAGGGGTATTTGGCTGTCAAGGGACTTGTTTTTGAATAATTAACTTTTATTCACTTTTGGACAGGATGTTTTATAATTTTTTATTGAAATTAGATTAATATAAAAGCTTTAAAAATCGAATATTAATACAAATAGGCTGTAAAGTCTATTAAAAAAATTGTGTTACTGTTGCTAAGGTAGAAAATGTTATCAACTTGAATCTTATATCAAAAACAAAAATAAATTTACAATCGATTACTGATCGACTTTGGGAATGTTAGAGTATCGGCTATGTTATCAACATTTCATGATAATTATGTTTGTATATTGAAAATAATTATTGGAACCTGTTTTGACTACAATACAACGAGATAAAAGATGTCATCAATGTATTCTGGATTGAGTGACATATAATTGTGCGGTGTATCCGATCCTATATTCCCTTAACGAAGAGAATCGGACAGTCCTTTGTTCACGATTACTATGTTTTGTTTTATTTATTTATTTATTTTAAATGCGGTTATTGTACAAAAGAGACAACAACAATTGTAGTCTTTAGCTGAAAGCTTACTTTGTGAGATCTATAAATCACAAACTACGGACACGTGTTTCATGTCTGTATATGACGAACCAGTCTTAGAATTTTTATCCCTGTCGCGCAAAATACTATGCCCTTTAAGAAGTTTTTATAATCATCAGTTCTACTTTCATGATGATATCACCCTAATTAACCTGACCGTAGGTCATTGAGATAATTATAAGGCCATCGGGTATTCATAATAGTTTTGAGACATTTACGAAGCATTTACAAAATTGCAAACTTTTTACTGAATCTGCATCAAAGTTGAACTGCTTTAATGTTGAAGTTAATATGATGTTTATTCGTCACGATAATAAGTATGATGTCTCTGTATACAAGCTTGCCCTGCATACATGTATATATTGTACGTACTGTAGATCCAATTTCCTTTTATTCTCAATTTTAGTTGTAGACTAGAAACAAATTCAGAAAATGTTACTTGAAGCGGCAATTTTAGTAAACGTTGGTAACATGCTTTTCTAGCATAACTTATGCGAGGGTGCTGAATTAAAAAATGACGGACATTGTTTTAAGTTTTTGAAACCATAATTCCAAAAAAAAAACCCAGCTAAAACTAATAGTGTACCAACGAAAAAAATGTTACTCAGGTTGGCAAAGAATGGTTCCTAAAAAGTCGAGGTATCCGCCTATAGTAATAGAAACACAAAGAACTATATTACAGCCTTATCAAGCTTCTATAGGCGTCACTACTTGAGGCCAAATAGAAATAAATCTCTGTGCAAATATATACGGTAATATGAATTACATTTCTCCCTTTTTTATACTGGCGTGTATGGACCTGACTTTACTGGTTGGTTCGCTGTCTATTTTATTTGAATGTTGCTATTCTTCGCCAAAGTTTAGCGCTACTGTCAGAAATTGCCATTTCTCTGCTAGAAAGCCACATGCACACAAACAAAAAACCCACGTGTCACAATGACTTAATTTGCTTTGCGCCATAAGGCGTATATATATTGTGTCTAGCGACGGCATGTCAGTGTGATTTCGTTGCAAAAATACTTCGGTTTAGGTCGACATACTTGTATTTAGATGGGATCAGTGATAGAAAACATTCAAGGAAGTCTGTTGTTAGAACTACCTGTGCTGTAGAGATAATTCTTGACACCTGTGAAGCATTTTTCAGACCACGTAGTAATGTTAAGGGTTCAGGGTAAACACTAGTTCGAAAAGGATGTCTACGGTTTTTGCGAGCGATCGACGCACAGGAATATTCCTGGTATCGCTTTAAGATTTTACCTGTATCATGCCACTGTTATATAAAATAGTAATTTCTGTCAGTTTATCGGCGATAATACGGGTATTTCAGATTAAATCCCTAATAAAAAGTGACTGTACCATGAATAATTTCTCGTAATTTCTTTCAATCGAATAGTTTTTGGCAACAATTTACCGATGCCCCAGCAGCATTTTCAATTCGTTGTTTCAGATTACAACCAAACCTAAAACCATGACACTTTTTTGTTACATATACCAGTATACAACAAGAAACACGTTGGTAAGACGGCATGTTATATTCGAGACTTTCGCTTTGCTTTGTCTTGTTATATACATGTACGTGGATATTATTATCGATGCTTATGTACAACTTGCTCATACGTTAACACGTTTGACGAAAATAGTATTATTACATATTCATTTGCAATTGCGTTAAATATAATTTCGATTATATTTTTGAAGATACAAAAATTAGGAAAAACACATAATTTTAAAAAATCTGATGAAATGCTTGGGATCCGAAACCACACAAAGAAAGAGTTACATTTCGTGATATAGCAGTCGAATCTATCACTGAGCTACCCAAGCTTAAAAATGTTTTGTATATATTATATGTATGAGTGATGGACAAAAATAATGATTTAATTTTTAAGCGTTTTTCAATTTTTTACCATGTTGGCAGGCATGCCCGTGACTAATCTTTAAGTCAGTGAAAACTAAATTAGGTACCTAAATTTTAATATCGGTTTTGTACACGGGCAGGCCCACCATCATTATGAAATCGAAATATATATGCAGTCAAATGTATAGAAATAGCCACTTTTGCTTTGCATCACAGTTTTCATATACATATTATAATACTTTTCCGTTACCAGAAATATCTTTATTGACACGACACTTTAGAACATACTTTATCCTATAGATAGAAAGTAATTTTAACCAATATATCATTAATGTAAATTTTGATTTTTTCCTATAGGTCATTTTCTTATATTTTCCGTGGATATCCTTTGTCAAGAGCAGTCCTAACGCATAGCCTGAAGACTTTAGTGCTATGTAATCTTTGTTAAAAGATTATCAAATTGTTGAGTGCTAAGTCTAGGCATTCTGTAATAGTCAACATCAGAAAGGCCGCGTGGATCATCAAAATCATTTTTCTACTTTTACTATCATGAATTCTTATTCGGAGATTGTTTAATAATTCGGTAACTTCCGATGTATGCAGACTTGATGAAACTTTTTCATCTTCAAAGCATTTACCATTACTGAAGTTTTTTATATTTTGTCCAGATAAACGATTACAGCATATGCGAACACCAGATGGTGCAAGGATATCATATTTGACGAAAATGTCACTTCTTGCTTTAATTAGCGCAAATTTTCTTGGGAAATATTTTCTTTGAAAATACAGCAAAGTGTCATTTGATTTGCCCCAGCTCAAAACGTGTAGGTCCATACAATCAGATTGCACGTCTTTTCGAGGAGTCGCAGGCTCATGATCTTCCGTCTTGCTCAGCTAGTAACATTTATCACATATGAAACCTACCCCGACTTTTCATTTATGGCGGAGTTTATTTCGTGCGACGATTACACTTATAACAGTTTAATGTTTTGGCATTTACTAGTACATATTCATCGTACTCGAAACACATGGGAAATGACAAGTGGCTTTAAACTGGACTGTAATGTCGTTGTATATGTTATACGTATAAAGCAAATATGTGTGAATGTCTTTATTTCTATTATGTTGTTTGTGGCAGAAATACATATTATTGCATTTAAGTTTTAACTCAAAGTAAGAGTGGTGGGTCAGCTAGCTAAACAGGGAGTGTTTATCATTTCGAGTCACCCGGTCTCACTTCCCTGGTGGAAGTTTACGTGTCTAACCTAACTTGTCAGTTCCAAAGATTTTACTTTGCTTCTGGATTGTGATTCGGACATGAAAAAGTATGTTTGTTTTTAATTAAAAAGAAATATAACCGTAAAATATAATTTGTTTTAAAATGAATTAAGATAAAAATAAAATGGTAATTTGGGTATTCGAACACACAGCGTAAGACATTATAGTCCCTACATGTATCCACTGCAACACACAGGCAATTGTTTACAATGAGAGTTTATTAATATCAACCCCGAGTATAGTAGGAAGTTATATTGGAGTAGCTCTCTGAACATTGATTTTTGCAAAATTCACTGTCAGCGTATATCTCTCCAATAACCATACTTTGCATATCTAACAATAAAATAAGGTAGTTTTTGTATTTAAAACAACTTTAATGGAGAGACATGCGCTCAATGTGTATTTATTAAAAACGTGTTAATTTTCACTGAATTGGTCTATGTTTGTATAGAGTATACATGTGTTAAACATATATTGTAAGATTTTACTGAGATTTTTACCATATGAATATTTTTCAAAATGATAGTAATAATAATAATTGTTTATTGCACAAAGTACATACATACGTGTAGCATATATACATAAACATAGTTATATATTTGGCTGTCACAATAATGTCATAATGTTTCATAAGCAATATATGTATACAATACATTTGATTAGATGGATAAACAGGTTAAAGTGAAGCGTCTCTTCGTTTGAAAGCATAATACAAAAATTTACCTAGTCTGTTAGTTTTGGCAAAGCTATACTTTCATGATAATAATATATAAAATTTATATAAATTCGGCCAATGACAAAAATATTTAGAAAAATATTTGATACGCAAGTCAGAATATGCAGAAGGACAGGCAAGAAGAAAATGATACTCATTTTCTATGACACCCATGTTTCAACATTTACATAAACGAAATGACTTATCAACATTGTAATACCTCGCAGTTTCAACAAACAATGAATGTGAACCAACACGAAACTGAGTGATTATATGTTTATATTTTGGTTCAATATCAACTATTAAATAATTTTCGAGACCAAAAATAACTTAAATTGTTTATATTTTACATTTTTTAACAATCTGTCATACTTTTAATCTATTTTATTTGTAAAAACTGGTCATGTATTTTTTGTTTAATAACATCAAAATCAGGCATATAAAAATCTTGATAGTACCAATAAAAAGATAAACCAAGATTACATAAACAATCTTTTATATTACTAGCCCAATTCTGACCATTATACTTTACATCATTATCTGCATCAGTACGTAGTAGAGAATATACAAAATACAATAAAGAGTTTTTATTCTTTAAAATTTCCAACCAGTTTTTAAAGATATTTATGTGACCCAGCCTGAGTTGTTAATGAAACCGTTTAAATAACAATAGAACAACCACGGAGTGTATAGGTTGTTTATTAACCCAATAAACAACTATAACAACAATGATTACTGCCTCCAACAGTTATACAATGCTAAATTAATTGGAGGCAGTGAACAACATATAATATAATATAATGCAGTATCATCAGGATAAGTGAGACAAAGATATGACTACGATATGCGTGAACAAAAATAAAAACACAAGTTTACCATACATAAGTGATGACAAAAATGTACTAAAACAATGAACGATTATCATACAACATAAACCAATGAACATTAAATAAAATAATAAGCAATTGACGAAAAAAAGTGATGTCTGATCAATAAAAAATGACAGCACTTCGTCAAAAAAAATACGCTGACAAAAGAGTTAAATTAAAATCGAGAAAAAACTGGCACCTTGCACAAAAAGAACTGCGTCGGGAGGGTGGACGGTAATAAAAAATAGGTATCACACCAAATAAATAACTAATTTAGAAACTAAAAATTCACAACAGCCGAAAATGAAAAAGTGATAATAAGGATCATTGATTGGTTGTTGGGTACGACAATAAGAATGTATAGTCTGTATCATATAACATAATGACAAGATGATGATATGCTAATCCCATAAAGATTCTCATTGCAAATTTCTTTCAATGAGATTTATTTATGTGACCCAGCCTGAGTTGTTAACAACAGAACAATAGAACAACCATGAAGTGTATAGGTTGTTTATTAACCCAATAAACAACTAAAACAACAATGATTACTGCCTCCAACAGTTAAACAATGCTAAGTTAATTGGAGGCAGTGAACAACATATGTAAGAATATAATGCAGTATCATCAGGATAAGTGAGACAAAGATATGACTACGATATGTGTGAAAAAAAAATAAAAATAAAAACACAAGTTTACTAAATTTGGAGACTATGTAAATGTCATCTATCCTAGTGAGCTTGAAATAAAAGACACGACTGATTTCTCAAGTTCTGCTTCATATTTAGACTTATACCTGAATTATGACGCACAAGAAAGGCTACATTTGAAACTTTATGACAAACGTGATGACTTCAATTTTTCTATTGTCAACTTTCCTTTTTTATGCAGCAATATACCTACTTCTCCTGCTTATGGTGTATTTGTTTCCCAATTAATGCGCTATGGTAGAGCTTGTTCCCACTACGGGGACTTTGTACAACGAAGTAGGCTGCTTGCAAATAAATTGTTGACTCAGGAATGTTGCAAGCCTAGGCTTATCAAGGCCCTCAAAAAGTTTTATGGCCGTCATCACAGTATTGTTGATAAGTTTGATGTCTCTGTGTCCAGGATTGCCTTGGATATATTTGACGTCTCATAGTTCCATGTTCCTTTCACACAATTTTGGTTACACACGTGACGGGTGTAGCTAGCTAAACAGGAGGTGCTTACCCTTCCGGAGCACCCGGCCTCACTTCCCTGGTGGAAGATCACGTGTCTAGCCTAACTTGTCAGTTCCAAAGTTTTTACTTTGCTTCTGGATTGTGATTCGAAAATGGATAAGTATGTTTGTTTTTGATTACCATACATAAATGTTGACAAAAATGTACTAAAACAATATACGATTATCATACAACATAAACCAATGAACATTAAATAAAACAATAATCAATTGACAAATAAAAGTGGTGTCTGATCAATAAAAAATGACACCACTTCGTCAAACAATACGCTGACAAGAGAGTAATATTAAAATCAAGTAAAACCTGACACCGCGCACAAAAAAGAACTGCGTCGGGAGGGTGGGCGGTAATAAAAAATAGATATCACACCAAATAAATAAGTAATTCAGAAACTAAAAATTCACAGCAGCCGAAAATGACAAAGTGATAGAAGTGATAATAAGGATCATTGATTGGTTGTTAGGTGCGACGATAAGAATGTATAGTCTGTATCATACAACATAAGGACAAGATGATATTATATGCTAATCCCATAAAGATTCTCATTGAAAATTTCTTTCAATGCGATTAATTTTTGTGACCCAGCCAGAGTTGTTAATGAAACCGTTTAAATAACAATAGAACAACCACAGAGTGTATAGGTTGTTTATTAACCCAATAAACAACTAATACAACAATGATTACTGCCTCCAACAGTTATACAATGCTAAATTAATTGGAGGCAGTGAACAACATATAATAGAATATAATGCAGTATCGTCAGGATAAGTGAGACAAAGACATGACTACGATATGTGTGAAAAAAATAAAAACACAAGTTTACCATACATAAATGTTGACAAAAATGTACTAAAACAATATACGATTATCATACAGCATAAACCAATGAACATTAAATGAAACAATAATCAATTGACGAATAAAAGTGGTGTCTGATTAATAAAAAATGACACCACTTCGTCAAAAATGCCCATTATCATACAACATAAACCAATGAACATTAAATAAAACAATAATCAATTGACGACTAAAGTGGTGTTTGAACAATAAAAAAATGACACCACTTCGTCAAAAATGCCCACAAAGGGCTCTGAGCCAGAGCAAGCCTAAAACTGGCTTACATCCAAACACTGTTTACAAATCGCTGTGATTTGCCCCATACAAAGTTCACTCTGACCTGACTTTCAATGATGGAATGTTTGCACCACACACTGACCCATGGCCATGTCTTATATGTCGGTAGCATAGTGTATTATGAACTAAGATGTCTTTAACGCGATGAAAAAGTTCAAAAGACATAATAATGTCCATGAAAGTAAGTAATTAAACACAGATAAAATAAGTATCCAAAGAAAAGGAATAAATATCCACAAAAAACTGTCAAGACGCATTAACATATCACCATATTATGTATCAATAGATGAGGCTGCTAAATATCAATAATGATATAGTACTAACAAAACAAATCCTGGTGAGCTTACACAATAAATGTCACCATAAAGAGGAAAATATTATAAAACAGCTAAAATTAACAATTAAAAATAAATGTCACACCAAATAAATAAGTAATTCAGAAACTAAAAATCCACAGCAGCCGAAAATGACAAAGTGATAGAAGTGATAATAAGGATCATTGATTGGTTGTTAGGTGCGACGATAAGAATGTATAGTCTGTATCATAAAACATAACGACAAGATGATATTATATGCTGATCCCATAAAGATTCTCACTGAAAATTTCTTTTAATGAGATTTATTTTTTAAAAATCAAACTTTAAAGAAAACCTGCCAAGTTCACCACAAACTACACACGTAGCAGTGTAAGACTTTACATTTAGAACCCTTTTAAAATATTTTAGGTGATCTTTCTCTAGCTGACAAAAATGACTAAAGCCCCATACTTCAGATGTATATGTCATAATAGCTAGAACTAATGCATCAAACATATAACATTTCTTCTTTACATTAAAATCAGCTTCATGACAAATACTATACGGATTAAATAATGCTTTGGTACTGTGATCAACAATCTTACTTTCATGTGATTTAAAGTATACATTATATGTAAAAATAAAACACCAAGATATACAAAATTCTTAACAATGTTTTTAAACCATTGTAATAAAAAGCAGTATTTGGTAAAATTCTAAAGCGCGCTCTTTGAAAGATAACAGTTTTAGTTTTATCTACATTAACCGACAACTGGTATTTTAGACAATACTCATATAATCCATTCAATAACTGTTGTAATCCTTTAGTAGCTTTAGGTTTTTTCACTAATGATATGTTTTTAACATACTTTTGAATTTTGAATTCGATGGTGCTGAATTCACAAATGGCAGATACCAAGCAAATTTTGAGGTTTTTAAACACATAATTCCAAAAACAAAATACCGACTATTTCAATTTATTGCCATATAATTTCTCAGTATTATTGAAATTGCATGTTTTAGCAAAAAATGGTTCTCTTTTTTATCATTTCAGCATATTTTTAGGTTGCTAAATTAAAACGGAAGAGGCTAAACTGAAGCTTTAATATTTAAACCCAATTTTAAACAATTTCTAAAAATGAAGTAGTGGTTATAATTAGGTTTTGGCCATTATCTGTGCCTATCGTATAACACACTAATTAAATCAACAGTATAAAATTAAGTGCATAACCAAAATCATACTGAAATACTATGTTATTCATATTATAATGTGGAATTAACGGACAAAATCGAAACTTGAGTTTGAAATGCAAAAATAAGAGCCTATTCCCTACCAGTCTTTTATCATACAGTTTGAAACATGTTCTTGTAAAATAGTATTTAGAACAAGTCAATGGAAATGTCAAAATACCAAATTACTATGAATGTCGTCATGCGTCAAACTTTTAAAAAGGACATTGCTTTAATAGATAGAATCACAATCATATGTAAGGTTTGAATTTTGGCAGTAATATTGCATTATTTTGAAACATAGTATATCGATATCTACATAGTTTTGCCAGCGATGTATAAGGAACTAAATGCAACTGTTTAAGAATTCATTTTCTTGAAAGTAAAAAAGTTCTCAATTGAATATGTATATGGCATCATCATCTGACTACAGGGTAATGTAAATGGCCGTATCAGTGTTGGAAATGGACGAAAGACTAATTGCTAGCTTCAGCAATCGGCTGGCCACTCAATCAATTTAAAATTTAAAGCCATAATCGTTAATTGCCGTCAAGGCAATGGTATAATTGTGCTAGTGAGCCAAGAAACCTTTACTGAATTTTCCACAGCATTTTTCCGTAACAGTCTCACAAGTAATACAAATTATGTGCTATTTATTTTTTTTGTCCCTTTTGAAAATAATCTACATGTACCATCAGAATACTATCAATATCTAAGTTAACAGCGGTCATTAGCTTTCCAGTTGATGGAACAGTCATTCTCTGCCTTTTTGGCGGAGACAAACCAGAGTGGTTCCATTGTTTAGACTGTTGGTTTGGATTTGGGATGAAATAATTGACCCACTTTGCCTCCATAGTAATCAATATCTTATGGAAGCTAGCAGTATGTGCCACTAAACGTTTAGAATAATGTCCGATTAAATTCGTCTTGTGTGCTTCTGATTAATTGCCAGAAGCCCAAAAAGCTCAAACCTTTTTCATTACAGGATGTCAGAACGGTAAAAATGCCAACTCACTCACCTTATTTTTTTGTAACTAACCCGTAAGTCATAATAATACCATGGGTTTTTATTTTATTTTTCACAATTTTAAAATGATTAGTAGCCAACCTTCCAAAATCTAAAAAAATGTTAACCTTTTTAAAGTATTTTTTACAGATTTGTAAAAATAATTTTCTTTTTGAAAGAATAGGATTTTTTAGAAATGAGAACCCAAAATTAATGATGATTCGGCTACCATGAATGACAACAAAGCTTTATTGACCGTGTCTGTTGTTGCAACTGTGGCATGCCTTCCAGGACTGGGGTAATCATCAATATTCTGCCTGTCCCGTTTATAATCCGCCATCCACCTTTTTACCTCTTGCCTATCAAGGGTCATCTTTACCTAGTGATACTATTATACAGTATGGATATTCTTGGGTGCTTAACTGTTCGTGTGCAAATATTGAATCCTGCTCTTTAACAATTTTATTTTTTCATTTGCCAAGTCACTAGCCTTATTTACTTTAGAGTAATATCTTGTTGATATTAGCTTACAATATGACACCTGCCTACATACATGGATTAAAATAGTAAGGGAGTAGAAGGATTAAAAGTGCAAATGTCCTTCAACAGAAAGTTCACGACATATAATTTAGTCCAGTTTTAATAAAACCAAAAGTAGTGTTGCTTTTGCTATAGTTGAATATCAAACAATACATCAACATTTTTGTAGTGCAAGGGTACCCTTTTAGCGAAAAAGTTAGCTTAGACTTGCTTGTTGATGACTTAGCACATCTATATACTGTATATGTTTTGCAGGCTAGTGTCTTTACATTTACTTGGCTTCTCCATTGTAAAAAAGAAAAGTTCTAAACAATTTGGTGCAAACACAGGTTTTGATTTTATAAACTATTTTATTCACTCTCTGATCTATATAAATCAGTCTTTCAGCATGCCGTATGTCATACCCAATTCATTTAATCAAACAGAAACATACAGCCCCATGTTAAATGTTTAAATCACGATCCAAAAACAAAAGCGGAAACATTTGAAACTAAAGTTAAACTTGTGATCTTCGTCCAGGAGTCAAATATATCCATTTTTCATATGACCTTTATAGCTATGCCAACTGAGATGAAGGCTGCATACCATATCTTTTGATTTCATTAGTATCAAGCCACCTTTTCCAAAGTTATTGACCCTGAGATATTTTGCAACATTTGCTGGTTTTGTTGTTATTCACTTTAAAAAACTATTACTATTATATAAAAGCAAAACATTGAAAAATAATGAACATGAAAAGCTAAGTAGCAATGTATGTAAAAATATGATCTATAGACGAATTGTTACCTATGGATTATATTTATTGCGGATTTTGTGTTTTTGGCTATATTTCTTTTTTTTAAAATCTTTATAAATAGATAAAAACATCAACTTGCAAATACAATCAACATGCCAAGATGTAACTCCGTAGCAAATTCTATATAAGATAAACAACAAAAGTGTTTTGCCGCTACAATTTCAGTATCTTCCAAATGTTTTCAGGTGAGCAACAAGGCCCATATGCTTTTTGTTTAAATTGTCTGCTCGTTGCCGCCCAGGTAAGCCTTGAAATATTGCAAGCTTTCATTAATAGCTGTTTCTTGCGACTAAAAGAACTTCTTCATCAACTTTCACGCAAAAAAGTTTTGATTTTGGCGGCCATTTTGATTTTTTATTATTACCTACTTAAAGCAATTTTTTAGCTTGTTATTCGCCATATCGAACCCAGCGCATCCAGAAAGATATATTGTTTGATTTTACTAAAAGAAACGCCTCTTCCTCTTTAAAACGACAATTTTTCTAAAAAAGTGTCTAGTCCAATGCACACGTGGCGGGAATAAGGAGGTGTTAACCCTAACGAAGAAACCGACCTCACTTTCCTGTCGGCAGAACACATGTTTAACATTTTTGTGCCAGCTTCAAAGTTTTTGCTTTGCTTTACGATTGTAGTTTGGATATCAATTGGATTTTGATTCAGAGATGCAATTTTTTAACTTGTCTTAATACGATGTATATTTCTTCTGCGGGCATGCTTATACGTCTTTGACTGAAACACCGCTTATATATATAATTACTGATGTACGTCAAAATCAAAATGGTAATGTTAAAATTATCCACAACTGGTCAAAGCAATGGCTCGTATCTTTTATTTCTCAAAAAACAGAATCTATGATTTGTTCTCGAAAATTAATACAGCCATTTCATCCGGCAATATACTTGGACAATTCATTAATACTTGAAGCTGATTACCATAAACATCTTGGTATGATATTGTCAAATGATGGTACATGGAAAGCTCACGTTGACGGTCTAATCAAAAGAGTTTACTCTATATTAGCTATTCTCAAGAAATTGAAATTCCAAATTGATCGCAAGTCTCTCTCAAAAAAAACCATTTTTTCTTCATTCGGTCATTACTAGAATATGGAGACATCCCCTGGGACAACCTCAATCAAGAATATATAAATAAGCTATAAAAAATTAACATTGAAACTCTCCGCAAACAAATTATCTAGTGTGTCTTTATTGTATCAAGAATTCGGTTGGGAAACTTTAGAATACCGTCGTAAAAAACATAAACTGTTACAATTCTATAAAATGTATCACGGCCTGTCTTCTCAATATCTAAACGACTTGATACCTTCAACAACTTTCCAGAGACACTCTCATAACACACTAGCAATTTAGACACGTTCTTGTGCAAAACGGATACTTACCTCAAATCTTTCCTACCTTCTGTAATAAGAGATTGGAATGATCTATCTTGACGTATTCGTAATGGCTCTATTTCTCAATTCAAAACATTTCTCATTAATGAATCACAGATCCCATCCTACGTTAATATTGGCAATCGTATTGAACAAATTCATCATTGTCGATTGCACTTAAAATGCAGTGTATTAAATTCCAATCTCTTTTACAAAAATCTCAAAGAAAACCCTAATTGTTTATGTGGTCAAATTGAGAATACGGAACACTTTTTATTACACTGCCTTTTGTATCATGTTATTCGACGTCGTACTATAGGAACCTTGAATTGCCATTATAATTTGAGTACATTGTTATATGGAGACACTTCACTTACACCAGCGAAAAAAGTTGTAGTGTTTTTACATGTCCATGAATTAATTCGCCAATCCAAACAATTTCACTGAAAAACTATTTATACTCCATTGTTTTATGTGCGTATCTCTCTCTCTCTCTCTCTCTCTCTCTCTCTCTCTCTCTCTCTCTCATAATGTTCTACGAAATGCTTTACTAAATTGTATGTATTTAATGCCATGTTGTATAAATTGTTATATTATAGTTGCACAGGAAACTGGTTAATATCAGAGTTTTACCATTGTTCCAGAATCCTGATTTATGTTTCATTACGTTATTGATTTGATTTTCAAATAAATATTGTTTAAACTAAAATGATAATGCAGTCAAACCTGTTTATAAAGGCCACCATAGGAACCAGTAAAAGTGACACTAAATGGTTGTATCGGAATAAAAATTACTAATTATTAGTGGTTCGAATAATTTGTGGAATTCAAATATGTTTTAGCTGTTGAAATGATACTTTTAGAAGGACAAAGATTTATTTTACAAAATCCAACTAAATCAGTACTTTTAGCGATTAGGCATAGCCTTGATTTTTGGGGATATAAAAGTTCCATTGGTGAATGCGTTTTGCCGATTCATTGGTAGAATATTCTTAAAATATTTTTTTCTAAAATACCATACCATATATATAACTTATAACTTATCAAAAGGATTAAATTGGAAATACACAATGTATATCCGAGATTGTAAGAATCCATTATGGATATCTGTGTAGGAAAGGGAAATTTCACCCGAAGGGTTGAATATTTTAGTCAAACCTCGTCTCAAACCAGAAAGCATCAACCTAGAAGGTTCGATTTCCTAATCCTGCATTGATAAACTCACAATGAATTCATTTTTCCCCATTTTAATGCCACCATTTACAGACATCGACGCCATGTATGTACAAACTAACTTTCTTACTGAACATGCTACTATAAAATAAATATGACCACTGGGTGAAAGTATCTAATTTATGGTTTATGGTATTAACTACAAAACAAAGTTTATTTTTCTAAACTCTTAAAATTAACATTTGAAACACACTCAAAATTTCTAAATGTTGAAGACATCGATGTCATTTTCCTGCAAGATGACGTCATATTCACAAATAAAGACGCCATGTTATTATCTTTGATAATGCCGTGAGATTAATAAAATCTTTCACCGGTAGCAGTGTAGGGCTATAAGAATTCATCAAGTGTATCCATGTAGGAATTGGAAATCTCACGGCAAGCATTGTCTCTGACTGAAAGATGCGATTGTCTTTTGATTATGACGTCTTTCTCACGTCACGTCTTTCATTGCAGATTAATCTCACGGGATAGGTGGTACGATATTTTTTTACATATCACATCCCGTCCCGCATGAGCACATCTAGGGTATATTAGTAAAACGGGGAATACTTATTCAATAATAGCAAGGGACGTTATTCATTATATGGGGATACCATAACGTTAATTTTGAGCCATTCCCTAAACAACTGATTACCATAATTTAAAATTCTAATTTATTATTCTTATTTGTTATGAAAATTTAAACCAATAAGTATGAAAAAGAAAATGTATTTTATTGTTATGTATTATCGCGTTGGTCCATATTGCTCTGAGCAACACGTTTTTGATGACGTTGCAGCATTACGCCATAATGTATGCATCCACTAACAAAATCTTTGCTTTGCTGTGGTAAAGTTCAATGCCTTTAGGTAACAGTTCGAATTTAAACGCAAGAAATATAACCAATGACTCGTTTCAGACCAAAATAAATACATTCTTGTGGTCAGATTTTTTTTTTTAATTTTTATTATTTTATTGACACATAAAATGTTATAATCATGCAAAAAAGAACATAATATACAAATACTGACAGAATGATAAAACAGACATTTTGCTAACACGGTTACATTTTATATATATGTACAAATAATCATACAAGTTATAACTTGTACAATAATTTGCTATACAAGTTCTAACTTATTGCGAAATATGATAACTTGTACAGATATGTTTTCAACATGTCCCACTTGTGTTTGTCTTATTATCTTGTATTGTCTAATTGTTATTTTTTCAATATTTATTTGCATTTTATTCTTGGTTGTATCATGGTAAATATGGTGAACAGTTTTTATAGTTTTTTGTAATCTTTGTACTAAGTAATTTGTTTATAATGTACAAGACAGTCAGTCATAATAATAGAAAATGAAGGGAAAATTAAAAAACTATCAGTTTACTTATGTTTTTTCAAAATGTAAAATAAAGTCATATTTAATTTTGTTCTTTCTACAATTCAGGTTGTTCAGCACACTATGTATTTGTCGTTTACCATATTTATATCAATCATTAAATATGTGACACATTAAAAATGTATTAAATACTTCATCTGTTGCCGCATATTATTTGAAATATAGTAACAAGTTTGCAACTGAAAAACATGCACGTATCAACAGCGTATGTAACAAGAGCACAATAAAATTCATTTATTAAATTAAAACAAAACGAGATGATACAACACTATATTTTATTTTATCGTGTCGGCCGCACATCCTTGTATAAATATGACCTACGTCTGACAAATAAGTCATTTGAGCAAGTTTTTTTTTACTTGTCTCGGTTAGGTCGAGGGTCATTCTTATGCTATGTAAAGCCACATAGCGGTGTTGCCGTATAAACGCACCCAAAACGTTATATATGCGGCGGCGTTCAACGCATAAAGATGTGTTGCTTATATGCGGCGCAAGGGTGCCTTTTGACGCATAAAGGGGACTAATTTTAACGACTTAATATGAATTTTAAAACAAGCTTTTATCTTGACAAATACGGTGGTGGTGACATTAATTATGACGACGACGGTGACAATTAAGAATTGTTGTTGTTGATAATGGTAATAATAATTGTAAGGAGGAAGTGGAGGATGAGGACGGGGAAGATGATAGAGCCACAACTATTAACCGTCGTCGTGCCGACGTCGGTGGCGATGGCGATTGTAATGTTAATGGTCGGTAAATTTTGATTTTGGCAGAATTTCGACTTTTGCTTTTAATAATATAATGATAATAATGATAATCATCATGATGTAAATGATGGCGGTAGTGTTTTTAGTGGAGGTGGTAATGATGATGGAGGTGGGGGTGATAATATAAGTTATACAGGTCTTTGGCAGGTTACACGGCCCCGTGTACCCAGTCAAAGATTTATGTACCCTGAGCCGCAGGCGAAGGGTACATTCATCTTCGACGGGGTACATGGGACCGTGTAACCTGCCAAAGACCTGTATAACGTTTTTGTCACCCTTCAAAGCGTTACCAGTTGGGTGTTTTTAACTTCCATTTCGTATTTTCCGTGACTTGCGTACGTTGTCGCCATTTTTGTTTACCGTAACTAGACGTCAGAGATGTACGAGTTACTTCTCTTTTACCGCTAAACGTCGCGTGCGTCCATGTACCCGGCAGATTTCCGAACATCGTTCTATGTACCCCGGCAAGTTAACCAATCGCTATGCGAGAAATTTCTTTGAAGGGTGACAATAGTAAATGTTTTCTTTATGCGGCGGAATGAAGCCCTTTTTGTCGCATAAAAGCGTCCTCTTTATGCATTGAAATTCCCAGCAAAGACGTATTGGAACACGTTTATGCGGCAAAGCCGCTGTGGCGTAATAATGCTAGGCGAGTTGGTGCCGAAGGGTGTTCGTTCGAGCCCCTACAGTGGCAACAAAAATTGTCTTTATTGTTATCGTCAAACGCTTAACTAATCAGTGATTAACATCGCACAGATAAAAGTTAAAGTGTCATATATTTAGGTCATTTTGAATAACAAACATATCGACTTATCTGGAGCCAAATCTTTAAAACCGGCAAATAAAGTAACAACCATCGAAAAGGTTGGAGTTATTGGACAACAAACATATCGACCTATTTTCAAATGAATATCCCGAAATTGAAGCCAAGATTTAAAACAAATAAAGTAACACCCATCGAAAAAGTTGATGTAGGAATAATAAATAGTCACATCAAAAACGTTTGAAATCGAATTTAGGAAATAAAGGATTATGGAACTATTGTAAGTGAAATATAACAAAGATAATACTGGATTCAGAAACATCAAAATAATCGACATTTTGATGACGGCCATAAAACTTATTTAATTTATTTTCATGAATATCAACTTCAAAACGATACGTTTTAAAACATTTATTATCATCGTCACAATCCTAGCATGATATTGTTAATCTTCAAAGCAACATTTTGATACATTCTATATACTGTTACTCTTTATTGATTTTTTGTAGCAAGATTTAAATCATTGTAAAATCATTAAGAAAAATGTTTAATATCATCACTCAACTATTACAAAATCACAAATAATCGTGTATTAACGTGGTGTTTATTCATTTTCATGTTTGTAAACATTTTTCGAGCGACATAACTATTATACATTTGCATTAACATCCGTTTTTTTCTGAAGATACAAGTCAATAATTTATTTTGGACAAAAATCATTTCTTTATTGTTCTACTGTAACATGACATCTTAATGGCTATAGATAATTCCACAATTAATGCCCAATCAATGTTTAAGATATTAGTAATTAATTTCTAATTAATAATTGATTTTTAAATTTGTAAAATATTAATGTATACATATTATCACACACTCATAATTTCCAAGTATTGAAGGCGATTTGAAAAGATCATTATATTATAAATTTGATGACATGAGGATTTTACTTAACGTTATCAATTTTATATTGACATTAACCCGTAAACAACAAAATCCTTTATTTTTTTTAAATATTGCTTTTATTATATAATCTGGATATGGATTCTTATTTTCGTTTATTTAAAAAACAAACTAAAATATAATTTATTCTCCTCAATCGATTATACATTTGTCATGTTATACATAAGTTGTAATCCTAAAATTCTAAATTGAATCTGTAGACATTTTAATCCAATCAACATGATCACGCTATTTGTTCACAATGATAACTTTATGATTAAAGACAGTTCTACCTGCTCTGAAACACTACCGCAACCAGGTCTTTATTTGCAATAATGATATTGTGCTCTTTTCATTTTTTTAATACTAGTTAGTTTGAATTTGAAAATACACAATAGGTTCCTGACCTTACAAATAGTTCAACATGTCACTGTAGAATTGATATGGTGAGAAACAATTGTAAATACACAATACGTTCCTGACCTTACAAATAGTTCAACATGTCACTGTAGAATTTATATGGTGTGAGAAACAATTGTAAATACACAATACGTTCCTGACCTTACAAATAGTTCAACATGTCACTGTAGACTTCATATGGTATGAGAAACAATTGTAAATACACAATACGTTCCTGACCTTACAAATAGTTCAACATGTCACTGTAGACTTGATATGATATGAGAAACAATTGTAAATACACAATACGTTCCTGACCTTACAAATAGTTCAACATGTCACTGTAGACTTGATATGGTATGAGAAACAATTGTAAATACACAATACGTTCCTGACCTTACAAATAGTTCAACATGTCACTGTAGACTTGATATGATATGAGAAACAATTGTAAATACACAATACGTTCCTGACCTTACAAATAGTTCAACATGTCACTGTAGACTTGATATGGTATGAGAAACAATTGTAAATACACAATACGTTCCTGACCTTACAAATAGTTCAACATGTCACTGTAGACTTGATATGATATGAGAAACAATTGTAAATACACAATACGTTCCTGACCTTACAAATAGTTCAACATGTCACTGTAGACTTGATATTGTATGAGAAACAATTGTAAATACACAATACGTTCCTGACCTTACAAATAGTTCAACATGTCACTGTAGACTTGATATGATATGAGAAACAATTGTAAATACACAATACGTCCTGACCTTACAAATAGTTCAACATGCACTGTAGACTTGATATGGTATGAGAAACAATTGTAAATACACAATACGTTCCTGACCTTACAAATAGTTCAACATGTCACTGTAGACTTCATATGGTATGAGAAACAATTGTAAATACACAATACGTTCCTGACCTTACAAATAGTTCAATATGTCACTATAGACTTGATATGGTATGAGAAACAATTGTAAATACACAATACGTTCCTGACCATACAAATAGTTCAACATGTCACTGTAGACTTGATATGGTATGAGAAACAATTGTAAATACACAATACATTCCTGACCTTACAAATAGTTCAAAATGTCACTGTAGACCTCATATGGTATGAGAAACAATTGTAAATACACAATACGTTCCTGACCATACAAATAGTTCAACATGTCACTGTAGACTTGATATGGTATGAGAAACAATTGTAAATACACAATACATTCCTGACCTTACAAATAGTTCAAAATGTCACTGTAGACCTCATATGGTATGAGAAACAATTGTAAATACACAATACGTTCCTGACCTTACAAATAGTTCAACATGTTACTGTAGACTTCATATGGTACGAGAAACAATTGTAAATACACAATACGTTTCTGACCTTACAAATAGTTCAACATGTCACTGTAGACTTCATATGGTATGAGAAACAATTGTAAACACACAATACGTTCCTGACCTTACAAATAGTTCAACCTGTCACTGTAGACTTGATATGGTGTGAGAAACAATTGTAAATACACAATACGTTCCTGACCTTAAAAATAGTTCAACATGTCACTGTAGACTTCATATGGTATGAGAAACAATTGTAAATACACAATACGTTCCTGACCTTACAAATATTTTAACATGTCACTGTAGACTTGATATGGTATGAGAAACAATTGTAAATACACAATACGTTCCTGACCTTACAAATAGTTCAACATGTTACTGTAGACTTCATATGGTACGAGAAACAATTGTAAATACACAATACGTTCCTGACCTTACAAATAGTTCAACATGTCACTGTAGACTTTTTATAGTATGAGAAACAATTGTAAATACACAATACGTTCCTGACCTTACAAATAGTTCAACATGTCACTGTAGACTTGATATGGTATGAGAAACAATTGTAAATACACAATACGTTCCTGACCTTACAAATAGTTCAACATGTCACTGTAGACTTGATATGACATGAGAAACAATTGTAAATACACAATACGTTCCTGACCTTACAAATAGTTCAACATGTCACTGTAGACTTGATATGGTATGAGAAACAATTGTAAATACACAATACGTTCCTGACCTTACAAATAGTTCAACATGTCACTGTAGACTTGATATGATATGAGAAACAATTGTAAAATACGTTTCCTGACCTTACAAATAGTTTCAACATGTCACTGTAGACTTGATATGGTATGAGAAACAATTGTAAATACACAATACGTTCCTGACCTTACAAATAGTTCAACATGTCACTGTAGACTTGATATGATATGAGAAACAATTGTAAATACACAATACGTTCCTGACCTTACAAATAGTTCAACATGTCACTGTAGACTTGATATGGTATGAGAAACAATTGTAAATACACAATACGTTCCTGACCTTACAAATAGTTCAACATGTCACTGTAGACTTCATATGGTATGAGAAACAATTGTAAATACACAATACGTTCCTGACCTTACAAATAGTTCAATATTCACTATAGACTTGATATGGTATGAGAAACAATTGTAAATACACAATACGTTCCTGACCATACAAATAGTTCAACATGTCACTGTAGACTTGATATGGTATGAGAAACAATTGTAAATACACAATACATTCCTGACCTTACAAATAGTTCAAAATGTCACTGTAGACCTCATATGGTATGAGAAACAATTGTAAATACACAATACGTTTCCACCATACAAATAGTTCAACATGTCACTGTAGACTTGATATGGTATGAGAAACAATTGTAAATACACAATACATTCCTGACCTTACAAATAGTTCAAAATGTCACTGTAGACCTCATATGGTATGAGAAACAATTGTAAATACACAATACGTTCCTGACCTTACAAATAGTTCAACATGTTACTGTAGACTTCATATGGTACGAGAAACAATTGTAAATACACAATACGTTTCTGACCTTACAAATAGTTCAACATGTCACTGTAGACTTCATATGGTATGAGAAACAATTGTAAACACACAATACGTTCCTGACCTTACAAATAGTTCAACCTGTCACTGTAGACTTGATATGGTGTGAGAAACAATTGTAAATACACAATACGTTCCTGACCTTACAAATATTTTAACATGTCACTGTAGACTTGATATGGTATGAGAAACAAATGTAAATACACAATACGTTCCTGACCTTACAAATAGTTCAACATGTCACTGTAGACTTTTTATAGTATGAGAAACAATTGTAAACACACAATACGTTCCTGACCTTACAAATAGTTCAACATGTCACTGTAGACTTCATATAGTGTGAGTAATAATTGAAAATATACAATGCGTTCCTGACCTTATAAATAGTTCAACATGTCACTGTAGGCTTGATATTGCATTGTATGAGAAACAATTGTTAATGCACAATACGTCCTGACCTTACAAATAGTTCAATATGTCACTGTATGCTTGATATGGTGTGAGTAACAATTGAAAATTTACAATGCGTTCCTGACCTTACAAATAGTTCAACATGTCACTGTTGACTTGATATGGTGTGAGAAACAATTGTAAATACACAATATGTTCCTGACCTTACGAATAGTTCAACATGTCACTGTAGACTTGATATGGTGTGAGAAACAATTGTAAATACACAATACGTTCCTGACCTTACAAATAGTTCAACATGTCACTGTAGACTTCATATGGTACGAGAAACAATTGTAAATACACAATACGTTCCTGACCTTACAAATAGTTCAACATGTTACTGTAGACTTCATATGGTACGAGAAACAATTGTAAATACACAATACATTCCTGACCTTACAAATAGTTCAACATGTCACTGTAGACTTGATATGGTGTGAGAAACAATTGTAAATACACAATACGTTCCTGACCTTGCAAATAGTTCAACATGTCACTGTAGACTTCATATGGTATGAGAAACAATTGTAAATACACAATACTTTCCTGACCTTACAAATAGTTCAACATGTCACTGTAGACTTGATTGGTATAGAAACAATTGTAAACACACAATACTTCCTGTGACCTTACAAATCGTTCAACATGTCACTGTAGACTTGATATGGTATGAGAAACAATTGTAAATACACAATACGTTCCTGACCTTACAAATCGTTCAACATGTCACTGTAGACTTCATATGGTATGAGAAACAATTGTAAATACACAATACGTTCCTGACCTTACAAATCGTTCAACATGTCACTGTAGACTTGATATGGTATTAGTAACAATTGAAAATACACAATACGTTCCTGACCTTACAAATAGTTCAACATGTCATGTATGAGAAACAATTGTTAGTACCTTTTATAATAAGAACAATGCAAATAATTTATTTACCTGTGTCAAGTAATTGACATATTATTCTTGGATTAGACAAATGTTGGATTTAGTGTTTTTCCGTGCTTTTAACTTTGGAGTAGTAAACTTTGGTGTGCAGTAATGAGTGACTCTGATATTTTGGCAATCATCAGATACATACATATCGAATATGTAATTGTCTTTTTGATAAAGAATTCATCATTGTTCTAAACACAATTCGAGTTGGTGAAATATAATTTACGCCGTTGCAATATGTCATAAACCTTTTAATAGGTACGTCCTAAAATAATCATATTAATGTAATAGAGAGTGTATGACCGACATGTGTCTTATCTAGAATAATTGATAAAAATATCAGAGTATAGTCATGGCGTCTTACAACAAGCCATTAATACAGATATTAATTTTAGAGTTTTACATTTCATTTGTACGAGGTAATAGTATCGAAGGATTGGAGGCTTTAATCTAAGATTAATGGTAATGTAATATAAGAACTTGTAAAATTAGTTAAAAACAGATGTACAGATATACTCCTTCCAACAAAGTATTTCCTTAACATATTGGGGAAAAAGTTGGGTTTCACAATTTTGGTCCAAGCACAACTGATTAGGAATTGTATTCCTATACGACTATCTAGTGCTCTAAAATTAAATCTGGCATAATAATTAATGTAACTTTTACTTTTGTTTAACTGAAGAAACAACTATTGCTAAATATGTCTTTATATACGTGTACTGACTATTGACAAGTGAAGGTGACTGTTTATTATCATTTGTGTAAAAAGATGTACGAGCTCGAGGGCAAAAACCCATTCTGTTTTATACGACGGTTTTATTTTTGTGTTAGTTGTTTTTAACAACAAAGTTTGGATATAATTGCAATACTTATTGTTATATTTTCAGGAACGTTCTTTGATGAAAACGATAATTTACAACAAGAACAATTGAATTTGAAACATGAACTGGATCAAATAAAATGTCAGTACTTAATATAAAACAAAGAAGCTTCATTACCCTGTTTTCTCCTATAACCTAGTATAAAACGTTTGCCTTGTTGAATTACATATAACTTTGTCCTAATTCAACATTTATATACCATTCAATGTCCAAACGATAAACCCAAATCAAACGAAAATCTTTGAATCTGGCAAATTATATTAGACACGTGAACTTCGATCAGGGAAGAGAGGCTGTGTTGGAGTGCTCCGGAAGGATACAAACAGCCTGTTCAGGCTAAACACTTGAACCATTCGCCAAGAAAATAAAGACAAATGTTACGGAGAGGCAGGCATCTTCTCTTTACATTATATATATCAACTACGGTACGAGTGACATTTTGTTGCCTTTTATTATGGTTTAATTTATTGCAACCGTCTGACATTTAGCTGCAATATTGTCTTAGTTATACTGCCAAAATCCTTGAACGACACATTTGGCATAATAAAATCATGTAATGAACAATGGACCTTTTTTAGCAGTATGTACGGCATTGTTTACAAGCAAGTAGCAATGGCAATTGGTATCATATTTCTATATATATAATATTTGTATTATCGTTTTAATCCCTTTTGGTTTCACAATTGGCGCAGCGATACTGATAAGGAACTGTATTCCGAAATGACCGTCTAGGGTTGTATAATTACCGCTAATATAGTGTGTACTCGTACACCACGAAGTAATACAACTATAGAAAACATTAAACATACTTTTTGTCGTCTACAAGATTTATATGAAACTTGTTAAATATACTTATTTCCGAAATAATTTCCAAATAATTGATACGATTTGATGATTTTTATACTTTATTAAGGATACTGAATTGCAACCTGAATTGGGTCCGATGGTTTCCAGATGACAATTCCTGTGTTTATCAAGTTTTGATAAATCTTGTTTAATACACTATTAACGGGTATAACTTTGTTCAATTCGATGCGATGATAGTTGTCAGATTAGTTAGATTCTGAAATATCAATAAGCTTACGATGAATCTTCGTTAGTATCCGTTTTACCTAAAACCTAAAATTTATACGTGTATAGCCAATAAGGATCTTGCAGTCGTGTAATCGTATTGCATCAACAGTTTTTCAATCTGTTAGCAATCAGTTACATTAATGTACACAGCTATACCTGGTATACATCTGATTCATCAGAAGTATACACATGACAACTTAGTAACAATGATAGCTATAGTAATAAGGCACACAATCTATGTTCTAGGGCATTATGTTCATACTTGTAATCTATGTAAGAAAGGTTGGTTTATTCCATCGACATTGCTTAATAAGCCATGCTCTCTATAACATGTATTTTGGTCATACTGCAGATTTTAGGTTACAAACTTACAGTAATATTTATCAGTGTGATTTATTTCAGACAATTACCAATTGATGCAGCCTGTCGTTGCATTTCATGTTAGTTTGATAAATGACGTGGCATTAACCAGAGACAACGAGACAGTCGTATATGATCGAGTGATTACCAATGTCGGTAACGGATATCAATATGGAAGTGGACGATTTGTAGCACCAGTGAAGGGAATTTACCTGTTTACTGCTATGACAAATAGTCTCTCTAATCCACAGTTAGTACAAATGGCAATTGCTAAAAATGGTCATAATGTAGCGTATCAATGGAGTCGACGTACAGGTACCACTAGGGTGATTGTGGAGTTAAATCCCGGCGATCATGTTCAGCATCAAAGATTCACTGGCGACATGTACTTTCCTTACTTCCTTCGTGGGGACGATCAGTCTTCATTTGCTGGAACTCTTATAACAACTTTATGATAAAAAGTGTAGTTTATTATATTATTGTGTGGTTTAATTTTCCTCTAATATAATTGTATTGGAACGAATTTCTTTGTATTTAAACAAATTTCAGTGAAATCACCTTTCTCGTGTATTTTATTTCATGTGATTGTCATATGTAGGAACAAAGTTATGACCATTGAAAGTGGGGACATGTTTTCTGAAACACCGTGCATTTAAATGTAAACCATCACTATTTTATTTAAAATTCAATGTTTTTAAGTATTGTGGATGACATTATTTTGCATCCTGTTCACCGTTACCACGTTACTGAGAGCACATTTTATATGTAAGCGTAAATTCTAGTCTCACGGGTGATTCGTAGAAATCTCATTCACCTAAATGCAAATTATCACTATTGTATACAGATTCGTCACGTCTGTGATCATACGCTAACTATGTTGGCGATTGATATAAGGTCAGTGTCGACATTAGTATCTATTGAATATATTGACGTTAGTATGTGAATCGTGTTCAGTCTATAGCTAATTTGAAATAATTGCAACAATAGTCACTAATATGATTACTATTGTCTACGATTGTTTCGCAATATCGTATAGCTTTAAGGCGGCTTAGATCATTTTGTAATACATATTTACACAATGAACCGAATTTTCCTGTATATGTGAATAAAATAATAATAATAAAAAAAGAAAAAAATTAAACAAACACTTTGTACCTTCTTGAATGGTCATAGCAAAGGAATTCAAGGAACCTGACGATCTTAACATTTTAATTGGCAGAGAAATTTTGAAAAATGCAAAAAATGTGGACTATTTTCAATGCAAATTTCAAAGTATTTGCAGTAAATTAAAAATGCTAAATACCCATATATATATATTGTATTCCCATATACTATACTTCCATCTAAGGTAGTTTCATCATATATCTTTCGCCATGATAAACACCACATTTACGACGAAAATATGTGAAATATCGCTGAATTTTGTGGGGTTTTTTTTTAAAATAAATTTCTAATATCTGGAAACTAGTACGCTTGAAATATATGGTTTTGCAGGAAAATGAAAGTTACATGTTAAGTATCAATGAAAAACGCAGCAAAAAGATAATTAAAATTTTTTACATGTTTTCACAAAAAATAAAAAAGAACAAAAAAAAATATAACAAATGGCATACTATTAATGCGAAAAATGCATTTTATTTTGTTAAAATTTATCATTATGTTGACACAAATATTTAATTCTTCGCTGAAATTTGACCACACTATCTTGCATTACCCCTTGTGGGGCCCCTAAGTGCAGTAACTACCACAAATGTATTAAATGTTACAAATGTAATAAATTAGTGCCACATATGTAGTAACGAACCACAAATGTAGTACGTTTGGTCACAAATGTAGTAAATGTTGGTCACAAAGGTAGCAAAATTTTACCACAAATGTAATAACAAAGTTTTACAACAAATGTAACAACTAAATTTTACCATAAATGTAGTAAAATTAAAAATTGATGAAATAGAATATTTTTCCACAATTGGTTAGATCTCGGTTACTGTTGTTTAATGACAAACATTGTGGTATCTCTGTCGGATAATTGATGGAATGTCTAACGGATAATTTAAGGAATTAAACCCCCAACCTCGGTTGCATTCGGGTTCGCGTCCCCGAGAATTTATTAGTCGCCGCTTCGAAGTTTTTTTTTTTTTTTTTTTTTTTTTGATTTTTTGTTGGTCAATACCCCCCCCCCCATCTTCGATGGGTTGAATTTGATTTATTTGTTATGGTTTGTTTATTATTCCACTTTTGTAACGCGTGTGGAAGATCGCGGGTTCGACCCCGGCATGGTCTGATCAAGACTTAAAACTGGCATTTTGAAATGAAAGCAACTAGGGTAATTTAGCTAGCTGTTGAAGTCTTGATATAAGTAAGTAAGTAAGTAAGTAAGTATCTTTATTTGCATAAAGTATACAATATGATATAAGTGGAACATTCATCCAATTACCGGATAGATACTAGATTATGGGTAGTAATCCTAACACAGCTCCTGTTTTTAATCGATTGTGCAATTTTGATCCAAGCTCTTTTTCAAAACAGATTTTCATATGTAGACTGTTGCAGTATATTCTCAATCCAAACTATAAACATGGTGGATTTTTCAGCAATATTTTACTTCTCCTCTATAAATATAATTTACTCTCGTACATTCATCAATTTGCTTACAACGGTACAACTATCATCAAGTTTATCTGGAAACGGACAGTAAATGAAGCAATCAAACGCTATGAAACTACTCAGTGGAACCAAAGAACAGAACAAGACCGCACTTTACATCCATTTCGCAACTTACATCCTTCTATCTCTCCGGCTGTGGTATGGACTCTTCCGAAGACAGACAAAGAACTTTCATTATGCCGATTTATTGCAAAACTTTGGACAGTCGCACCAGCAACAGAAGTAAAACATTGTAATATTTGTCAGTTATGCTACACAGACATACTTCAGCACATTCTCTGCGTATGTTCTCTTACCGATCCGTATAGATCCAGTTTTTGGTCCATGGTTTCTTCATTATTTCACATAAATCTTACCGCCGAGCTTACAATTTACGATGATATTGAACTCACGCAGATCCTACTGGGTAAACCTCCACTCACAGACATTGGTACAGTTGCGTTAAGGGAATTTAGACTACAGTTTCTGCTTTATACAATACGTTTCAGCAGTGTATATGTCTCATGCTCAAACACAGCAATTATAGGCTTAAGTCCATATTTACATGGCAAGTGTTTTACTACACTATACATTGAATGTGATATGTATAAGTCATGCTGCGCGGTCCAGTTGAGCGACGGGCACTGCAGACGGCTTGTTGGTGGGGATCGTTGCCCAATCACTTGTTTTCCTGCTTCGCCTGCCGTTCGACTGGCAATGTGCTAGCATCTTATTTATTTGTATGCGTGTATGTCCGCGCAACACAGTCTAGTTGGATAGCAGGTATTGCATGTAACTTGTTGGTGGGGATAGCTTGCCCAACCACTGGATCGTCTGCTCTGCCTGCTGTTGATCTAGAAGCGTGCCGCATAAATGCACGTATATAAAAATATCTTGTTTCTATGTAAATATTATGTATAATCAAAATTTTTGTGTAATTATGTTTAAATTTATTGTTTATGTTCTGTGTTTATAATTTTCTTAAAATCACATTGTAATCTCTTTAATAGAGGAAATAAAGATATGATATGATATGATATGATATGATATGATATGAAGTTTTATTAAATATTAAACAATTAAATAAATCGCCCAATCACCTCTCGGTATTTGTTACCATGACAACATTCACGTTCTATTTAAAAGACTGAAGAAAGTTCATTGACTTTAATAACGTTATTTATGATAAGTAAATGATACACACACACACACACACACACACATGCACGCGCGCATATACACAACAACAACAATAATGATTACTAAACTTTGTCTGAAGTTGCCATCAACTTCCAAACTAAGTCGCCCCAGCCCCCAACTTCTAGTGAACGCCCTGATATTCCTAATGGCCTTATAATTATAACCGAAAAGTAATATGTTCGTAACACTGAAGGTAAACATTTTTTTTTTTTTTTTGGTTTTGGGAGAAAATTATTTTTTGTTTATGGATGATTTTATCAGTAATGGAGAAAATGTTTGGATCCACAAAATGTTCCGACCCAATAAAGGCCTGGGATCTACTTTGTTGTTAGATGTGAGTTTGCTATAACATGGTGATGAAGAATAAATACGGGTTATGGGTGTTTATTATTATAATGTACGGGATATTGATTGGGTGCAAAAATGGTCCGGTCCAAAATGGGATCCATTTTTATGCGATATATGAGTTTGTTATAACGTGTTGATTAAGAATATATATGGGTGATGGACAATTATTTTAATAATGTAGGAAATATTGGTCAAGTCCAAAAACGGTCCGGTCCAAAATAGGCCCTGGGTCCAATATTTTGTCATATATGGATTACATGTTTCATGCCGATCAAGAATAAACATGTATATAGATTACAGGTGATTATCATTATGATAGAAAGGTAATTAATATTTTGGTGTTTAAAATGGTCCGGACCCAAATTTGTCAAAGGTCCATTATTTTGAATAGTTGGATTGCCCATGTCACAACGTTGAATAATATAACAATCCTAACACACAAGTTTTATTAAAGGTTAAACAATTAACTAAATCGCCCAATCACCTCTCGGTAAACTCAACAGGTCTATTGCATATGGCGCTGTATATTTGTGGAAAGTTTCAAGTTTAAAGCTCTTGCCGCCTTTGAGAAAAACTCTGGACAAAAATTTACGGGAAAAAATATAAGAAACAATACAATAACATTAAGTCGCTCCCGAACTTCGTTTCGGGGCAACTTAATAACACACACACACACACACACACACAGACACACACACACACACACATACACACACACACACACACACTATTTATCATAACTTTTATCGGAATAAGAAATCACTTCTTTTTGGGCTAAAACTTCACTTCTATCAGGTTAAACGTCACCTCTAACGCGTTAAAAGTCACTTCTATTGGGATAAAATTCATTTCTATAGGGTCAGAATGTACCTTTAATGTTGGTTTCTAACGCGCAATTTAAACAATTTCGTTACTACATATAGCGGTTTTCATTTACTACATTTGTGATAAATATAATTGTTTCTGCATTTGTTGTTACAGTCGGTACTACATTTGTGGTTCGTTACCACTACATATGTGACACTATTATATTACATTTGTGACACTTACTACATGTGTGGTTCATTACCACTACATATGTGACACTATTATATTACATTTGTGACACTTACTACATTTGTGGTTCATTACCACTACATATGTGACACTATTATTTTACATTTGTGACACTTACTACATGTGTGGTTCGTTACCACTACATATGTGACACTATTATATTACATTTGTGACACTTACTACATGTGTGGTTCGTTACCACTACATATGTGACACTATTATATTACATTTGTGACACTTACTACATGTGTGGTTCGTTACCACTACATATGTGACACTATTATATTACATTTGTGACACTTACTACATGTGTGGTTCGTTACCACTACATATGTGACACTATTATATTACATTTGTGACACTTACTACATTTGTGGTTTATTACCACTACATATGTGACACTATTATATTACATTTGTGACACTTACTACATGTGTGGTTCGTTACCACTACATATGTGACACTATTATATTACATTTGTGACACTTACTACATTTGTGGTTTATTACCACTACATATGTGACACTATTATATTACATTTGTGACACTTACTACATGTGTGGTTCGTTACCACTACATATGTGACACTATTATATTACATTTGTGACACTTACTACATTTGTGGTTCATTACCACTACATATGTGACACTATTATATTACATTTGTGACACTTACTACATTTGTGGTTCATTACCACTACATATGTGACACTATTATATTACATTTGTGACACTTACTACATGTGTGGTTCGTTACCACTACATATGTGACACTATTATATTACATTTGTGACGCTTATTACATTTGTGGTAGTTACTACGTATAGGGGTCCCACAGACCCCGATGAGCCTAGCCTTACAAAATCTACCAATTGTTTGCTGGAAAATTATATTATAAAACACAACAAATATATTGTCTATCAGACCCCCAACATATTTTTGGTGGTACATTTTTGTTAGAAATTCATAGGATGTTACAAAATAATCAGAATCCCTGTACAGCACTAGCTAGATATTTGTATTGTGTTACCATTTTTGTAAAATGACAAGTAAATTATTTGTTTTAGACGCTCTTTTAATTTGGAATGGGGGATAATTGTGTAAATCGAAAAAAGATGTTATTTATACTTTTTACATGAGATAAAGTATTAGAAGCAAAGTAGTACTCGTACTTTGTCCTTACATAAAGAACAACCTACATGTATAAATTAATCTAGCTACATGTATGTATATTCCTTTCGAGTAAGGCACATCAAGAGTTTTTGTAGGGTAAGTACATATAATTCCTTTGAAGACAAGCATCATTAAGAACGGTTTTTTCAATTAAATAAACCCATTAAAGAATCGACTTATCTACCAATAAATTAAAAGATAGTTATGAATGATAAATATTTATTACCAGATCCATAGCAGCAGAATAAAATCAGGAGCTCTCCACAATAGGGATTCATCATCTGGAACGAAGACAAAACATCTAATATCTAATGATTTGAAGTTAATACGCCATTATTTAAAGATACTTAATAATCGTATAATATTATATTCCAAGTGTCACATTGGGATTTATCTAACATTAGACTAGATTTGACGAAATACAAGTTTTATCGAACACGTATAATATTATATAAATATTACATTTCTGATAGCGTGACAGTCTATATTATTTTACCTCATTAGAAAAATACGATGCTATCTGTAATTTGATTGGATCGTTGGATCAGGGTGGAGAAAACATCGTATATCCCTCTGAAAACACCATATATTCCACCTCTTTGGAACACACCATGACGTCACAATTATATGACGTCATCGATGGAAAATGTAACCCTCATTATTATACCTCATTAGAAAAATACGATGCAATCTGTAATTTGATTGGATCGTTGGGTCATGTGACCAGGGTGGAGAAAACATCGTGTATCCCTCTGAAAACATCATATCCCACCTCTTCGGAACACACCGTGACGTCACAATGATATGACGTCATCGATGGAGAATCGATCTTGACGTTCTAGCGTTTGCCTCCGATGAGTTCCGATAGGAGAAAAAGCAACGAATCGGAGAAGGACTGATGTTTTCAGACGTCTCTTTTTAATAATTTCTTTCTTTCTGTCTTTCTTATTGCCATGGTTATCTTTCGGTATAATAAACAATTTATTGCCTATGTGTGAGGGAGATATGAACATTTGTTCACCCTTAACAAGTCACATTTCCCTCGGGCTTCGCCCTCGGGAAATATGACTTGTTGCGGGTGAACAAATGTTCATATCTCCCTCACACAAAGGCAATAAATGTATAGTATCAGGGTTGCGTTCAGCAGCGTAGCGGCTAGGTTGCGCTAGGTAGATTTTTGCTATTGAACGGTTTGCTAGGCTAGCAGCTAGGTAGAATTTGCTAGCGTTAAAATGATATGCTAGCTTCAGATTTCAATATGGCGTCAATTGTCAATTGAAAATAGATTTTTTTTTCTTTTTTTCTTTCTTTTTTCGAGTTAGTTTGATTTAGCGGATTACAATCCGGAATTCCAAATCAAGCACTCGCTTTTTATTTTATAATGAACTAACTCAGTCATTTAGACGAGAAACAAAGGGGAGACCAGAAACTCGCATTTTTGCTGGAAAGATAGTCAAGATAGAATGGTTTCTCACTTTTTTGTTCATTTATATATTTAAAATAATGACAATAAAGTGAACCCATTACATGTATATCTGTAATATTCGTTCACTCCAAATGCTGTCGTCTGCATCTTCGATTCTGCCGTTTTGAAGCGAACGCCATTAGGCTCTTCCTGAAGATGAATGTAAATGCAAACAACACTTCGTTAGTAAACACATTATGAAATTGTGAAAAACCTTACAAATTCAAATTACTGAAGTGAAAGGTCCTTACTTATAAGTGTTGAATTATATAATGGTGTTTAACGCCCCACTTATTTCGCTTATATCGAAACGTCGCCAGCTATATCGTCGATAGACGAAGATACCGTTTGTTTTAAGTTCCCATCCCATGACAGCCCCATGACTTTCATTTCACAATGCCGATTGCTTGGGGAAAAACAGTCACTACCCACTTTCAAGTCTTGGGACAGTTGGGTCAGACCCGGCCAGGGTTCGAACCCACAACATCCCACTTACGGAGCAAGCACTCTACCAGCTGAGCTACCTTACTTATAAAACCCAATGTAAAATAATAATATGGTGTTTCCACTCGGGCTCCCAAAATGAAAGTAGAATGTATGGGCTATGGAGAGTTTAGCTTTGAGCATATCATGACTTGCGCAGGGGTAAGTGAAATGTGTACCAGAAAAAACATAGATCTAGGCCCAAGCACCCCGCCCAACTCCTAATTAAAGTATCTATAGTAGACAGGGAACGAGGAAGAAAAGCTTACTGCAATAATTAAGCCTGTAAGTAAGGTGGTGTTCAAATTAATTAAATTTAGCAAATAAGAAATTATACTTGTCATAAAGAAGGGTACAATCCAAATTAAATTGCCCTGTCCTTATACCAGGAAAATTTTCTCTGCAAGATTTATATATATATTTAAGTATGAAATTTCCATATCTTTCTTTCTTTGAAATTCATTATGCACAGGACAGGCTGGACACAAATTTACTTTACTGCTATTCAGAACAGACAGGTTACTTTTCAAAAGTTTTGCTCCAAAATTTCAGTATGTTTACCTATAAAAATGAATAATTTCTATTTTGCATTTGTAAAAAGTTGTTTTATGCATAAAGACAATATAGTCTCCGACACTTCTATATACGTGACTACTTAAAGCTTACAATACGTTCCGGTGTTGTATGATTTAGTTTCCGGCGCTTCTATATACATATAAATCTTGATAAACGCGACTCGTAGTGATACGGCTACGAAAAAGGACTCGACCTGATACTGAGGATTGTACATACACACTGTGTTTATAATAATTTTATCTAACATTTCCAATTAGGTTATTTAAAATAATAAAAAAACAATACTTTATGTAAAAAATTACATTTTACCACAGACAACCACTGAACTATGTTATGACATTTGTCCTGTAGACCCCCTAATGACGTCACAATGATAAAGTGCACGTGCACTTTACCACCAATGTTGTATCACCACAGTGTGGTGATACAAGATTCTGTATCATGCGTGTTCGATAAAGCTTGTATTTCGTCAAATCAGATGGAAAAACTTGTCTAATGTTAGATAATATATAAATATTACATTTCTGATAGGGTGACAGTCCAGATCATCACCCCGAGAAATTTCACGAGGCGAAGCCGAGGTTGACAATGGATTTCGAGGGGTGACAATATGGACTGCTACTCTATCAAAAATGATATATTTATTTTATTATTTTATTATACCGATTGTTAATGTTTATTATACTGTGCAACCAAAATATACTGGGGTGAAAATCATGAGAGTCAGCTGTTGTCTCTAAGCAACTTGTTAGACGCTTGTAACATTAATCATATTTAACATTATTATACCTTATGTAAAAATCTAGCAATTTCATTGGATAAGAGCTATGTAACAATTTGTACTGTCACATAAAATTTATAATGTCACATAGCAACGCGCGTGACTATGTGACAGTACGTTTGTTCGAGTCGCCTCCCTTCACTGGATCACATCAGCGCTTTGAACAAAACATGTTTTCAGTTGTATCTACGGCAAGCGTCTCATTGTTATTGATATTGTTTACATTCGTCTTTAACAACAACGGTCGGATGATGTTTGTCGAGGTTGACAATGACTTTCTTGGAAATTTGTTAGAGTCTAAAGACTGCATCCATCAACTAAGCGGATCATTAAGCGGACCGTGGATATGTTTCTTAAATTTCTTGGCTCAAATGACTGTGGATTTGAGGCATTCCTGGTCGATAAATTGGATGAAAATCGGTATGGGCATTACAAAAGACGAAGGATGCACATCATGTATTGGTAAAATAAAACAAACATTCGGTGTAATAAAATAAATATTACATTTCTGACAGGGTGCCAGTACATATTGTCACCTCGAGGAAGCATTGTTTGCCGAGGCGATAGCCGAGGCTGACAATGCTTTTCGAGAGGTGACAATATCAGAAATGTAATATATATATACCTTAGAAAAGCATTTAATTGATTTAGAAGACAAATGCGTTCGAAACGCATACGCAGTTTTTCTGCGCATGTGACATTTTTCGTAATGTCAACCGCTCACGTAATGTCACTCTGTGACGTCACATTTTCTGAATTCCGAGGGTGACACTAAATTAACCCAAACGCTTATTAACCAATCAAATTTCGAGAAATTTACAAAAGGTATAATAAAGAATCTTGTATCACCACACTGGTGATACAACATTGGTGGTAAAGTACACGTGCACTTATCATCGTGACGTCATTGGGGAATCTCCGATTTGTCAAATGTAAATAATGACGTCATTACAACAAAACAGTATGTCATAACATAGTTCAGTGGTTTTCTGTGGTAAAATGTATTATTGTTTTTATTATTCTAAATACTAGTAACCTAATTGTAAATAATGATAAAAATATCATATACACAGTGTGCTTTTTTGCTCGTCGCGCAAGCGCAACTCGTAGTGATACGACTACGAAAAAAAGGACGAGGCCTGATACTGAGGGTTGTACATACACATTGTGTATATAATATGTACATGTATGTATCAGAGTGGAATCTCAGTGACGATAAATATGTTTACTAATATTTGACAATAGACCGTTTAAATTTACAATTAAAACTAATGATTTTGTTCTTTGTTCATGAGTCAGATAGCAAATTGATCTAAATGAAGTTATTTATTAAGACATTTGAAGTAGATCTGATATAATTCAATTAAATCAAACCTAATAAACTGGAACTAAAAGCTAAAACGAAACTAGAATCATCCATATTGTTACATTGTGTTCAAACCAGAGATGCAATAAATCTCTGGGGTATAGTAACTATATTAGATGGCGTGAAAGTTCATATATGTTTACCCCGAATGTACAAAATTTGCACAACATAAATCGTCAAGTGGGAATAATACATGTAAGTCAGCTTCTTATGGACTAAACGATACCTTCGAGGATAATTAAAAAGGGTTATTTCAAAATTATTTTTTTCTTAACGAATTGCAATATAATGGCTAAACTGATTATGTACAATTTACAGTCACATTTCATCAAGCTGTGTTATTTTGCAAACGTTATACATAATAACCAATGGTAATATTAATGTGTTCACTAACTGTTCCTTTGTAACCCTATATACTTACTACGAAATACAATAAAATAGAACCAATAGTGATGGAATAAATGGAAATTTCTATTTAAACTGGTGCTGGAAAGCTTTCTGGTGAACAAGCTGTATAGTCCAAGAGATCATGGCTAAAATCCGGGTGAACGAGGCCAAAAGGTTTGAAGGTTGATTCTTGTAGGAAAATGTCCCTAGTTACTGAAAACCCATTTCTTACGCGTCAAATCGTTTCCGATTTTTTAATCAGAAACAGTTTTTGAAGAAAAGCCTCTGCAAATGTTAAATTTTGGTAAAAAATAAAAATTCCAGATTTTGAAGCATTTTGTGGCAGAAACAACACAAAAATGTTCATTCTATCTTTCATTGTGGACACATGATAGATTAAAATGCAAAAAATCCTGACAGTTTTCCGATTTTGTGTCAAAATTTTAAAATAAGCGATAAAATCGATGATGTAAACTGCGTTTTTATCATATCTACCGTCTTTCGATTCTTGTAAATCTGTTGTTTATGCATTAAATATGACAAACTATATATTTTTATAAAGCCTTGGTAGTGCTGTAGATAAAAATGTTACAAAACTTCGGAAATATGGAACCTTAATACCGTAGCAAATTATTATGTTTCCCCTACCCCAAAAATACGAAAATGTCAAAAATTCATTATTTTGGCCGATGCTTGCCGATAAGTGTTTAAAACAAATCATTATTGTTTGTTACATCTCCCGTCTGTTCCCGACATATTTATAAAACAATTATATGTAGAGTGCTTGGTGATTTTATATAAAAATTTGCACTTTTCATGTAAGAATAGTTTGGAAAATGAGTTTTCATTAAATCATTTGTGCTACTTCTTGTAATTTTGTTATATAAGCATTGAATCTCGAGATTTATATATTTCTGTATTGCCATGGTATATTCGAGTCTGACAACATAAAAAACTATCGGAAATACCGAAGTTTATGACGAAACGGATAAATTTATTTCCCCTACCCCAAAATTGAAAAACACGTGAAAATCCATTTTTATGCAATATATGCCGATTTGTGTTTCTAATGAAGATTTCGAGCAAAAGTACCCACAACATGATAAAACAAGCTTCGAGGATTTTAAATATTTGGAAATGATTTAGCTTAAGGACAGATAGGACTAACTAATATAATAAAATTGCTTATTTTATTCATTTATATGTAAAATGCTGTAAGAAAAAAGGAGCTGTGCCTCTTGTATTTGTGTTATTTAGGCATTGAATCTCGACTGATATCTATTGACGTAATTCCTTGACATATAACAGTCTAATTACACCAAAAACTGTCAGAAATAGCAAAGCTTGTAGATGAGGCGAATAAATTTATTTCCCCTACCCCAAAATTGCAAAAACTGTGAAAACCCTGTTTTAGCCAATATGTAACAATTAGTATTTCTAATGGAAGTTTCAAGCAAATGTGCATGTAAGAATGGAAAAAGAAGCTTGAAGGATACAAAATAATTTACAAAATGCATCATTTCAATGGCAGATTGGTCTAATTATTCATAGAAAAATGCCTACTTCTTTCATTTTCAATTCAATGTGCTATGGCAAAAAAGAATCTTCACTGTTTGTATTTTTGTTATATAGGCATTGACTTTCAAATATCAGATATTGATTCAATGCGCTTACACTAAAATCATTAAAAACATGAAAATATTTCGGAAATGTCAATTTTGGTAGCTGTCACGAATCAATTGATTTCCCCTTCTCCAAAATGTGAAAACATAGAAACCCTCTCCAGGCTAAGAAGTCATAGCTTACCTTTTTGCATTAGAAGAAGAAATATAAAACAAAATTGTCATATGAATTCACAAAAGGGTATACTAGTATTTGAGGCATGTATGCAAATAATAGTACAAATGTAAGCGAAGGGATATGTTTTCAGATTGGTAAAAAAGCAATGTCATGAACCATATGCATGCGTTTAAATTCTACTCTGTATTCAAGAATGACAAGAAGAACACTAGCAATTCGGTCAATTACTATACTTGAAAAGTTACAGTATGAATGCCGCATTTAAGTTAAGAAACATACTAGATCACAACCGCTGGCAAAAGACTAAAAGTCAACTGATAGAAATATATTTGCAAATAAGACAATGCGCAAAAATAATTGTGTAAGTGTTACGCACTCTAAACATTTAAAATAATCAACACTTTGTCATTTGGAAGGCAGTGTCAGTCAGTCTTTGGACAAATCCTTAAAATCATCTTCAAAATTACAAACCATTTACTTGGACATGCATATAAATCTACATCCTTAAAAATTAAAGACGCATTAAGGTGACACAGGTCTGTTTGTCGAACAGTGCCTGATGGGATGGCAGAGAGTGGTTACTATGATCAGCTCTTCTTTGGTTTCTGTTAATCTCTAACAATAAATTGGTTTGTTCAATTTCCTTCCAAACGGTCTGAATTGAAATGACTTTTCTTGTTACTACTTTCACTCTCAATTTTGATTTCACATGTGGTGACAGGAGGCGGTTACCCTTCCCGAGCACCCTGATTTTTCCCCTGCCAAAGTTTACGTGTTTAACTTTGCCAGTTTTTTAACTTCGTTTTTGTTATTGTGATATAATAATTATGTTTGTGTTTATGTTTACTGATTTACACAGCGCATTTAATCAGTTCTCTATTGCCTCAATTCAAAAATGTTTTTTTATAACATTGATCTCTTTCTATTGTCAGTTGAACACTTTACTCATATCATCATACCCATTGTTCCATCGATCTTTGCAACTCCGGTAATGTTAGCAATTCACTTTTTCAATCCGTCCTTTGCTGTCCACATCTACTTATTTTAGCTAAAACATAAGTATCTACGGGGTTTATATTCTCAATCCGAAAGCATTTCTTATATCCGCGATTCTCCTTTTTTCTGGTTTTCTATGACCTCGGCTATATTATGTAGTAGTGTTTACCTATTATTCGTGATTATATGGCAAAAGTTTACTAACCATATTTGTTATTACTAAAACCCCGTTTATCAAAGATTGCAGCCACATTTTACATAACTTTGCAACTTTTTTCTGGTGCCATCATTTTATTAGGAATTGACCTAATGTACAATTTCAGTCTCTGCTAAAAACTTGTATTCTTAAAAGAACGTGGCACTGGGCACCTGGTAACAGGCTTAAGGTTGAAAGGTGTCCAATACCACTTTGTTTTATCATTATAATATGGCCAGGCAATTTGTGATGTGATAGCTATTAATAATTCCTTTAAAAGATACAAAGATGGAGTTATTGGCATAGAAATTTTGTCAGTTTGAAGTGAAATTGAAAATTTTACGGAGTGTGCAGACTTTTTAAAATAAGATTTAATGGAGACAGACAATGTACATTAGGTCACTTAAAATTAAATGATTCCACAAGAATAAATTGCAAAGTTTTGTAAAATGTGGCTACAATCTTTGATAGACGGGTTTTGGTAATAATGAATATGGTTTAGAAAGCTCATGGATCTGATTGAACTTTATCGAATGGAGATATGTCTTATAAAACCTAATAGCTTTATATAAAACCATAACCAGAAATGCCTTACACTAAGTTTTACCATATTTTAATATTATGTTTCACTAGAGATGACAATTTGCAATTATTATTTTATAGTATTAGGTTGTTCGAAAAGATATGTGTATTCTAATTTTTCACACGTGGCGGGTGTAATTGCTGAACAGGAGGTGCTTAAGGAGCACCCCGCCAAATTTGCTATTTTGGAAGATTTTACTTTTGTGGGAATTGTGATCTTGACAATGATTGGTATGTTTGTTTTTGATTTTCAAGTTTAAATATGAATATTTCATAATTTTTCCTTAATTTTAAAAAAAATCATTTTGCTATGACTTGGAATCATTAAAACATAATTGTTGCATGGACACTTGCTTAAAACCTTCACCAAAAGCATACATGGCCTAAAAAGTTTTTTCACACTTTTGGGGTAGGGGAAATAAATTTATTGGCTTTATTTACAAGCTTTGCTATTTCTGACAGATTTTGGTGTTATTAGACTCTTATATGTCAAGGAATTACGTCAATAGATAACAGTCGAGATTCAATGCTTAAATAACAAAAATACAAGACGCAAAGCTCCTTTTTTCTTATAGCATTTATATATAAATAAATAAAATAAGCAATTTTATTATATTAGTTAGTCCTATCTGTCCTTAAACTAAAGCATTTCACAAATATTTAAAATCTTGAAGCTTGTTTTATCATTGTTGCCGGTACTTTTGCTCGAAATCTTCATTAGAAACAAAATCGGCATATATTGCATAAAAATGGATTTTCACATGTTTTTCAATTTTGGGGTAGGGGAAATAAATTTATCCGTTTCGTCTATAAACTTCGGTATTTCCGATAGTTTTTATGTTGTCAGACTCAAATGTACCATGGCAATACAGAAATATATAAATCTCGAGATTCAATGCCTATATAACAAAATTACAAGAAGTAGAGTACAAATGATTTAATGAAAACTCATTTTCCAAACTATTCTTACATGAAAAGTGCAAATTTTTATATAAAATCACCAAGCACTCTACATATAATTGTTTTATAAATATGTCGGGAACAGACGGGAGATGTAACAAACAATAATGATTTGTTTTAAACACTTATCGGCAAGCATCGGCAAAATAATGAATTTTTGACATTTTCGTATTTTTGGGGTAGGGGAAACATAATAATTTGCTACGGTATTAAGGTTCCATATTCCGAAGTTTTGTAACATTTTTATCTACAGCACTACCAAGGCTTTATAAAAATATATAGTTTGTCATATTTAATGCATAAACAACAGATTTACAAGAATCGAAAGACGGTAGATATGATAAAAACGCAGTTTACAGCATCGATTTTATCGCTTATTTTAAAATTTTGACACAAAATCGGAAAACTGTCAGGATGTTTTGCATTTTAATCTATCATGTGTCCACAATGAAAGATAAAATGAACATTTTTGTGTTGTTTCTGCCACAAAATGCTTCAAAATCTGGAATTTTTATTTTTTACCAAAATTTAACATTTGCAGAGGCTTTTCTTCAAAAACTGTTTCTGATTAAAAAATCGGAAACGATTTGACGCGTAAGAAATGGGTTTTCAGTAACTAGGGACATTTTCCTACAAGAATCAACCTTCAAACCTTTTGGCCTCGTTCACCCGGATTTTAGCCATTATCTCTTGGACTAGTACTGTCGCTCTAACATTTTCAGTACATAAGCATAAATGATATAGCATCTGTGTATAGTAATGTGCATTATAATTGACAAACTAGGTTAAACAAGTGACGTTAGGCCGGGTGCTGCGGAAGAGTAAGCACCTCTTGTTTAGCTGACTACAATCGTCACGTATGTGGCCACAATTGAACAAAATGGAAAAATGGGATGTCAAATATACCCAGGGTAATTATCGATACAAAGACATCATAATTATCAACAAATATTGTGGTGACGGCAATAAAACTTCAAAGTGCCTAACCTTGCAATATCCCTGCGTCAACCTTGCAGCTTGGAGTAAAATCCAAATAAGAGATTATTTGCTCTAATATTGTAAGGTTAATGCGTTTAATCAACGATTAATTTAACCGATGATGAATTTTTGTTTAGAAATCGTGTGAAGTTTCAGTCAGTGATATCAAACATGAGCTCGCAAGCCGTGGTTATGATATTTAATGTTTAAACGTTCAAAAACTATTTGATTACAGGTCAGTGTACATGTAGATTGGACTTCCTTCGTTTCGAGAATAAATCACGAGGATGATGTGGCAATAATACAAAACAGAAATAAGTTCATACAATTTCTTTGCTTTTGATTTTATTTACATTTGTTTTTCCCCGATTCTTTTAACAATGGAACCAAAACACACTCTGGGTCTGGTTTGTGTATCACATTTTATAATATATAGTGCCCTTAAGCTCAGTTGGTACATGTTGAAGATCTTGTGTTCGAACCCCGACAGAGGTCTGACCAAGATTTGACTTTTCTTTTGTTACGCGCTCTACAGTCACAAGGTCCTACGGAAGAAACCTTGAAAACTCATGCCCCATGTCGCGGAAGGAGTAGTACAATAAATACCCTTAACTGCACATTTGTAAGTGCACTGCAAAGTCAAAATTTCTGCCATTTCACCTACAGCTGGTGAGGTCTCGATATAAGTGAAATATTGTAGACTGGGACGTTAAACCCCATTCAATTAGTCAAACATTATCCAGGATTTTTTACGACAGGCAACCAAGTTTAAGAATGTAAACATTTTACATTTGTGCACTTGGATCCCGCTCGTCTTACTGTAGCATTTAGTCCTATAATTGCAGTAAATTCCAGAGGGCGCGGTGGCCTAATAGATAAGACGTTAATCTTCAAAATAAGGGTCTCTCACCGCTGTGAGTTCGAGTCCCGCTCGGACCACATGTGGGAAAGTGAGTTTTCCTTACCGTTGGCCTTTACTGATTCACCTGGTATCAGTATAATGGACTAGGGGAGTGGTACGCGAGTCTGCGGCGTACTGACTCTGTGAGCTAGCACGGTAAAGTCGCCCTGAGTGCGCGCTAGTACAAGGCAAACCATACAACACACTCACACTTTACATGCATACAAAAAATTGTTCATATATTAATCCATAGAGATTAATTAAAAAGTTCTCGTCGCGAATAGCTGAAAAATTGCTGATGCGACGTTAAGCAACATTCAACCAACCAACCAACCAACCAGCAGTAAAACCTCCCTAAACCGGACAACTCTATTCCAAACAAAATATTTGTTGCCGAATTTATCTTTCTTTATTTCAACTAACAAAAACGTTTCTAAACTTAACACCCTCTAATTCGTCCCCAAAGTTCCTTATACCTCTTAAACGGACACCATTTTGATTTATTATTTTTATTACGTGGTTTTCCTTTTTGTAATAGATCAGTTATAAACATATTTATGAAAATAGTCAAATATGTACTAAAAATTATAAGTTGTTTTTATTTTTATTAATTTTTATTCTTATATAATTACAAACTTCGCGTTGTTACACAAATTAGAGCATTTTTATTGGTTGTTGTCTTGCAAAAACAATCTGTTATTTTCTAATAACAACGTTTTCTACCGGAACTACATTAGATCTGTTTCGGGGATTACCCATCTCTGAATTCTATTAATAACAGCCATTTTAAGATTGTAAACGAACGGGAAGATCGGGAAAGATTTCACATAGAAACATTAAAATACTTCGAATTTTTATCAATAAAAATTATAAAAAATTAATTCACACATGTTTTGATTAATTTTCACCGATATTTTTTAAAAATTTACGTTTAAGATTGTATTTTTATGAAATGTTTTTCAAAATCGATATTTTATCGTCAGCAAGCATTTAACGTGTCTATAAGCCTAAGTATAAGCAATATGGCACGTGCCATGGTATTCTCGGATGCCAAACCACAGTACGGGGCGTTTTATTTGAAATTCATCACATACGCATCCTTCTGAAAGCAAAGACTTAAAGCTTCGTTCCAGACACAAAAAATCTGCCCACTCGGGTGGGATACCTCTATCTACCACTTACACATATGATTGTTTCTTTTTCTCCCATCCCATTAACAATTTTTGACAAATTTAACCCAAAACACGAATGGCTGACAGAAATTCCTATCTCTTAAATGACAGTCTAAATCAAACAAGAATACCGCCATGATGATTAAAAAGACCGGCTTCGAATCCTAGCATAACTGCGGTATGCTGAAAACATAGCACTGCCATGCTGTTGCACGGCGTAGTTGGGAAAATGGTGTTGTGGCAAGACAGAATATAACCGAAAATTGGGGGGGGGGGGGGTTCGATCTATGCATAGTCCGACAGATGTTTTTTTGGAAAAAGAAACAATGTACCAAACCAAGTATTGCTGAATTAAATGGTAGAAAATAATAATTTCAGAAATATATCAAAAAGACGATCAGTAATTAAAATTTAATCAAGTCGTATCCGACCGTTTTGTCATTTCGGATAGAGAGAAAGTAGTTTTGCAGACCCTACCGTGGCTATGAGGGGGTACATTCTAGCGGTTGTATGTAACTGGACCATTTGCTGTTAAATCTGGTTTTTAATAAACTGCTGATTATCATTCACAATATTCCCGTGTCATGATTAATGGTGAAAATTTTAAAATCCACATGTGGTCATTTGCACACAACACTGTACGAATTATCTCCCTTTCACGAAAGTGAAATCTAATCGATAAACAGTTTTAAAATATGACACAATTGCCTCAACATCAAAATACGTTATCATACCCTTCAAAATAAATTTAAATTACCGTAGATTTCACGAAGAATTAATTAAATCAACCTGCCATTGCTGTTTATTTCATAAAAAGTTATATGATTTTATATCGTAGGACGCAAACTTCTCGGACTACTTTTTTATTGTAAAAGAGATCAGTTCGCCAAATTGCAGAAATTATTGGATGCACCCTGTCGCAATATTTTACTAGTTTCCGAAATATATTCCGAATATTTATTCCAAATGTGAATATGTAACCAAATGCATTACCCGTCTCAGAATACATATCTCACGATAAAACAGATATTTCTTTCACGCTCATTTACTAGGCGCACTATTTCCATGTGTACTCATATCTTATAATCTCATAGCAAAGAAGCCCGATATCTTGGAAGAAAGCGATAGCAAATTACGCGTTCACTGTCGTGAAACGCCGTACAAAAAACGGGAATTCTTACGTAAAATCACTTTAAAAGGAAAATAACAATCGTGAAATATACATGTATTGATCAGCTTTTAGAAAATGTATTACTCCGCAGCTTGACCTATATAAGATATAGCTATATTTAAAATTAAATCTTATTCCGCAAGTAGTATGTAGTACATACATGTAACTAACGTGAACATTAGCCTAGCTGCAACATTAAAACAGGAAAAATTACAACAGAAAAACATTTTAATAATATTATTGAAATAAATTGTGATTAAACTTTTTTCCCAAAACAACAGAACTTTTAAATCGCTCATTTTACGAGAATCACCCGTCGCATCGGCAGCACCACATGTTTATCCGAATCGGAGTCACAGATCATTCTCCTTCGCTTTGGTTTTGAAGTATTAAAGTCATTTTCCTGGTTGTAAAGGGTGAATTTCCTCCATATATATTTAAACCAGAGAACACAGATTCCATTGAAGACTTTTGCAATGATTGTTGTTGACATACGGCCAAATGTCGGTTTCCTGTGTTATATATGGATTAGATATTTGTGGCTGCACTCTGGGGTATATTAGGCGTAAAGGGACGCTGATGGGGTTGCAGTTGTTGTGTGTTTGACTAAAATGGAGCGCATTGAAGAGCTGTGGGAGACTCTAGCTGATTGGAAGCTGTAGAAAAGGCAAGTTGAGGGAAATTTGACATGGGCCTAGGTTGTGACAAAATATTTGAAACTGTATACTTCTGTTTACTACTGAATGTACGATATTGTTCAAAGATTGGGTGTTCTTATGTCCAGTAATATAAACTTGCAGTGAATCTGGGATATTGCAGTCAGTCATCTTCTGGACCAGTGTTTACGGACAGATGTATTATCAATTCTTTTATTTTCAGACAATCCTGCAGCTGATGCCATTCTTCGCATGAGGTCACCCAATTTATTTTTACCCATAGGTAGTTTCAAAAACCAACGCTCTCTTACATCAGGAGTATATGTGATAGTGACTACAGAAATGTAAAACGGATCATCTGGGTTGCAGTATCCATCAGGGTGTTTGAACCGATACAAATATAAGTTGCCACAGGACACCTTTCTACTTCATTAGGGGTGGCATACATCCTAGGAGGACATGTTCTTGCGTCTGTGATATTGTCCCCAGTGCGGGTTTTTGTGATACGTTCATGATGTTCCAGATAGCCAAGACCAAGCTCAGCATCATGTTTTATTATTCATCACCCCAGCGCATATTATGGTGTTCGGTTGCACCGCCACGCATACCAAAATATAATGTGTTATTGTACCATAAAGTATTTATCAAAGAAGAAGGGTTGTGCTTTCCAAACTGCCCTGTCTCATACAGTGTGTCAACCTCTTCAGAAGTCAGAGGATCTGCTTTAAAAGGTTTATGGCCAAGACCTTGTGACTTCAATTCTCGTTGTTTTGCCTTAAGTGCTCTTGTTTTTTGCAAAATGGGGTGATGAAATTATGGTAAAACTACATCTATGCTGTTTAAAATGCCTGTCAGAACTACTAATGAAGCTGCTATAGTTTATGGTCCATTCTCTTGGCCATTTCTGTTCCTTACCCTTAATAAAAATTCTGATATGTACATATCAAGTTGAACTACAGTTATGTTGTGAATCTCTCTATTCCCATTATGTTTTTCTCTCAAAAATTGGCTCAATAACTGACATGTGAAAGTGTTTTTGTGAAGTTTTTTGATTTCCTGCTCAGATGTAAACCTATCTACATCTTCATCTGTCAGATTGATGAATCTCCCTCCATTTCTTATGTTGTCAGAGATTTTGAGACTTTTAGAAAGTTTCACCCTTTGGAGAAGCAGAAGACACTTATACTACGAAAGAGGAATAACTCTTTGTTTATTAAATAAACAAAATAAAATAGAGTAACCTCCCCTTAACAAAACAGGTCGTTATTTGGTGCTCCTGTCAGTGGAGGAAGTTACGAGAAGTTAATAAAGTAGGAGGTGAAGATGGAAATTTCTACCACCGTTTCTTCCATTGGAAATTATATTCTTCCATCTTTCTATGTTTGAGATAGAGATTTCCGCTTGAAGAAACGATGGAAGAAATGTCTATCTTCACCTCCACGTGCTTATCTTCACCTCCACGTGCCGCTTTCGGTGACGTCACAATCAAAGGACAATTGAATGACGTCATATCGTGGAGACATGATGTCGTCTTGCAGGAAAATGACACATGAGTCTCCAAAATTTAGATATCTTCACTACGTTTCAAATGTTTATTTTGGGAGATTATAATAAATGGCTTTGTTTTCTAGTTTATACATGTTGTATAAACCAAAAACAGGCACATTATGTTCGATGGTCATATTTATTTTTATGTAAAACATGTGCGCACATCAACATTTCCACCTGTGCACATCAACATTTCCACATGTGCATATCAACATTTGCACGTACGCACATGTGTACATCGAAATTTCCACGTGTGCACATCGACATTTCCACGTGAGCACATCAACATTTCCACCTGTGCACATCAATATTTTCTCGTGCGCACATCGATATTTCCACGTGTGCACATCAACATTTCCACGTGCGCACATCAACATTTCCATGTGTGAACATCAACATTCCGAGATTTTGGGAGATTATAATAAATGGCTTTGTTTTCTAGTTTAAATACATGTTGTATAAACCAAAAACAGGCACATTATGTTCGATGGTCATATTTATTTTTATGTAAAACGTTAAATAACAAAGTTAGATTTACAAAGATGCCGTCGATGCCGATGTGACTGATACTTCAAGCAAAAAATTGTCATCAAAATGGAAGAAAAAGAATCAATCATTAGTTTATCCATGTAGGATAGGGAAATCCCACCCTCGGGGTTGAATATTTCTGTCAGAGACTCGGCAAGCCTCGTCTCCGACTGAAATATTCAACCCCTCGGGTGAGATTTCCCTATCCTACATGGATACTCATGATAGATTCTATTAATCTCAAACTTAGGGGGATGGGAGAAATTTTATTTTCCCACGACAATTATAGCCGGGGATCAGGACAAGTATTTTGAGGAATGCAATGCCAGTGTGCAGATAAGTCAGATGGTTGAGTCTGAACGGGATCTTGATGATAATGACAGTGGTAGGCCTGCCAATAATAACTTAATAAAATTAATAACATACTATATTCCAGTCTAATATTCACACGTACCGCTTGTTTACCTTCTCCAAATGTCCCTGATCAGCCCACGCAGCTACCACCGGTGACAGAATCCCTCATCTCACATCCAGTCCATAGATGGTAAAACATTGATTCATCCAAGAAAACATTAATTCAATCTCAATAGTTGGTTTCAAGTTTTTTTTTACACACTGTTTATTCAACCAACGCAGTTTTTCTTATGTTATGGGCGAAAACAACATGCAAACACGCCTGTGAGTGTCCTACAAACGTATGGCCGTCCCGTATGACGTTGTACAAAGTGTTGTTTGTTTTCATGATTGCGAGACATAATATAGTCCATTTTTGCCAATGTATTTTAATGTAGCATAAATTATATGTTGACTGAAAATAACTAGAAAATGAATAAAAAGATATAAATTTAAAACTATTTCAGCTTTTTATCAGAACCTTCCCTGCACATTGCACTGGACTGATGCTGCTGTTGATGATAATTTATATAGCTGATGATAGTGGTGGTGGTGTTGATGATGACGATGATGATGATGATAATGCTGCTGCTGCTGCTGCTGCTGATGATGATGATGATGATGATGATGATGACGATGCAGATAATGTAGATGATTATGATGCTGCAGATAATGAGGATGATAATACTGCTGCTGCTGATAGCGATGATGATTTATACGGATGATGATGGTGATGATGATGGTTGTGGTGGTTTTTATTTAAAACAAAAAGAGTTTAATTTCAACTTTTTGTTTGGCAAATGATTGTTGATATACATATCAAATAATTTTGAAAAGTCAATTTTTTAGACCTACCCCAATTGTTTACATACTTTAGTAGAAGCCGTTGACCTTTTTTCAGTCAAAGAACTTACAATACTAAAACACTTTTTATCGTAAATGCATAGTTCACACAATTCAATGGGGTCATAATGATTGTTAAATTAATAAACAATTTCTAACAGATATTTAAGTATTTATTGTCAAACATTTAACCGGAAGAATTTTTCCTAATTTGTGTTTTCAAAGTTTTTGCTTTGCTTTATAGTTGTTATTTGGACATGAATAAGTATGTTTTTTATGGGGGCAAACATAAAGGTTTAACATGGACATGTATATCTATTACACATACATGTAATGGCCACATAAAAGTATAAACATTTCCATGTGCACACATCAACATTTCCTCGTGCGCACATCAACATTTGCACGTGCGCACATCGACATTTCCATGTGTGCACATTAACATTTCCACGTACGCACATTTCACATGTGGACATCGACATTTCCACGTGTGCACATCAACATTTCCACGTGCGCACATCGACATTTCAACATGTGCACATCAACATTTCCACGTGCACACATCAACATTTCCACATGTACACATCAACATTTCCACGTGCACACATCGACATTTCCACATGTGCACATCAACATTTCCATGTGCGCACATCAACATTTCCACCTGTGCACATCAACATTTCCACATGTGCATATCAACATTTGCACGTACGCACATGTGTACATCGAAATTTCCACGTGTGCACATCGACATTTCCACCTGTGCACATCAATATTTCCTCGTGCGCACATCGACATTTCCATGTGCGCACATCAACATTTCCACCTGTGCACATCAACATTTCCACATGTGCATATCAACATTTGCACGTACGCACATGTGTACATCGACATTTCCACGTGCGCACATCAACATTTCCACCTGTGCACATCAATATTTCCTCGTGCGCACAGCGACATTTCCACGTGTGCACATCAACATTTCCACGTGCGCACATCAACATTTCCATGTGTGAACATCAACATTTCCACGTGCGCACATCCACATTTCTATGTGTGCACATCAACATTTCCACATGTGAACATAAACATTTCCACATGCACACATCAACATGTCCACGGGTGCACATCAACAATTCCACGTGCGCACATCAACATTTCCACGTGTACACATAATAGTCCTACATGCTCACATAAAAGCTTTAATTGCACATGTGGAAAATATTTTTACATGGCCTCATTCAGCCACCGTATATTTTTGATTTGTAAGTAAGGAAATTGGGAGGCAAAAATTCGAAAAATTGTCCCAAATAGAGAAAAAAAACCAATCTACTTTTAGATTCTACCTGTTTTGTTTTTCTGGAATTAAATCATATCTATTTCTTTCTCAAACTGCCTCACTTACAAAAATGCTGAAAATTTTTTGTCAGAGTAGATGTGGCATAATATCTCCAGGAATACCATATCACTGCGGTAGCTCAGTTGGTAAAGTGCTTGTTCTGTAAGTGGGGGGTCATGAGTTTGAACCAAGTGACTGTTTTTCAGCCAAGCATTACGAAATGAAAGTCACGGTTCTTTCGGATTTGAACTTAAAATAAATGATGAGGTCCTGTGTCATGGTGGGCTTGGCACACTAAAGAACGCTGCTGTATGATGCCATCAGCACAATGCACAGGCAAAATTCCCGCACCTTCACTATAGCTGGCGACATCTCAATATAAGTAATAAAAATGGAAATGTTGATGTGTGCACATGGAAATGTTGATGTGCGCATGTGGAAATGATGATGTGCGCACGTGGAAATGTTGATGTGCACACGTGGAAATGTCAATGTGCGCAAGAGGAAATGTTGATGAGCAAACATGGAAATGTCAATGTGCGCACGTGGAAATGTTGATGTGCACACGTGGAAATGTCAATGTGCGCAAGAGGAAATGTTGATGAGCAAACATGGAAATGTCAATGTGCGCACGTGGAAATGTTGATGTGCACACGTGGAAATGTCGATGTGCACATGTGCGTATGTGCAAATGTTGATATGCACATGTGGAAATGTTGATGTGCACAGTTGGAAATGTTGATGTGCGCACGTGGAAATATTGATGTGCACATGTGGAAATGTCGATGTGTGCACGTGGAAATGTTGATGTGTGCACGTGGAAATGTTGATGTGTACACGTGGAAATGTCGATGTCAACATGTGGAATGTGCGTACTGGAAATGTTAATGTGCACACATGGAAATGTTTATGTGCGCACGTGGAAATGTTTATGTACATATGTGGAAATGTTGATGTGTGCACGTGGAAATGTTGATGTGTGCACATGGAAATGTTTATGTGTGTATGTTGAACATTTATGTGGCCATTACATGTATGTGTAATAGATCTACATGTCCACGTTAAACCTTTATGTTTTCCCCCATAAAAAACATACTTATCCATGCCCAAATAACAACTATAAAGCAAAGCAAAAACTTTGAAAACACAAATTAGGAAAAATGCTTCCGGTTAAATGTTTGACAATAAATTCCTAAATATCTGTTAGAAATTGTTTATTAATTTAACAATCATTATGACCTCACTGAATTATGTGAACTATGGTAGGTCTACAAAAATTGACTTTTCAAAATTATTTGATATGCATATCAACAATCATTTGCCAAACAAAAAGTTGAAATTAAATTCTCTTTGTTTTCAAAAAAATCACCACAACCATCATCACCACCATCATCATCAGTATAAATCATCATCGCCATCAGCAGCAGCAGTATTATCATCCTCATTATTTGCAGCATCATAATCATCTACATTATCTGCACCATCGTCATCATCATCATCATCATCATCTTTAGCAGCAGCAGCAGCAGCAGCATTATCATCATCATCGTCATCATCAACACCACCACCACTATCATCAGCTATATAAATTATCATCAACAGCAGCAGTCCAATGCAATATGCAGGGAAGTTTCTTTAATGTGCCGTGGAGAATCGGTTTTTAGTTACCGTTACACGATACAGAGGTGACCTTTATAGAGATATTTGAGTAGTTGTGTTTTACATACCAGTAAAGAATTTTTCATTATATCAAGATGTCGCCAGCTGATGGCATTATACAGCAGAGTTCTTTATCATGTCATGCCTACTCTAACCTGGAACATATTACTTAATTATACAACAGAGTTCTTATCATGCCATGCCTATCATGTTCTTATCATGCACATGGGACATATTATTTAATTTGCCATTTTTTCAAAGTTTTTACTTTCAACAGATTTTTACAATGTTTACACACGAATCAATAGACAGCTCATGTTCACCATCATCAAATCCAATTTTCGAGCCGGCAGTGTTTGACTGTTGCATATGCATCTAGTAGTTGAGTTGAGTAATGTTGTTTAATATCCATGTCCAGAATTTATTTTACTTATATCGAGATGTCGCCAGCTATAGGCAAAAATTGCAGAAATTTTGCCTGTGCATTTCGCTGATGGCATCATACAGCAGGGTTCTTTATCGTGCCGAGCCTACAGTGACACAGGACCTTGTATATTTTAAGTTCCCATCTGAAAGAACCGTGACTTTCATTTCTTAATGCCAAGTGTTTGGCAAAAGAACAGTCACTCCTCACTTTCAAGTCTTCGGTCAGACCCAGTCGAGGTTCGAACCCACGACCTCCCACTTATGGAGTGAGCACAGAGTAAAAGGAGAGGCTGACAAAGGTCAACGGTACACTCAAAGATGTTGGTGATTTTCCATCTGCCTCGTTTTTACAATCATTTCTAAACTCGGAATTTCCTGAACAAAATTTTGCTAAATAATAATTTTGTTTATTTCCCAGATATTCAGGGATTTAAGGTGTCATTTTGAACAACTAACTTTTAAACTTGAGAAATTTGTATTCAGTTTTTTTCCAAAAATATTAGGTTGTATTACAGAACTAACAAAGACTTTCCTCAATTTAAATTGAGCAGATTTTGACATAGTTAAGAAATGATTGTAAAACTAGGGCCTAGTGGAGAGTTAATCCAGGTGAGCTAGAAAAGTGTAAATTACACTGTCAAGTATTTCACATTTCTCCAGACACAACTACAGTCGAACCTGTCTTTAAGGTCACCTCTTTATAAGAAACTCCTGCTATCAAGGCAAGTATATTTTTATCTCCATTCCTCTTGATTCAAGAGACATGTAGTTTTACAGGGCTGGCATATTGCACTTTTTTAAAGTTTAATCATAAAATACATTCAAAAAGTGGTATATAAAAAGGCAGTCACAATAATGTTACTTATGTCGAGGTGGTAAGTTTAGAGATGGTGGAGGAAACACAAGTGCCAGAGAAAACCACCGAATTTCAACAAGGAAACCGATAGGCTTTTTTTCCAAGTGGGATTCAATCCTCGGTAGTAAAAAGGGCAGTTGATTATCAGCTAAACTCACAGATCCAATTTAAAAAGATGTTAAAGTAACATTCTGTAAGACAATTATGTCAGTGTAAGAAAATTCCGTCATGAAAAAAAGATTTCTGAATTTTTGTCTGAAAAAGTTCTGATATTGGATAGGTTAAATGTTTTCAAATTTTATAATGAACTCAGAATTTTCAGGAAAAAGTATCAGGATACAATGAAAAGTGTTTGGAAAAATCCTTACACAAAAAATTTTGGTGCAAGAAAAATTCAAAAAGAAACTATAATATTTTTAGAGAAATTCAGACAAAATTCAGAATTTTTGTTCCATAATGAAGTCAACTTCAGTGAATCTGATAAAATACAAGATTGAGGATTAAATACAAAGCAATCATTTATTGTGTTACAGTTATTTATCAGGTGTACATACAGTTTTAATTTTTGTACAATTATGTTTTTAAAATTAACATATGTATAAATAAACCATATGAATCGAAAGCACTTTCCCAAAGAACGCGACGCCCAGGAAACTTCAGAGATAAACCCTATGGGGAAAAAACTCTGTAAACTTGTGTCCAATAGCAATTCAGCGCCTTTCTAAGTGTGGGACGTGGACTTCGTCCGAAAACAGAAGACAAAATATAAACAATTCTTTTTAACAAAAAATTAACTCATACATACTAGAAACAATTACTTGCAGTGACATAAAGATGGTTGACGGAATTATTATTAAATTGCACAAAAAAATATAAATTGGCATTATTATGATATTAAACAAAAAAATAAAAATAGGAATTAATTTAATAATAGGATTTATTGGCATAAAGCAAAAACGAGCTTATAGCCCAACATATATACATAATAAATATTTAGATTGTATACATAACAGTAATTTTAGGTCAGTTTTAACCAATTTTAGGATTTCATCACATAATTTACAAATAGAAACTGGTAGATATGAAAAAATCGACAAAAATTTAAGGATATGTAAATGTTATAATTCTAATTGTATCGAAAATGAATATCATTTTTTATTGGTTTGTCCATTATATGTAGATTTAAGAAAAAAATATTTCAAAAAGTGGTTTTGTCGTTGGCCAAATATGTCTAAATTTGTTAGTTTATTATCCAGTAAAAATGAAAATATTATTATTAATTTGGCAAAATATTTATATTATGCATTTAAAAGAAGAGATTTTCTAAATATTAATTAAGATTGAAGATGTATTTATTATGTATAGTATGTATTTGCCGCCTTGGATATTTGCTTTGGCTATAAATGTAATATATGTTTAAAGCCAAAAAAAAAAAAAAAAAAAAAAAAAAAAAAAAAAAAAAAAAAAAAAAAAATAAATACGATAGCGGCAGAATACAGTATTAACATTGAAGGTGGTCTTAGCATAAAACAAAACAATACAATTCAAAAACATAATTACGAATAAACATCAATTTGTCAATAACTATGTTCTATGGTTCCAAGCAGCATGAACATATCTTGATAATTTTGATAATAAACATTTGATGAATAGGAATGAGAGTTCTACGCCACAATTCTTTATAATGGGGAAACCTCAATGCCTGAGGTTTGTGTGAGGTTTGTATATACACCTATGGGGGATCGCCCGACCGTGAAGTTATCAAGTCTTAACATGCCTGTGTATCGATTGGGGATTTTCAGTAGCTATTTTTAAATAGGTTTTCCATTTTAAATGCTCGCTGATTGGTTCTTATTATTAAGAGCAGCTGTTTATAAATGATTAATATAATAGCTATTATATTATAATGTTTTTATTAATAAAGTGAAGTAGATGGGGTAAACATGTCAGACTGGAAGGAATTTCTATTGAACATATATTTTGATCCCAAACAGCCAGCAGGTGTTCGAGGTCCGACCAAACTGTATCACCTGTTGAAATCTAAAAACTATAAAGTGTCCTTATATGAAGTAAAGAAATGGCTTCAAGATCAAGACAGTTATTCCTTACATAGACCTCTGAAAACCAAATTTAAACGATTGAGAGTCATATCAGACGGGATGGATGCATTATGGGATGCCGATTTAGCCGATGTTAGTAATTTGGTCAAATACAATGATTCTATGCGTTACTGGTTGGTGGTAATTGATACTTTTTCTAGATATCTATGGGTAGTACCTATGAAAAATAAATCTGCATCGTCTACCCTTTCAGCATTCGAAACCATTATATCTGAAGGTAGAAAACCAAAGAAACTGAGATCTGACTACGGCTCGGAATTCAAAAATTCACTTTTTCAGAAGTACTTAAAACAGAATCATATCACACAGATTATTAGTGGTAGCATATCTAAAGCAGCATATACAGAAAGAGTCATTCGAACTGTTACTTCTATGATGTATAGATACTTTTCTCATAATCAAACCCACCGGTACATAGAAATATTACCTAGCCTGGTTTATAACTATAACCACAGCGTACATTCAGCCCTGAATGATTTGTGGTGGATACGCTTGACTGATTTGTGGTGAATATGCTCCATTGATTTTAGAATGTTGAGATTCTTTCCTCTGGTGTGCACTTCGAATATGTCTAAGTAAGGCGTCTTTTCTTGAAAACTTTTTACAGCAAACATAACACGATATTGACTCCATGGTGGTTACCTCTAAAATGAAAATCCAATACGAAAACAGTCCTTTATATATCTTTCAGGTGTGATTCTGGAATCCACGAATTGAATTTGTTGGGCCACTGATACCACTTTACATATACTTCTGGTACTCCCCTACGTGTACGTCGCTTAAGTACTTTCTCCACTTCCCACAAATCGTTCGGGTTTTTATGTACTTTCTGTAGTTCACTTTCAAAGAAAGATCCTTCAATAGGCTCATTATCATAGTCTGTTATCTTATAAACTGGAATATTTTGTCTCCAAAATCGTTTCCATATACGGAACACCTCATGACTCCATTTCTCTTCATAATCCTTCTTGAAAGCGTGTCGTAGCTGACTGATCCTAACGAGATCTCCCACTGTAAACTTGAATTTTTTACGGGTTTAGACTTTCGCTCTACTTTTATAGTCTGAGGTTTCTTATCCATGTACATATATTTCCATAGTTGGGCTTCATTTTCTTCATTTACTGCGGCTGGACTTAGTCCGTTGAGGGCTGAATGTACGCTGTGGTTATAGTTATAAACCAGGCTAGGTAATATTTCTATGTACCGGTGGGTTTGATTATGAGAAAAGTATCTATACATCATAGAAGTAACAGTTCGAATGACTCTTTCTGTATATGCTGCTTTAGATATGCTACCACTAATAATCTGTGTGATATGATTCTGTTTTAAGTACTTCTGAAAAAGTGAATTTTTGAATTCCGAGCCGTAGTCAGATCTCAGTTTCTTTGGTTTTCTACCTTCAGATATAATGGTTTCGAATGCTGAAAGGGTAGACGATGCAGATTTATTTTTCATAGGTACTACCCATAGATATCTAGAAAAAGTATCAATTACCACCAACCAGTAACGCATAGAATCATTGTATTTGACCAAATTACTAACATCGGCTAAATCGGCATCCCATAATGCATCCATCCCGTCTGATATGACTCTCAATCGTTTAAATTTGGTTTTCAGAGGTCTATGTAAGGAATAACTGTCTTGATCTTGAAGCCATTTCTTTACTTCATATAAGGACACTTTATAGTTTTTAGATTTCAACAGGTGATACAGTTTGGTCGGACCTCGAAAACCTGCTGGCTGTTTGGGATCAAAATATATCCTTCCAGTCTGACATGTTTACCCCATCTACTTCACTTTATTAATAAAAACATTATAATATAATAGCTATTATATTAATCATTTATAAACAGCTGCTCTTAATAATAAGAACCAATCAGCGAGCATTTAAAATGGAAAACCTATTTAAAAATAGCTACTGAAAATCCCCAATCGATACACAGGCATGATAAGACTTGATAACTTCACGGTCGGGCGATCCCCCATAGGTGTATATACAAACCTCAGGCATTGAGGTTTCCCCATTATAAAGCATTGTGGCGTAGAACTCTCATTTCCTATTCATCAAACATTTAGAATTAGAACTAAGTAAAGTATTAAATTTATATAACGATGGCCAACTATTAAAATATTTTGGTAACAATCGTAAACGTAAATGCCGATATGCTGGACACACTAGTAAAATTATTAGAATTTTTATGGGAATTATTATGATAATATAAATTGGCATTATTGTGATACTGCTCAAAAAATATAAATTGGCATAATTATAATATTACACAACAAGTATAAATTGGAATAATTATGATATTGTAAAAAATGACATTATTTTGATATTGCGCAAAAAATATAAATTGGCATATTATGATGAAAATTACAATCATTGATACATTTTATGATATTACTTGAAAAATATAAATTTGAATTATATTTCACAAAAATATAACTTGAAATTATGATATTACACAAAAATATAAATTGAAATCATGATATTATAAATAATACAAAATCACTTATTTCATTGACAGATAATTAGGACTAGTATTTTATTTCTGAAATATTTAATCGTATACATTACAGGCTTGTCGGAAGTTTAACACTGCGCTAATTAAATTGAGTCATAGCTTGCTAATCGAGTGGCCGAGATATGGATAGGTAGTGGACAAAAATAGCTGCCGAGCGATAGTCGGCAAATGCCGAGATATAGCTAGCCAGGGGTCAAGAAAAGCTGCTGATTCAACACTTGGTTGTTAATTTAGTTTGTTAACTTTTGACTGGTCTGTACTGTCTGTACATGTGTCATGAATTTGCAGTTTTGACATTTGATTATTTCTGGTTCAAAATAAAATTAATTAACAATTTGACTTTTCAACAATGTGCACATAAATGCAACTCTAGCTAGCTCTGTGTTAACTAAAAGTTTATAAAAGTTATTTATGAGGTCAAATAGGCACAACTCCTTGCAGGTACTACACAACTCCCCCAAAACTATCCAATTAAACCACCTTAACCAGTTTGAATTTTAAATTTACTGTTTTGAGGTTCAAACTGTTGACATTTACCTGTTTACAGTTCTAGTTGATTTAATGATTTTACTTTTTAATCAATTTACACCAGTAAAAATGCAAAACCATCTAGCTAAATTACATTGTCTTGGTTTTATTTATGGGGACATTTCTCCCTGTTCGATAGAATTTATACCCAATTTAGATCAGTGAAATATTTATTAATTTTTCATAATTTAAATGTTGAAAGTCATTATTTATACACATTTAAAATAATTAATTAACGGATTAAATAAATGAATAATGACTTTGGAAAAATCCTAATTTGAAAACCATAGTGTCATTTGCTTGACAAAAATCGGTGGTTTATTCCAGGTATTCAAGTTTCCTCTACCATCCCAGAATTGACTGGTGTTATAAATGTGAAGGGATCTTCTTGAAGTTGGTGTAAAATGCCATTATTCCACCCAAAATATGCTATTACATGTAAACAAAGTGACGCAGGCAATGGAGTTATCACTTAAACATTAGAAAATTTATAAAAATTTCTGTAAGAGAATGAAATTCTAACTTTCTTCAAATTCATGAAATTTTCCAAAAATAATTCGGAAAGATCTTAGTGTGAGCAAGTGCCATGGTTGGTGTGTTTTGTTTTCAGGTATTTCAGTTTCCTCTATCATCCCAGAACTGACTGCTTTTATATAATCAAAAACAAACATACTAATCCATTTCCGAATCACAATCCAGAAGCAAAGTAAAAACTATATAAGTGAGAATTAAATTCTTGATTTTGGGTGTAAAATGCCAAAATAGGTTGATACAAATACGGTGACACAGACAGTATATATTTATCACTTAAACATTAGAAATTGATAAAGGCCTGTAAGAGGTTGTAATTCTTCACTTTATTAAAATTTATTAGATTCAGTGAAAATTTTCTAAAATCCTTTGGAAACATCTTAGCATGAGAAAGTGTAATTCACTTGACAATGGTTAGTGGTTTTCTCCAGGAATTTCTTTTTATGCAAGTTGTTAGGTTCTTACACATACCAATATGTTACAATGGTCAAAACGGACACGCCACACAATGTTTATCGATTGAGTAAACTAAGAAATTCACATACATATAAATTTTCAATCTTTCAAAAACCAAGAGAGGTTACTTAAGACCCAACCCCAAATCTGAGTGAAATATCTCAAGCGTAACGGAAAAAGTCCAGAGAAACCATCATTTTGATAAAATTCACAAAGTGAAAGGGGCATAACTCCACTAAAATGCAGTTGACTAGAAGTAAACCCGAACTGGATCTGTAATCAACACCATCATCATCATTATCACTTCTCATATCATATTATCATCTACATGAAGACATCATCATCATCATTAGCAGCAGGAGTACAACCCATGCCATGACTATCACTACCACCATTATCATTATCAGAAATCCTCATGTCACATCATTAAACATCATCATCATCATAGCTTTTCGTGTCACATAATCATCATGGTGACACCATCATCATTATTGGCAGCAGCAGTACTGAATGCCATCACCATCATCATCATGTCACAACAACATCATCAACATAAAGCCATTGGTTTTGTCATCATCATGAATTATTATCATCATTATCGACAGCAGCAGAACTGAATGTCATCACCACCATCATTATCATCACCACCGTCTTCATCATTATCATCATCATACTATCGGCAGCAACAGTACTGAATGTCATTATTACCACCATCATCATCATTGGCAGCGACAGAACTCATGTCACCACCATAATAAAAAAAACTCCTTTTATTTTTCATGATATGTAACTTAAAAGACACGATTTCAGGGGTGTCGGGGTTAAAACTTCTTGTTGTTTTTTTATAAATTCCCTTGATCACTTGGATCTGGTGTAGGAACTAGGCACCAAATCATTAGATCTTAACGATTGTATGATTAACAAAGTTGCTAAACGTTTTCTTTAGTTTAATTTTTCAATATTTTTTTTCAACGTTAACGACTATTTTAGCATATAAATTGCTTAAAAATGCTTTTCCCTGATTTTTGGCGGAGTTTTTAAAAAATGTTACAATCTGACCCTCATCTAACTCCAGTGTTTTCATTTTTGTATCTTATGACAGGTCGTTTTGGTCAATCGAGTAAATGCACATGTTTGCCTAATTTCGACAGTTTCAAAGCTGATTGTTATTAGCGACATTGAATATTAGGTAAATATAAAATTATCTGTGCAAAATCGGTCTAATTTCCTGATGAAGTGTTTAACCCTGGTACAATCATTTTTGTACCTTCTGTTAGGTCGTATTTTCCCTCATAGTGGTCTAGAAACATTATTCTAAGGGCCTATTTTCATCTGTTTTATTTGCATTTTAATTGCTTTCTCCGAATATGTCACTTGTTTGAAGATTGGACAAACTTTATTTTTAGTATACTAATAGAAAATAATTAAAATGAAAATAATAATAATAAAAATAGTTATCTGGTTTTTAAACTCAAATTAACCGTTTTTTAAAAGTGTTAGACACCTCAGCTATTTAAACGACATGATTTACATAGAAAAAAATAAAAGTTTTAGCTGCAATTTTTTATTGAAAATTTGCTATTCATATATAACAGATTCGACTAATTAAATGTGTCATGGCTAGAGTCTTGATGCAATTTGGATTGAAAATCCATATTAAATCAATACTAGGCACCATATAAAATATTTTAAAAATGATACACTGTACTTGACATTTTTTGATGGATTTGAATTTTTCATTGAAAATCATAGTATGAAAATGCTATCAGAATCGCCCTATCTCTTCTTATAAGAAAGATATCGTATAATTCTTAAATATTCGAAAATTAGCTTTCTTTTCACGTGAATTTTAAAAAGAAGTTTTTGATCAATACTTACACCTAAGATTAACTTTCTAAACCGTTTGTTACACAATAAAATCTCTAAACGCGGGATTTTCATTTTAGTAACTTACAAAACGTTATAAAAATGATGTGCACAGGGTTAGCATTTTTATATCTAAATATTGCAGAATATATGTCTTCTTTGTTGTCATGATACTTATTCTCTTCCGATTGTAAGATCAAGCAAGTAATATATTAACACAAGCGTTTAATATCGTTTAAATTTCCTAACCCTGCATAAATCATTTTTGTAACTTAAACTTGTTTTCTAAAATTGTATTATTTGTTTTTAAACTATGACTTAATGTGCTTTCTTTTAGCCATTACCCATAGAGATTTTAACGCAGATTTCAATAAAATAAAGCTTTCTTAGATTGGAGAAAAAAATTATTTTTGTGAAAAAAATCTTAGGATTTTTTGATTTTTTTTTTAGAAATCAAGCATGTTGTGTAATTTATTGATATAGTTCATAGTCTACTGAACATTTCTACTTAAATGAACATATACTTAACAAAATAAACTTTTGTTTCATACTATATAGGGCATACCTTAAAAAATCGAATATGTTTTAAGCGAATAAAGGATGTAAGTGATGTTTTTCGCACAATAGTTGATACCATATTATTAATATTATTGAAATAACGCATCTACACAGAGTTTGTTATTATTCTAAGTAAAGCAATGTCATATTCTAAGCATTACCTTACCAACAACAAGTTACAAAAATGAAATGTAATGTTTTCATTAGTACAAAACACAATTAATAGGTAACCGTTATTAACTAAGGATTTAAATTGTGTTTTATCCATCAATGGAAAAGAAACGATTGAATTATATTCTATAACCGTTTTTTTATCAAACCCTGATATCTTCATTTTTTTAACCTAAATAACACTCAGTTTTCATTGTAAGGCATTTTGTTGCAATAACTTATGAATAAAGTTTAGGTGTTAAAGTAATATAAAAGATCACACCACTACACATATATATTTATCACTTAAAACATGGTAATAATGATTTTAGCATAGAACATTTCTAACCCCATTCACTTCAATCTTGTAACTTATAAAAGCAAGTTACAAAAATGATAAGTTAAGGGTTTTAAGGTTTTTAAGAATTTAAGATTAAGTTAATCAGACGATTGTTAATTACTATTGATGTAAGTTCTGTTTTATTCAAAAATGACAAAAAAGGATTGAATTGTATTATTTTGACTGTTTGCTGATCTTACCCTGACATTTTCATTTTTGTAACCTAAATTAAGTTACATACATCCAATGTTCGCTGTTAGACATATTCTCGTTATTAATCATGTATTTTGGCTAGGTGCTTAGGTGATGTAACAGATCATACAACAACACATATTTATTTATCAACTAATACATGATAATAATGATTTAAGCATGAACAATATCTTATCCAATTCATTTCAGTTTTGTAACTTATAAAAAATAAGTTGCGAAAATGAAAAATGTAGGGTTATAAGGTTTTTTACGAATATAATTACCAAATAACAGAGGGTTGTTAATTACTTTTAATTCAAATTATTTTTGTTTCAAAAAGTAAATTACTTCGACTCTTTGCTGATCTAACCCTAAGTTATCTAAATCCAATTTTTGCGGTTAGACATTTTCTCGCCATAGACTATGTTTAAAAGCCAAGTGCTGAAGTAATATAAAAGACTATACAGCTACACATATGTATTTGTCAACTAATACATGATATTCATGATATTAGCACTAAAAAATTTCTAATCCCATTCACTTCAATTTTGTAACTTATAAAACGATAAGTTACAAAAATGAAAAGTTTAGGGTTTTAAGGTTTTTCACAAATATAAAGACGATTTAAAAGAGGACTGTTAATTACTTATGATTTAAGTTATGTTTTATTCAAAAATTAAAAAAAAGGAATTAATTATGTTATTTTGACTTTTTGCTTCATTAACCCTCACATCTTCATTTTTGTAACCTTTTTTTAAGTTACCGATATGAAATATTTGCGGTTGGAAAATTTCACGTGCATAACTCATTGATTTGAAAGAAGTTTGCATACCAATTTATGAACCGCTTCTTGATAATGCCGTATAATTAGTTAACCAATATCTTATGATAATCCTTAATAAAAATATAACACTATTATATATTCATGTAAGATTGAGATGGATTTTAATGCAACCTGGCATATATATGTTTAATACTTATTTTATATATATATACAGACGACCACAACTCCGACCATTCATAATTAATGTTATGTGTGGATAATGCAAAGTGAAAATTAAGAAAACTTTATTCAAAAATGAAAAGTTTAGGGTTTTAAGGTTTTTTCACGAATATAAGAACCAATTATCAAAGGAATGCTAATTACTTGAGATTTAAGTAATGTTTTATTCAAAAATTAATAGAAAGGACTGAACTATATTATTTTGAATCTTAGCTTCACTTACCCTAACATCTTCATTTCTGTAACCTAAATAAAGTAACAGACATGAAATATATGCGGTTAGAAAATCTGCAGTACTAAACTCATTGATTTCAACATATATCGTGCATCGATTTATAAACTTCTTCCCGGCAATGCCGAATAACCAGTACGGCAATCTCTTATAATGATCCTTTATAAAAATATTTAACTAATGAACAAAGAAACGAAAAGTTCGATTTTAGGAAAATTGTATTACTTTTAGCCATTAATGGTATGTAAAATGATATTTCGTCGTCACTTCTTGTCATGACACAGATACCATGGTGATTATTGAAAGATAAATGTTCAACCCTAGGGTGTATTGTTTTTAGAACTATCTTGCTTATATTTTTTGTGTCTTTCAACCGATTGAACTGTTTATTGGGCATGTTACGCTCATAGAATATATCTTTAATATCTGTAAATATTACCCTTATACCACAAGTAGTTATATAATACTTACTAATAAAACTTCTCAATTATTATTAGAGTGATTTCGAAATAAAGCTAACACATTTAAAGTTACATTCATGCCATTTTTAGCGGTATGTTTAATATACTATCAAGATATGTCGAAAAATGACATTTATGTCTAATTGTAAATAATATAAAATACAAAGTCCATATTAAGTTACAAAAATGGAATTTTGGCGGTTACATATTTTTAGTAATACAGAATAGTCAAACTATAAAATTTAGCTGAAAAATTAAAAGTGTATTCAAAATAGTGTGAAATGGCATTTAGATAATTTAATTTCAATGAAAGTGAAGTTTTTGGCAACTTGTTAAGTATGAAAAAATATGAGGTGTGAATGCACAGAAAAAACTTCGAGAAACTCAATAATTTTTTATAGATATGCGTCTAGAAAACGAAGGTTTAATTGAGCAACGTTACAGAAAGATATCTCCAAAAAATCAATATAACCCTAGGTAAATTTTAAATGGGGGGGGGGTAATTTTTGATGATCCTGTTCTCTGTAAATAATAGTCTGAGAAACAGGCCGACTTGACCTATTCTAAAATATACCCATGACCCCCTGATTAAAAGTTACAAAGATGATATAACAGTATAATTCTAAGTATTGAGCCCTTTGCTTTAAAATATGGAATTAAGAAAAATCCTTTTGTGATGCAAGTTATATCGAAAATTGCTTCTTTTGTACCCTCCAACCCTAGGCGAAAAACGTTTTTAACACACTAACCCTAAGCAAAAACGGTGTAATGGAACTTATGTTACAAAAATGACATAATTGATGACCGAGTTTTGATTGTTTTTTATTTTCAAGTATAGCGTGCAATAGATATAGGTATTGTCTTTTTGGATTTGCAAACAGATGTAGAACAGATTGTATATATCAAAAGATATAGGTGCTCAAACATGGGTAGAGTCTACCGAAAACTTCATTTTGTAACCCAAGGTATATTACAAATCGCTTTTACACGTTTGTAGCCAATTAAATTTGCTATTCGAAGATATAAAAGCCAAGCCTGGACATGAAATAATAAAAAAGTTATACATGAAATACCAAGATACTAGGTATTACTTGAAATTATAATTTTTACTCATTTGGTGGGGTAAACCAACTAGACCAAATTTTGTCTGAGGTCGATTTATAAAGGTTCTCGTAGCGCAGAATCGTCTCGGAGGATTAGAGTAGGGTTTCAAACCCCTATGAATCAAAAATAAGATGATCTAACCCTCTATTAATAAAAAAATCCCATATGTTACATGAATGCAGAGTCGATTTTGGACGTCTAACCCTGACTATGTATTGAAGGATTAAAAGGTTTCAAAAAACATTTTCTTATAGAACTTAACCTAGTACTATCGTTTTTTTGTTAATTTTGATAGTTTTACATTTTGTATGGTCGAGTGCTATTGTCGAATAAGTGAGTTACAAACACGAAATCCTAACCCTGGCTAACCGCGAGGTCAACCCTAATTAGGGTTAGGGTTAGGGTTAGGGTCAGGGTCAGGGTCAGGGTTAGGGTTAGGGTTAGGGTTAGGGTTAGGGTTAGGTTATCGTTACAAACGTTTATGTAACGGTAACCGTCGTTTTTTTAACGATAATTTTCATTTTTGTAACGCTGCGGTTCATTTTTTTAACCGTAACCGTCATTATTGTAACCCATGTCATTATTGTAACTTAAATCAACATTTTTGGAACTTAAAATAATCATTTATGTAACTTAAATAATCATTTATGTAACTTAAATAATCATCTAATGTAACCCAAATAACATTTATGTAACTCGTGTCATTTATGTAACGATAGACCAAATGTTCAATTTTTGATTAATTAAGACATAAAAAGTGCTTTCTAAACGCGGCAGGACATTTTTTCTGTTTCTCAAAAGATCATTTTTTGACCGAGATATGACCAAACGAAATCTCTTAAAGTTACATAAATGACGCTCCGCGGTTAGCAAAACTTTCCCCTTTATCCTTGAATTAGAAAGAAAAAACTTTGTCTACTCAATCTTTATACACCTTTTTTGTATTTTGCCAAGTTTCAGCTCGCTTTCTTAGAAAACAAAATTGTTATCAATTTTTTTTTGACCTCTAAGTATTGATATGAGTCCAATCCCTGACGAAGTTTAAAGTAAAACGATATAAATTGCTTAACAACACAAAAGCGCGACAACTTTTCTCGGGTTTCCCTATACCGGTCTAAGGCGATACAGAATTTTCAAAATTTTATATCATTTTAGGTCATAAAATCAACAATATTGCTCAGATGAAATTTAAATTTGGTATGAAGTATTTGTATATAGTACCTAACAATACTTAAAATTAAATAAATGAATAATTGTAATGATATTTTTAAAATCACAGATTTTACCTTTGCCCTCTACCGGTCTAAGGCGATACAGAATTTTCAAAATTTTACACCATTTTAGGTCATAACATCTACAATATTGCACAGATTAAGTTCAGATTTGATATGAAGTAATAACAGAATAACTGTAATGATTTTTTCAAAATATAAGATTTTAGGTTTTCTCTATACCAGTCTATGATGATATAAAATTTTCAAAGTTTTCCATCATTTTAGGTCATAAAATCTACAATATGGCTCACACAATGTTCAAATTTGGTAAGAAGTATTTGTGTTTAGTACCTAACAATATTGTAAATTAAATAAATAAATAACTGTAATGATTTTTTCAAAGTATAAGATCTTAGGTTTGTCCTATACAAGTCAAAGATTATAGAGAATTTTCAAAATTTTATATCATTTTAGGTCATAAAATAAAGGTAAGACACCTCAATTTATTGAAACGACATAGAAAAATCAAACGTTTTTGCTTAAATGTTCTTCTGAAAATACTCTATCTATGTGTAACATATCTGACTTATTACATGTGTAAATATAGAGTCTTGATGCAATTTAGATTGAAAATCCATATTAAATCACTACTAGGCATCATAGAAAACATTTTCAAAATGATTCATTGTATTTGATTTCTTTTGGTGGATTTGAATTTTTCATTGAAAATTATAGTATGAAAATGCTATCAGAATCGCTCTATCTCTTCTTATAAGGGAGATAGCGTATAACAGTCTCAAATGATAGAATTTAATGGGTTTTTCATATGTTTCCAAATAACCCCTTTACATTACAAATATTTTAATATTAAAACACATTTAAATCCTTTTTAAAATGACTTAAATCAGCTAACCGCGGCATCGTCATGTTTGAAACATATATTTTAGAATAGGTTACAAAAATGATGATTCTACTGTGGGACATTTTTTCGTTCAAACACTACATTATACATGCTCCAAATACTTTCAATTGATATATTAAGATATAATATGATGGGATAATTTTATATTTTCATTTTAAAACACTTTAGGATTGTAAAAAATTCTAAACGCAAAAACATCATTTTTGTTACGTAAAAATTAAGTTACAAAATTGATATTGATGCGGTTAGACATTTTTGATAAAATATCGATGAGTTTACTTTGAAAAAGCAATTTATTCCATTATTATATGATTGTATAATACTATTGTTTTAAATTATATGCATAATGATATTCATAGTGTTTGAATAAATATATGCCTAACCGCGAAATCTTCATTTTTGTAACCTTAAAATATTAAACTTTAAAGTTTGATTTCGAATTTAAGCGTTTTGATTTCAATAAAAAAAATTGTTTTTCTATCAGGCCAGTAGCAATATCCGCTGTATATATCAATATTGTGTCAGCCAATGATGTATTTAATTAAAACCCTAGGTGATTTCTGCACCTTTCTTTAAAACGTCACCATAGCATAAACCAATTTAGGATGTTTTTTTGAAAATTATGCTTTGTAGAAATAGCATGAAACAACTTCCTATCACAATTTGAAGCTGCATTCTTTATTTCCTTAAAAGTTATGCACAGTTGAATGTGTTAATTGTATTGATATAGCAAATACAAAAAGTATTGATAGTAATTAAAATTCGATAAACTATAGGTTAGTTTCAAGTATATAAATTAATTTCGATATCGAAAAACATGTAATATATTATGTTCAAATTTGAAAATATGTTTTTTAATCAATACGATGTTAACGTTACAAAAATGACAACTTCGCGGTTAGAAAAATTTTAGGTTAAAAATAGCAAAATAATGTCTGTAGATTTTTTAAAAATTAATAAAAAAAATCACACTATATGTATGTATAAAAAAACTAAATTACAGTTATTATTTTGTAAGAAAAAACACATTATTTATTTTAAAATGAAGAGCAAAAAATAGTATGAAATCATAGACAAAAATTTCTAAAAACAAACGCTATAACTGCATTTATTGAATGGTATTCATTATCAAATTGACTTGAAGATATTTTAAAGAAAACTATCAAACCCTAGACGTAGGGTTAAATTTAGGGTTAAATTTGAACTGTTATCATCTCTGAAATAATCACCAGAGAACCAGGGTATCTTGCATGGCTGTTAATTGTGATATAAAGTTTCATTTAAAATATTTTTTATATTTTCTTTGCAAAAATTGAGCAAACGATGAGTGTCGGAAAATTGAAGATTTTTGGCAAAATTTCCACAAAATTGAAATGGATTATTACCATATATTGAAGTGAGATAGAGGTTAGAATTTTTTGGTAAAAAGAGATAGATATGCCTAGTATTGCCTGAAATAAAAATTATTCTGAAAAATCTATTGTTTGAATTTTAAGACATTTTTAAAATTTACTGCCAATAAATGGGTTACATAAATGATATTTAAGAACAAATTGAACTTTTACATTTTTCCGAGCATACAAATGAAGGACAGAAGAATTCTTGATACCAAAAAGATAGATCATTTTATACGCTTCAAAACTGATACCACCCCATAGGCAATATCTTAAAATTAACCATCAACCCTAGGTGAAAACCTTTAAAAATTGATTAAGTTACATAAATGACGATATTGAGAGGCTAGGGTTGATACTGTTTTCTTACATAATTTAAGATTTAAAACCTATTTCCGATAGGCCAATATATGGTCTGTCAAAATTCGTAAACAGTAGTAAAATATCAAAAAGCATCAAACCTTCATTTGTATGCTCGGAAAAATGTAAAAGTTCAATTTGCTCTTAAATATCATTTATGTAACCCATTTATTGGCAGTAAATTTTAAAAATGTCTTAAAATTCAAACAACAGATTTTTCAGAATAATTTTTATTTCAGGCAATACTAGGCATATCTATCTCTTTTTACCAAAAAATTCTAACTTCTATCTCGCTTCAATATATGATAATAATCCATTTCAATTTTGTGGAAACTTTGCCAAAAATCTTCAATTTTCCGACACTCATCGTTTGCTCAATTTTTGCAAAGAAAATATAAAAAATATTTTAAATGAAACGTTATATCACAATTAACACCCATGCAAGAAACCCTGGTTCTCTGGTGATTATTTCAGGGATGATAACAGTTCAAATTTAACCCTAAATTTAACCCTACGTCTAGGGTTTGATAGTTTTCTTTGAAATATCTTCAAGTCAATTTGATAATAAATACTATTCAATAAATGCAGTTATAGCGTTTGTTTTTAGAAACTTTTGTCTATGATTTCATACTATTTTTTGCTCTTCAATTTAAAATAAATAATGTGTTTTTTCTTACAAAATAATAATTGTAACTTAGTTTTTTTATACATACATATAGTGTGATTTTGTTTTTTATTATTTTTAATAAATCTACAGACATTATTTTGCTCTTTTGAACATAAATTTTTTCTAACCGCGACATTGTCATTTTTGTAACGTTAACATCGTATTGATAAAAAAATCTATTTTCAAATTTGAACATAATAAATTTAATGTTTTTCGATATAGAAATTAATTTATATACTTAAAACTAACCTATAGTTTATCGAATTTTAATTACTATCAATACTTTTTGTATTTGCTATATCAATACAATTAACACATTCAACTGGGCATAACGTTTAAGGAAATAAAGAATGCAGCTTCAATTTGTGTAAGGATGTTGTTTCATGCTATTTCTATAAAGGATAATTTTCAAAAAACCATCCTAAATTGGTTTATGCTATGGTGACGTTTTAAAGAAAGGTGCAGAAATCACCTAGGGTTTTAATTAAATACATCATTGACTGACACAATATTGATATATACAGCGGATATTGCTACTGGCCTGATAGAAAAACAAGTTTTTTTTATTGAAATCAAAAGTCTTAAATTCGAAATCAAACTTTAAAGTTTAACATTTTAAGGTTACAAAAATGAGGATTTCGCGGTTAGGCATATATTCATTCAAACGCTATGAATATCATTATGCATATAACTTAAATCAATAGTATTATACATATAATAATGGAATAAATTGCTATTTCAAAGTAAACTCATCGTTATTTTATCAAAAATGTCTAACCGCATCAATATCATTTTTGTAACTTAATTTTTACTTTACAAAAATGATATTTTTGCGGTTAGAAATTTCTACAATCCTAAAGTGATTTTAAATAAAAAAATAAATTTATCTCATCATATTATATCTTATTATATCAATTGAAAGTATTTGTAGCATGTAATATGTAGTGTTTGAACGAAAAAATGTCTAACCGTAGAATCATCATTTTTGTAACCTATTCTAAAATATAAGTTACAAAAATAACGATGCCGCGGTTAGCTGATTTAAGTCATTTTAAAAAGGATTTAAATGTGTTTTAATATTAAAATATTTGTAATGTAAAGGGGTTGTTTGGAAGCATATGAAAAACTCTTTAAATTCTATCATTTGAGACTGTTATACGCTATCTCCCTTATAAGAAGAGATAGAGCGATTCTGATAGCATTTTCATACTATGATTTTCAATGAAAAATTCAAATCCACCAAAACATATCAAGTACAATATATCATTTTTAAAATGTTTTTTATGATGACTAGTAGTATCTTTACACATGTAACAAGTCAGATATGTTACATATACAGATAGAGTATTTTCAGTAGAACATTTAAGCAAAAACTTTTAATTTTTCTATGTTAATCATGTCGTGTCAATAAATTGAGGTGTCTTACCTTGATTTTATGTCTAAAAATGATATAAAATTTTGAAAATTCTCTATAATCTTAGACTTGTATAGGACAAACCTAAGATCTTATACTTTGAAACAATCATTACAGTTATCAATTTATTTAATTTACAATATTGTTAGGTACTAAACACAAATACTTCATACCAAATCTGAACTTAATCTGTGCAATATTGTAGATTTTATGACCTAAAATGATGTAAAATTTTGAAAATTCTGTATCGCCTTAGACCGATATAGGGAAAACCTAAGATCCTACATTTTGAAAAACATTATTACAGTTATTTATTTATTTCATTTCATGTATTGTTTGATACTAAATGCAGTTATTTCATACCACATTTGAACTTAATCTGTGCAATATTGTAGATTTTATGACCTAAAATGATGTAAAATTTTGAAAATTCTGTATCGCCTTAGACCGGTATAGGGAAAACCTAAGATCCTATATTTTGAAAAAAATTATTACAGTTATTTATTTATTTCATTTCATGTATTGTTTGATATTAAATGCAGTTACTTCATACCAAATTTGAACTTAATCTAAGCAATATGGTTGATTTTATAAGCCAAAATGATATAAAATGTTTAAAATTCTGTATCGCCTTAGACCGGTAAAGGGCAAATCTAAAATCTGTGATTTAAAAAATATCATTACAGTTATTCATTTATTTAATTTCATGTATTGTCAAGTACTAAATACAGTTACTTCATACCAAATTTGAACTTAATCTGGGCAATATTGTTGATTTTATAAGCAAAAATGATATAAAATGTTGAAAATTCTGTATCGCCTTAGACCGGTATAGGGCAAATCTAAAATCTGTGATTTTAAAAATATCATTACAGTTATTCATTTATTTAATTTCAAGTATTGTCAAGTACTAAATACAGTTACTTCATACCAAATGAGCCCGTCCAAGTAGAAACGTCCCTTATGTGCATTGTGACGTAAGCGGAAAAAATGACGTCGAAAGTTCGGGAGACAAAAGTGTGTTTCGCTGCACAAAATGACTCAGCTAATGAAAATAAAAATAACTTCAGTAGGCTAACTCGGGAAGGTTTATTTTGATCCAAATTAGCAGAGAACACCTAATTGTAAATCACATAATGATAATAAGATTTTAATGGGGTAATATAAAATGGAATAAAATTAAAACGTGTCAAATTCGACAGTAAATCAAAGCACAATATTGTCGCAGGTGGAAAGTTATTAAACTATACACGTTCGTTCGAATGTTGTTATTTGCGATTGATATGCCTCTGAGCAGATTTCCTTTGATTTAAGAATGGAATGGGTTCCTCGGCTATTATAAAAATGATTCGTTGTCTGAATATTGTGTTTTAGGGGCAAAAGTAAACAACACGACGTCACAAACTACTGTACAATGTAGCATTTTCATGTATTTGAGAATAACAAACATTATTGACGTTGGCGTTGGTGGCGCAATGGATAGCGTTCTAGATTTACGTTTTTGAAAAAATGTCTGTTGCCAGTTCAAATCACCATAGGTTCATTATTTTTTTTTACATTTTGATAAACATTTATTTATCCAATTTCTTTTGTCTTCTTCTTTTGTTGGATAATTTAAATTCGACGGCCTTTTCTATTTTCTTATTTTAATTCTAGACTGTCTATTTTTTTATTACTCGTATTATTATTATTCGCTCAAATTTTCAAGAATTTGAAGTGTTAAGTAATCATTTTGGTAATTATCAAATTTTATATATATATTTTTTTGTAATGCGTGATGACATCAATTTTTATACGATTTGAATGCACAATTATTTCCTACAATTGCTAAGTACTGTGATAAATATTAATGTTGTTTGGTAAATACAGCTAAATTAGCTAAATTTTCTTGTGACACATACACATGTACACCACTCCCGTGCTATTTTTGAAATTTTTATGAAATAATATGAATCTATTGGCAAGTACCATATTGGGTCCTTTGGATTTGGGGATATGCTTTGCTAGAAAAATACATTTTTATTACGAATCTATACGGAATTCTATCGTGCACCTTATTCAACTTTGCAGTTGCTCCAACACTCAGTATTTGAACTGTCAATATTAAGAGTGGATTGTGTAGTGATTAGTTGGCACATGGCAAAAATGAAATTAAGGAATACACCTTAAGTACATAATTAACTTGCATTCCACGCATGTCCAGTCTTTTAATTTTGAAATTTTCAATGCCGACATCCTTCTTTTTCACTGCATTCAGTACATGACCGATACCTTTTTAACCGAGTTGACCGAAGTTAGCAATAAAGTCGGCATTACCAGAATTGATTGTCAACTTGTAAGGAAAATGAAAAAACGTTTTTTTTATCATTTTCCGTTGTAAACTGTAATGTTCACATCATTTTAAAGAAATTCTACTAAATAGATATGTCAAAATGCATTGATCAGTTATTGATTTTTTCGTGAAAAAATATATAAAACTCAACCCATCAAACAATTTCTTTTTGATGGCAAGAAAACATGTTTACTAAACAAGTTTTCAAGCTTTTTAAATTATCTACTTATTATCTAAATTTTGACAATTTTTTTAAAATCAGACCGATAAGTGTAGCTTTTTTACATGTACAATGCCGCTAATATGTATACTCAAAATTGTCCAATTGCTATTTCAGCGTTGTGAAGCACACAATTAAACAGCTTTGCATAGAACACGGTTGTAAAATGCATAATTATGAACACACCAAAGACAAAAGGGCACTCGCATACCATTACCTCATATACATGTATAGAAGTAATGTGCCGATTTGTAAATTTTAAAAGCCATAGTTTTTTATTTTTCATCTTTATACGATAAGTGATAAAGTATTGATTAACATCACGGTCCACTTAGACTTTACGGGGGTGATATGTGTAATCAAAATATTATTACCAGTGGCTTGACCTAAAGGAATGAGTGTGTTTTCAAAGAAAAGAACATAAAAATACAGATTCGTAGAAAAGACAAATTTAAAGGAATATTACAAATTAGATAAATACATGTAATGCATGTAGCTATTCAGATTTGAACCCCTGTCCTACAGATTAACTAAGCTTATAGTATAACATCAATTATATGTAATACACGCATGGCAAGTTTTAATGACCATCGAAACTTGATTTGAAAACACATAGCAAAAGCGGAAAATATCCCTCATTTTAACATATAGTAGAATCAAGATGGAGTTGCACAAAGAAATGCAAATAAAATATACATTTGTCTGAACCAATTTTAAAACTTCAAATATACTCGTAATACTATTACTTTTTTTAAATTATAACTATAAGAATATTTAGAAATGTGTGTTAAACAAACCAAATCGGCCCATTTAGGATAAAATCCCATCAAACCTTCGATACAATTTCAAAATGATAAAATATAAGATGCAATGTATGAATTCAGCCCAATACAGGCACAGCATATGAATTCATGATCTTGGATTGGAATCCTGTAAAATTAACCGTTTGTCAAGTTTTTTGATAAATTGATCAACATGCAGAAATTTCAAACTTGCCATCTTGAACTGGGACCAAATTAATAATTCACTATTTTTTTGATTGATACATATTTAACAAATATTATTATACCAAATCTCCAAAACTTTCAATATTCAAGCAGTTTCCAGCTTGTGTCGACTTATTTATTTATTTATTTATTTATTTATTTATTTATTTATTTATTTATTTATTTATTTATTTCAGTAGAATTTAAAATTTATAAGGTATAAAGTTTTGGAGAGTCGGTATGACATAACAAATATTTTAGGGGGCTCGGGGCTATATTGATCCTGATATATTTGTTAATTAATCTACATTTACATGTAGTTTAAAATCAGACAAAATTCTGTATCCAGAAAACCTTTTTTCGTCAAATTTTAAATAAAACACACGATTAATCAGTCCCCGTTGCACCTTGCACCCAGTGGACGGTTTACTGACTATATAGGAGTGCAAGATAACCCTCCTAATTTACCAAACGGAAAATTTATAATGTGTTTGCTTGCCGAGAAATGGTTGTTTTCTCCGTGTACTCCTGTTTTCTCCACAGTCCTAGAATCTGGATCTCACTAGCTTGGTTCGTATTTTGTTTGGGCAAGTCCAAGTGTGAGAAAATTCGTTTGCCGAATGTTTGTTCTTTTCTCAGTGTACTTCCGTTTCCTCAAACCTTGTTGAACTTGCATGCTCCAAGAAAAAAATCGCTTTTTTCAGTACAAATGGTGCAATTTCCTGCATCTTGAACACTGTCGAGTGTCCTTTTAACCTCGCATTCAAAGTAGATCTAAACCAGTCTAGCTTTTTTTCAAAAATTGTAATATTGACGCAGGTGGCTATGAGTGTCGGTGAGTTCATAATACTATTGTGCGTCTTTTATACTTAGAGACAGACCTTAATTGAAATTGCTGCATTATCATTTGGTGTCTCATAAAATAACCACAATATATGTGTTTAAAAACAAAAATAGTAACAAGGAAAAATACACGAAAAATTGAAATCATTACATTTATTTCTGTATATAGAGAAAAAATCAGCAAATTTACAAATGTTACGATTAGCCTAAGAACTAAAACACCCGTTATGGACCCCATGTTCTAAACCATTGATAATCACGCCTGAATCACGCCTGTGTCATAGACTTTATCAGTTTGTCCACTTTTAAATAATGTGATCCTAATGCTTTTTTACAAATAAAAACACTTCAAAACTACATACTTCACTCATCTGAAATATTTCTTCTCCATGATTTTGTCAAAACTAATGGCAATAATAATTGTGATATATAAGTGATTTACATTGTAATTTTTTACCTTAGTTGAACCTTTTAATATATGCATATAGGGTAACTTAAGGAGCATACTACAATTTAATTTTAGTGAAAATGTAAAATTTTCTCTATGTAAAAGAATAACGGAAAAGGTAAAGATAAAAATAAAAATAGTTCTAGATGCGCTCTTTGTTTCCCAAACAGAATATGATTGTTAGGTTTCGAAAATTTAAAAGGTATAAAAATTATTGATGAAAACAACTGTCTCTAAACATTAAAGATGAACAATAGTATCTTTATCGATATATGTCTATCAACTGTACTGTCGAAATTTGTCGTCGTCGGTAACTTGTATTGTCGGTCTTATTTTTTGTCGAGGTGTAGTTGTGCACCGCAGATCCAGACCGACATTTTTTTCGTTATATTAAAGGAGTTCGTTCGACCTTTGGAAGTTGTAGATCGATATGTCGATCCTTTGGAGGGATACCAGTGTTTTGATTTAATTTAGTAGATAAATGGATGAACGTGGTCTGGGTGATCCAGTTGAGTTGATAAAGGAAAGTCTTTCTGCTTGAATCCCGGTCCTGAGTTTGATTGATCATTGATTAATGGGGTTTAACTTTAAAGTCAACAATATTTTACTTATATCGAGACGCCACCAGCTATAGGTGTAGGTGCAAACATATTTACCTATGCTTTGCGGTTATGGCATTATGCAGTGAGGGTTCTTTATCGTGCCACGCCTACCGTGACAAAGGGCCTCGCAAAGGGCCTCGGTTTTTAATGTTTGTCCGAAAGACCCGCATTCATTTTTTAATGCCGAGTGAATTTTTGGGTCAGACCTGACCGGAGACCAAACCCTCGACCTCCTTGATTTAAGGAACAAGCACTTTACCAACTGACCTGCCTGCTACATATACCTAAGGGGTAGGTCTTCTACTACCACACCCCCTTTTCCACACTTGTTTAAAATTAACTGTATGATATCCATCTTTTATTATATAACATCCTTTTTGTATTAGTTTTAAAATGACTAGTTAGTCAGTTTCATCATTATATAATGCGCATTAAAGGTGCAACAGACAAGACTCTTGTCACTAGAAAAAAACACTGATTATTTCAGACTGATTTGTTTCGTAAAGCCGATAATCGGGCGAATAGAATAAAAAGTCAAATGAGACAGATTTTTTCCCCAATTAAAACCATTTAGAAATAAAAATGTACAAACATTTGTACTTTTATATGGAGATAAAACATCGTGCTGTAAAAATATACAAAAAAGATAATTTTGTGTGCTAAAGATTAGTTCTCTCCCCCCATCTCTCTTTCTCTCTCTCTTGGCCATGTCCCTTGGTTTAAAAAGTTAAATTAGATGAATTCACGTATGATTAATGGAATCAATCATCATAGAAGTATGACTAATTAACGTTATCTACTGATACTAACTGGTTTCTTTCACGCCTCAGCGATCAGGTAAATAACATCATCACCTAAGACTGGTCAGTACTACCTGGATTCTTTCATGCTTCAGCGAACTGGTAAAATACATCATCACCTGATTGCAATTTCCCACCTGTGTACACGAATTAATTAATCAGTACCACTAATTAACTGGTCATTACGTTGGTTCATTGGCAATTAGCTGTGAGAGAGAGAGCAAAAGTCGGGCAACTGGGGGGGGGGCTGTGCCCCCCGCTGGATCCGCCACTGGACTATGCGATCAGTATATGTATAACGTCGATTAAAAAGATTTTTATTTATGATAATAGAATATATACCGTATTTTCAAATATTTATAAAAAAATAAAATATAATAAAATATCACATAAACTAAGTGTCATACCATATGCGTTTTCTATACACAGATTTTGGGTAAGGCTCAAGTACCGAGGTGCTAAGTAATTACAAATAAGAAATATCGACAAAATAAGAATATTGATGTAATTTGCTTAGAGAATGACACCTCTAATTTATGAATATCTTGAAAATTAACCAAATTAATCGGATTTCAAATATGCCAGACTTAAGTTATAAATACATCCTGTTGTTCGGTATGTTGAAAAAAGTGTTCTCTAGAAACATATCAAACAGTATAAGGTATTTCCGCAGGTACATATATCATTATAGTATTTATTGGCATAAAGCAACACATTAATGTGTAATACTCTCTCTCTCCCCAGTCTCTCTCTATCTCTCTCTTTCTCTCTCTCTCTCTCTCTCTCGTTAAGAATTTTATAATTTGTTACATAATGAAATTATTTATATAACTTTCTCTCATGCGGTTTAAAAATACTTCACTTCTTCTTTCTCTCATAAAACAATTTCGTGTGAAATCTCAAACCATTACATCAGTGTCAGTCATTCGGGTTTTTTTTTATTTTCTATGATATAGGGATAGATTATTACAAAATAACATTGAAACTTGTATTTCTATCTTTTAACTTGTTCTATATTTTCTTTTGAATATTATCCACCAATAAAGAAAACAAGTACCGGTGTTACTATATTATAATGGACCATTTTTAATAAAATTTACTTAAAACTATATAGCTACAGTTTTGATCTTAAGCATTATTGAATATATAAATAATATATATATTAACCAAAAAAGAAATGTGCCTTAATTAAGATTCTACATCTGATCGATGATTGATCTTCATAATTTATCTCTGCCAGCCAGATACTTATAACTTATAACTTATAACTTTTTTTTTTTATAACTTATAACTTTTTATTCACTCTAAGTCCACCGGGGGTGGTACAAGAGGTAACACATTTCCATATTTACAATACATAAGTATATTACAGGTGAGATTTGACTTCCTGTCTTCCTTTGATATCTTGGGTCAGTAACCCTAAAAATTATTCTTCTAATGAAAGACAAACTATAATAATAATAATAATAATAATAATAATAATAATAATAATAATAATATATAAATAAATAATAAATATGTAAAAAGAATGACTAAAATCAGATATATTTATTATTTATAGTTTATAAAAATCTGAAAGTTTAAGAGCTAGTCACGTGATCTTATCTTAGATAACTGGGTACTGATATATTTAAAATAAGTGATTTGAGTTCGTGTCCTCCGTGGCCTAATGGATAAGGATGTAGATTGAGAATCAGACTGTAGTCAGGAGAACCAAGCATCGCGAGTTCAAGTCCCGCTGGGGGCAAAATTGAGTAAGTAGATTGATAGTAATTATATGTGATTTCAGGAAAAATAACATCAAATAAAATAAATATATGAATAAAAAGATAAACAAATAAAAGAAAAAGCATAAAAAAATTAATAGGTTGGTTTGGTTGGTTGAATGTTGCTTAAAGTCGCATCAGCAATTTTTCAGCTATTCGCGACGAGAACTATTTTATTAATCTCTATGGATTAATCTATGAACAATTTTGTGTATGCATGTGAAGTGATAGTGTGTTGTATGGTCTGTCTTGTACTAGCGCGCACTCAGGGCGACTTTAACGTGCTAGCTCACAGAGTCAGTACGCCGCAGACAAGCGTACCACTCCCCCAGTCCATTATACTGATACCAGGTGAATCAGTTAAGGCCAAGGGCAAGGAAAATTCACTTTTACAAGGAAAATTCACTTTTCCACATGTGGTCCGAGCGGGACTCGAACTCACAGCGGTGAGAGACCCTGGATTTGAAGACTGACGTCTTATCCATTAGGCCACCGCGGCTAAATAACAATTAAATAATTTTATTATTAAATTAAAAAGAAATAAAATTAATGAAATAAAATAATTCATAACAATAAAATAAATATTTTTTTAAATAAAAAATTAATTAGGAAAGTAATAATTATTTTTAATATATTTATATTATTTTTAAAGTGAAAAATAATACAATTGAAATTTGTTTTCTGTATTTGTTTGTTGAAACAAACCCTTAAAGATCTTATAACCAAATTAAAGATCCTTAAAATTTACTTTTACTGAAAGAAGGCTTATAGGTGGTTTATAGATGGCTTATAGATGGCTTATATTTTGAGTGCCAATAAGCCATCTATAAGCCGGCTTATAGATGGCTTATAGGTCATCTATAAACGGCTTATAGATGGCTTATAGGCAGTTTTTCATCTTGTGTCTATCATATGCGGTATATATTGTCTAAAATACCATTTTATTTTCGATTTTTCAGACATGTGAATGTTAACATTACAACGTACGATTCTACAATGTGTTTAGATGACGCTCTGATAAGACTATCATACTGGCCATCGTTTAGAATATCCTAAATATTAAAATTACAATTTATACCAGCTTAAAAATTGTATAGTTTCTTCCTTTTCAAATGTATCAATACAATTGAATTACAAAAATTACGTTACCGCGGTTAAGATTTTTTAGGTATAATTTAATGTTTTAAACACACTGTAATAGTGTATGCATTAGACAATTAACCGTTTTGTCATACTGTGGTAAAATTATAAGGTTTCGTCATCTGGAAATAATACATATCAATTTAAACAATACTTTTCATTGATTGCTTAAACAAACTATTTGAGAATACTATTTAACGTACAAATTGTAAAAAACCATCTTACAAATAAAAGTTTGCGTACTTATGGCACATTTGTGGCAAATGTTATTAGGTAAAAAATTCATCTTGGTCGTTTAACAAGATAATTTATATATTAAGATCAATAATGAAAAAATACATAATAAACTGTTTGTTTGAAGCCAAGGGTTAGAATTTTTTTCAAAAACTAGGTAAAAAACCGACCTTGATTAAGTTACAAAACTGACTGTACCGCGGTTAAAAATATTTACATAGTATTCTATAGTAAACCACTTTACAAACATGATATATTGACAGCCGGTAATGCATTTTATTATACTAAACAAAACAGAACATCAAAAATCGACATCTTCAATGTTTTAAAAGACTCTCAATATCGGGTTGATTAAGTTACAAACACGAGAATCTGACGGTTAGAAAAGGGTTAACATAAAAACCCGAGAAAAGTTGTCGCGCTTTTGTGTTGTTAAGCAATTTATATCGTTTTACTTTAAACTTTGTCAGGGTTAGGACTCATATTAGACATTTCCCACTTCGATATACTGCAAACTCTGACTGTATACGAAATACTGTTGAGGGGTCGTTTCAAAATTTTCAATGCCATCAGATGTATACATTCACGCCTTCTCACGCACTTTCTCATCCATCCTAATATTAAGCCGACTAGAAATTTATTGGAATCCCTTCTCAGAACAGTTTAATCAGCGAAACAATTAATCAGTTTTGCAGTAGTATGATATCTATTTTCAATCGAAACCCACAAACTGACTGCTTCCATGAATGTATATCTTTGACCAGAGTAAAGGATGGCGTGTTAATAATATAGGCACAAACTTAACATTGGCACATGCAGTATACAGTCGTTTATTTTATGGTACGATAAATAAGTCAATAATAAACATTGGCACATGCAGTATACAGTCGTTTATTTTATGGTTCGATAAATCAGTCAATAATATTACAATTTTTATCATTTTCTGTCTTATGTTAGCAAAGCTAATATATTGACTAAGTAAATATTGTTTTATCTTCTTGATGTGAATTGCTTTCACTTGTATCGAGATATTACCAGCCATAAATAAAAAGGTAGATTTTTATATCGTTCTTAGTTTATTGTACAACAAACGTTATTTTTGCCTACCGTACAACTGAACATTTTAATTTTAATGTTATGGTATCTGGAGGACTCTATACCTTTCATTTTCAAAAAGTACTCGGCAAAACAACAATTTTCTATTTGCTATGGTTGGCCGAGACAAACCGGAGCTCAAACAACCAGCGTTCTTCGTGCACTGCTGGGCATTGGACTTGGGTATTTATACGAGATTACATGAGCAAAGCGGAATCTGCATATGCGTTTCTTCTAAATCTTTTATTTACTTTTTTATTTTCTTTTAAATACAATACATGTAAAGTTGGCACCGCTAGGTCATTTCGTTATATAGCGGGTTTTTGCGACATCAATAGCACACACAGCAATACCAACTAGGAGGAATGACTTTACAATTTTCTTCCAACATAAGTATTCTGGGTGACAAAACGTATCCTTAAACACATAAAAATTAAGATGAAATCACCTGATTTTTAAAATAAATAATGAATAATTTACAAATTTCATTCCCGTAGAATGGTCAACAGTGATGTAAAAGTGTACAAAATACTGCATAACATCTGACGTCATCTACCATGCAAACATAAAACCGTATTGTGAATGACCTTAAGTTTAATTTGTAGGAGAAAAATGATGAATGTTTTACTATTAAATCATGTTTGCATTAAACTTTTCTGTATCAACAATATATTCGTTTGAAATGAACCCCGCTTAATCGTATATCGTATACAGTCAGCGTTAACAGTATATCGAAGTGGGAAATGTCTATTAATACTTAGAGGTCAAACCAAAAAAAATTGATAACAAGTTTGTTTTCTAACAAAGCAAGCTGAAACTTGGCAAAATAGTAGAAAGGTTTATAAAGATTAAGTAGACAAAGTTTTTTCTTTCGAATTTAAGGATAAAGGGGAAATTTTAGCTAACCGCGGAGCGTCATTTATGTAACTTTAAAAGATTTCATTTGGTCATATCTCGGTCAAAAAATGATCTTTTCAAAAACGGAAAAAAATGTCCTGCCGCGTTTAGGAAGCACTTTTTTATGTCTTAAACAATCCAAAATTAAAAATTTAGTCTATCGTTACATAAATGACATGAGTTACATAAATAATATTTGGGTTACATTTGATGATTATTTAAGTTACATAAATGATTATTTAGGTTACATAAATGATTATTTAGGTTACATAAATGATTATTCAAGTTACAATAATGACAGTTACCGTTACAATAATGATGTGAGTTACAATAATGAGCGCGTTGGTTACAAAAATGAACCGCAGGGTTACAAAAATGAAAATTATCGTTACAAAAACGACGGTTACCGTTACATAAACGTCCGTAACGATAATTAGGGTTAGGGTTAGGGTTAGGGTTAGGGTTAGGGTTAGGGTTAGGGTTAGGGTTAGGGTTAGGGTTAGGGTTAGGGTTAGGGTTAGGGTTAGGGTTAGGGTTAGGGTTAGGGTTAGGGGGTTAGGGTTAGGGTTAGGGTTAGGGTTAGGGTTAGGGTTAGGGTTAGGGTTAGGGTTAGGGTTAGGGTTAGGGTTAGGGTTAGGGTTAGGGTTAGGGTTAGGGTTAGGGTTAGGTTAGGGTTAGGGTTAGGGTTAGGGTTAGGGTTAGGGTTAGGGTTAGGGTTAGGGTTAGGGTTAGGGTTTAGGGTTAGGGTTAGGGTTAGGGTTAGGGTTAGGGTTAGGGTTAGGGTTAGGGTTAGGGTTAGGGTTAGGGTTAGGTTAGGGTTAGGGTTAGGGTTAGGGTTAGGGTTAGGGTTAGGGTTAGGGTTAGGGTTAGGGTTAGGTTAGGGTTAGGGTTAGGGTTAGGGTTAGGGTTAGGGTTAGGGTTAGGGTTAGGGTTAGGGGCCTAGTGATGAAATTTTTGTAACGATTTCAGTGGATTCTGTAACGTAATCACATTTTATTGTAACGTAATAAAAACAATTTGTAACTTAATTTTTAATGTTTGTAACTTCTTGACGTTTGTCACTTAATCCAGATTTTTGTAACCTAATCACGACATATTGTAACTAAAATAAAAATATTTGTAACATAAATTTTTTTTCTGTAACATAATTTTTTTTTCTGTAACATAATTTTTTTACATCTGTAACATAATTCTTATTTTTGTAACAAATGAGACAAAGAAGGACCACTTTTTTGCAAAATTTTTTGTGTCCTTTTGCATGAAAATAGATCTCAATTTCCTGATAAATATATCAAAAAATGGAAGTTGTATCATTTTTAGTTTTTTACTTATGTAACTTTTTAGATTTTTTAAGTTACAAATATCAGCTTGATGATTAAGCAATGGTTAGCATATAAAACTTATATTTTCGTTATGTAAAAAATGATTATATTGCAAAATTTTCTGCTTAATCTGATAACACTGAGACTCTTAAAATTACAACATGTTAATATGGAAACGGTTACGTAAACAAATTAAGTTACATAAATTGATTTCATTTCTTATTTTCAAATATTCTGTTATTCTGGTAAAAGGAATAAAATCAACGTCTTTAAAACACTTAATGTTCAAAATTACATGAAGATATCTGTAAGAAAAATACCTAACCCTAGGTGAAAACCAAAATTTGAGTATTTTTTTACGTTACAAAAATAACCTGAATGTGATTAGATGCAATCAAAACATTCCGAGTAAGTTCCGTGTGTTTCACTTTTATACTCTAACCGTCTACACTTTTCCTTTTCATTACACATTTTGTTCACCCTTTAGATTAAGTGTTTTTATCAATTTGATTGTGTGTTTTTAGACTTAATTTAGTTACAAAAATTAAAATGGCATGGTTAGAGTCCCATATAGATCACAATGCAAAAGAAGCAACATATTTGTATGAAACATATGCCTCCTTTACTGTCCTAGTGAGATATTCTGAGCAAAGTCGAACAGAAATGGCAATTCTTTGTTATTACAAAAAAATCATATTTTGCCTTTAAGTTACAGAAATTCAAATTCTGTGGTTACATTTATCGGTTTGTGTTTGATATGTATGTTCTTACAATGTATGGTTTATTTTACTATGTGATGCTTAAAAACTGGCGTAATAATTCCCGAAACGCTGCAAAGAACGATGTTGTTGATAGCAAGCATTCACAGAATTCATAATTTATTAGTACTGTTCAAACATATAAACAACCGAAAACCGTATTTAAAACACTCCAATGAAGGCATGTAAACTATATGTACATAATGTATAACGATTCACAATGAATGACAAGACTTAGGAACACTGGGATGGTTTTTTTTAATTTTACGTTTGTAACTTAATTCGTGGTTAGGACAATAATTAAGTTACAAATGTTCAAATAACGTGGTTAGTTTGACGTTTTGTTATCGTGAACAATATATAGACATAATCACAAAGTTTGTATCCCCCTTAATTAATATAGCGACATGCATATCAACCAATGAACCCTTACCCTAATGGAGTTTTACAAAAACAAAAACAAATAAATAAACGTTTCTTTAATAATTTTTAAAAATCTTAGAACAATTTATCTAGTGACAACGCACGAGGGAAGGAGAGGAAAAGTAATATCAGATATATTTAAAGAACAGATGGACAATTATATTCATTTCTATTCATTCTCTGAAATATATTTAAACAGAGTTGTTCCATCTTTCATATAAATATTTTATATCTTTTCCGGAATCTTAACCTCACATAGTTGTTAAAAATAAATGTTGTATATAACTATTAACTTGTGCAGCGGATCGTACCAAAATTGTGCAACAGATACATACAGGAATCTGTTGTTTTAATAGCTTGTGAAATTGTCTATCATATATTCAATCTTAAAATAAATGTTCATACATTATTTGTCAATCAATAAAAGATAAAGCATTCAGTCAAGGCCTTTAACTTTTTGCATTTAAAATTGTGTAATGTATAGGATACATTAATTTAAAAAAATGATTGAAAAGGGACAAGGCAACATGCCCAAGTGTTTTGCATTGATATTGCACGTGGAAGCACCGATGTAGATATGTAGATATTGTAAAGATATGTATATATTATAAACACTCTGTACGTAGACATGGTGTCTCATCCCATGAGTGAATAGCTTTGTCGGTTCTAATATATAACCTAAAAACAAGATTCCTTAGTAAAAGGGTTTGAGATATTTTAATCAAACTGTTTATTTTTTTCTATTCATACATCCAGCAGTTAAATATTCTAGAGGATTATATGAATATATTTTTTTACTCAACTTTTTTTGAAAACACGGAAAATATGCGATCTCTTGTATGCAAATTATATTTTTAAGGATCTTTCAACACTATTTAAGGGAGATAACTGGTAATCATCTCGGTTAACACTCTTAATCTTGTCACTGTTTAACTAAATTAAGTTACAAATATTCCATTCTTATGGTTAGAGTGCAGTGACACGGATAGAAAATGAAAGCACAATTACGTTACAAAACTTAATTCTTCGGGATTAAGTTTATTCAGTTTACAACGGTATGATAGTCGACCGATTAAAAACATTGGATGTCTGTACAGATGACAAAGTTATATTAAACAGTTGAAAAATCAGTATTTCTGATAGACATTTATTTCATCAGGTGTAACCATTTAGAATCAATTTATGTAACGAATTTTACTGAATTAAGTTACAAAAATTATTTGCATTGAGTACCTTTCGTTCTCATTAAGTACATGTCCAATGACTTGGTACCTGATGTCTTTAGATACATTTAATTTTAGCATTCTCTAAATATAAAGGCAGTTTTTTGTAATTGATTGAAAAAGTCACGATATGTTGAAACCACTAGTTGATAGTTTTTGTAACTTATTCATTCTTGTGTACATGGTTCTCTTGGCACTTTATATCTGTTTTTGCAATTTAAGATATGATCCGATACTCAGTTTGAGCTACTGAGTTCGAATAAATATTTGTTTTTGAAATTCAAGGAGAAAATATTTTTGGAAAAAAATTCCTAGGGGTATACCTTTTGAAAAATAAAAAAAACTTTTTTGTGCTTAATCGATAAATATTTTACAAATTACTGTTATATGTAATGCAAATAGTTCAAATTTCAAAAATATATTGATATTTTATGTTTTAAAATCTTTAAAACTAATTGTGAAAATTGATGTTTGTAACTTAAATAAATATAAAATGGAATGACTGACTAAATGAACATCTCCAATCAAACCTAAGCCAAAACCTTATTGTTGTTATGGTGATTTCATTGCGTTTGTACTTCATTTACTCAAAACAGGATTGCAATTTCCAATGATTATTCAATATCATTATTATATTAATTTAATTTAATTTTATTTGTTTGATTTATACTTTCGTTATTTCAGTTCTGAACTATATGGTATAATCCTAAATATTCACCACATAAGAAAGGGGTTTTGATGTTTGGTGCTGCAGGTCTGAACGTTCTTCTCCATTAATTTGTTCACTGATCCTTATGCTTTTTATGCAAACAGTAAAGTTATGTTAAATAGTATTGATGGTGAGAAGAATATATAATGGATGATGCCACTGTCGACGACTACAGATAACACGGAGAGTTAATATTATAATTGACTAGGGGTTACCGTGCTAGCTGTAAAAGGAAAAGAGGGGTTTTCAGAGTTATATTACTCTGATAGTAAGAGAGAAAAAAGTTATTATTTGAGATTACAGTTGATTAATTAATTATAATATAGTTACAGGAAAGACAGAATACTCTGTTTAAATACATTGAAGAGAATTATCAGAAATGAATAAAAGTGTTCATATGATTTTGAACTATATTTGTTACTACCTTCCATCTACATCTCTCATACGTTGTCATTGGATATAGTGTTCTACGATATTGAAAAAATCATTAAAGAAACATCGATTTATTTGTTCTAATTTTTGTAAAACACCATTTAAATCTAATAATAAAATTACGTTACAAAAATATTGCTTAGTCACGAAATCAACTATTTGTAACGTAATACCATGATTAGATTTAAAATAAGTTTTATTCGTGTATAAACCAACATTTATTAAAAATATCACTGTTTTATTATTATTCAAGGTTACAATTGATGAATAAATTATAAAATAGTTACAGGAAAGACAGAATTGCTCTGTTTAAATAATTTAATAGGGTTATCAGAAATGGAAAAAAATCTTCATATGTTTTTGAAGTATAAATGTTACCACCTTCTTTTGCTTGACCTCTTACGTTGTCACCCGATAAAGTGTTATAAGATATTGAAAAAATCATTATAGAAACATCGATTTATTTGTTCTAATTTTTGTAAAACATCATTTAAATCTAATAATAAAATTACGTTACAAAAATATTAGTTAATCACGAAATCAACTATTTGTAACGTAATACCATGATTAGATTAAAATAAGTTTTAATCGTGTATAAACCAATATTTATTGAAAATATCACTGTTTTATTATTATTCAAGGTTACAATTGATGAATAAATTATAAAATAGATACAGGAAAGACAGAATTACTCTGTTTAAATACATTTAATAGGGTTATCAGAAATGAAAAAAATTCTTCATATGTTTTTGAAGTATAAATGTTACCACCTTCTTTTTCCTGCCCTCTTACGTTGTCACCGGATAAAGTGTTCTAAGATATTGAAAAAATCATTAAAGAAACATCGATTTATTTGTTCTAATTTTGTAAAACACCATTTAAATCTAATAATAAAATTACGTTACAAAAATATTAGTTAATCACGAAATCAACTATTTGTAACGTAATACCATGATTAGATTAAAATAAGTTTTAATCGTGTATAAACCAATATTTATTGAAAATATCATTGTTTTATTATTATTCAAGGTTACAATTGATGAATAAATTATAAAATAGATACAGGAAAGACAGAATTACTCTGTTTAAATACATTTAATAGGTTATCAGAAATGAAAAAAATTCTTCATATGTTTTTGAAGTATAAATGTTACCACCTTCTTTTCCTGCCCTCTTACGTTGTCACCGGATAAAGTGTTCTAAGATATTGAAAAAATCATTAAAGAAACATCGATTTATTTGTTCTAATTTTGTAAAACACCATTTAAATCTAATAATAAAATTACGTTACAAAAATATTAGTTAATCACGAAATCAACTATTTGTAACGTAATACCATGATTAGATTTAAAATAAGTTTTAATCGTGTATAAACCAATATTTATTGAAAATATCATTGTTTTATTATTATTCAAGGTTACAATTGATGAATAAATTATAAAATAGATACAGGAAAGACAGAATTACTCTGTTTAAATACATTTAATAGTGTTATCAGAAATGAAAAAAATTCTTCATATGTTTTTGAAGTATAAATGTTACCACCTTCTTTTTCCTGCCCTCTTACGTTGTCACCGGATAAAGTGTTCTAAGATATTGAAAAAATCATTAAAGAAACATCGATTTATTTGTTCTAATTTTTGTAAAACACCATTTGAATCTAATAATAAAATTACGTTACAAAAATATTGCTTAGTCACGAAATCAACTTTTGTAACGTAATACCATGATTAGATTTAAAATAAGTTTTAATCGTGTATAAACCAATATTTATTGAAAATATCATTGTTTTATTATTATTCAAGGTTACAATTGATGAATAAATTAAAATAGATACAGGAAAGACAGAATTACTCTGTTTAAATACATTTAATAGGTTATCAGAAATGAAAAAAATCTTCATATGTTTTTGAAGTATAAATGTTACCACCTTCTTTTCCTGCCCTCTTACGTTGTCACCGGATAAAGTGTTCTAAGATATTGAAAAAATCATTAAAGAAACATCGATTTATTTGTTCTAATTTTTGTAAAACACATTTCATTTATAATAAAATTAGTTACAAAAATATTGTTATCACGAAATCAACTATTTGTAACGTAATACCATGATTAGATTTAAAATAAGTTTTAATCGTGTATAAACCAATATTTATTAAAAATATCATTGTTTTATTATTATTCAAGGTTACAATTGATGAATAAATTATAAAATAGATACAGGAAAGACAGAATTACCCTGTTTAAATACATTTAATAGGTTATCAGAAATGAAAAAAAATTCTTCATATGTTTTTGAAGTATAATGTTGCACCTTCTTTTTCCTGTCCTCTTACGTTGTCACCGGATAAAGTGTTCTAAGATATTGAAAAATCATTAAAGAAACATCGATATTTTTGTTTAATTTTTGTAAAACACCATTTAAATCTAATAATAAAATTACGTTACAAAAATATTGCTTAGTCACGAAATCAACTATTTGTAACGTAATACCATGATTAGATTTAAAATAAGTTTTAATCGTGTATAAACCAATATTTATTGAAAATATCATTGTTTTATTATTATTCAAGGATACAATGGATGAATAAATTATAAAATAGTTACACGAAAGACAGAATTACTCTGTTTAAATACATTTTAGCGAATTATCAGAAATAAATAAAATTGCTTATATGTTTTTGAAGTATATTTGTTACTACCTTCCATCTACATTTCTCGTACGTTGTCACAGGATAAAGTGTTTTTAGATTTTGTAAAAGCATTAAACATGTTGACTTAACCACGTTTAATAAAGTTTTGTAACGTAATAATCTGTTTACGTTACTATAATTAAAATTACGTGATTATATAATTTCCACCAAAAATGCAAAGTTTGAACTATTTTTCTTTCTTTAAGAGTTAGTACATTGGATGCGGAGGCAAAATCCTTTTAAGTTTAATACGAATAAAGAAGTTGTGTTATATTTATTTAATATTTGGCTTTGAAACTGTAAAAAAGTTACATAGTTAACATTGAAATCGCTCAATATTGATAAATGAAGAAATGAATTAAGAATACCAACAAGATTTGTTTCAACCACTGTAAAAAGAAAATAATGCACTAACCACGAAAACTGAATGAATGTAACGTAATTTTTAGGATTAAGTTACAGAAATTATACTTAGAGGGTTAATGATTTTGAAAAAAATGAAATTGACATAAAACATTGTGTTTCGTGCGATGTTAAGGATAGCAGATGATTGTTAGAGAAATTTTGCCGACTCGATGATACAGATGAAAAACAATGGTCAACAAAGACAAACAGAAAAACAGTAGCGTAAATAATCAATTTCCAACTTTATTTAAGCTACCGAAACTGCTTTATTTTAACAGCCTCACCTTAAGTTATAACCTCTGTAAAGCAAAGAGTAATTTATCATTAATAAGGTCAAAAATTGATGAAATTGTTTTTTGTAACTTAATCATGTTCTGCTCACAGAAATTAAGTTACAAAAATCGAATCGTTGCGATTACAGTTTGTAATTGATATAGAAGATATAATAAAAACATTAAATGGAAATTCTATCATTTCAATACTACGTCTATGTTTTGTCAAATTTAATACAATAGTAGTGTGTCTTTAAATGCCGTTTTCGTAACAAGGGTCAACTAGAAATATATGTTAAAATGAATATAAATCGCTGAAAATGACACAAAAAGTAGTGCATATTCAGAAAAACGATGTATGAATAATTATACGATATATCAATGTATATGGTAATGGACCATGTTATTTTGATAAAATTTCATTGGCATATTTCACAGGTTTAAAGAAATATACAGACCGGCCATTTTGACAGTCGAAATTCTACGTCAAAATCTTTAAAACGATACTAAATAATAACCTATATCTCAAAATTTGAAAAAAATATGATGATGTCAAAATCTCTTGAATTCCTGACAACATAATTCAATGGTTGAGTGCCTAGGGTTAGGTAGTTTAAATTACGCTATAACATTAAAACTCTGGTTAATGATAGTGCATTAATTGCTGTTTATTTTAGTTGTAATATCATTGAGTAATATTTTAAATTAGAATTTAAAAGTAATTTAAATCATTTAAAAATCATAAAAAAGTACAAAATATGCTAGGGTTACTATATGAGCTTAGGGTTTGACACTTATTTTAGGAATATTTTGAAATACTTGACATCAAAAAATACCCTGACGTTTTCTCAATCAGGAATAATAATAATATTGATATTTAGTCAAGACTAAGTATGAACAACTTGGAGGAATCTTATTACACCCCCCAATATTTGACGTTTGTAACGTAATTTTTAAAAGGTTTTTAGATTTTTTCATCACTAAAAATCGTTTTTTTGTGTGCAGAGAATACCTTATTTCGAAAGTACATGTTGCAAGCTATTGGAAACAATATAATTTTTTAACAAATGTCGTTTTGTTTAAAAGTTAGGTATTTGAAAACCTTGATTTTTGGAACTAAATCTAAATATTTGTAACTTAATTACTTAATAAGAAATTAGTCAACATCAATTGCGGGAACTCTGATTTCTCAGAAAATTGAAAAGATAAGGAAATATCGCTTTGCATGCGCCTTGGAAACATTTTGAAGCAACTTTTGAGCAAGTTTAGTGATATTTAATCGACAAATAAAAAAATTATGAAGGAAAGAAACAACTTGATACAAAATGTGACATTCGAAATTCTTTCGGACTTTTTGGGGGATATACCCCACCAGACCATATGTTACCCAGACATGGAATTTTCAAAGTAGGTGGTTACAGGATTGTAGGGCGTGGTTTATTGAGGGGTTAGACTGAGATTTCGAATCCATAAAGACATCTTCTAACCACCTACAGGGGGCCGAGATAAAATTACGTTACAAACATCAAATTTCGAGACATACATCTAACCATATCATATTTATCATTCGAGTAAAAATACAGGACAAATTTCTAATTATAGTACTAATCAGGGGCTATTTGGGAAAAGTCGAATTTTATGAAAGTAACTCAACTTAAGGAAATTGTATATTGTCAAAGTCGCAAGTTACAAAAAAATTTCTAATCACCAATCCATCACTATAATTAGGGTTAGGGTTAGGGTTAGGGTTTAGGGTTAGGGTTAGGGTTAGGGGGGTTAGGGTTAGGGTTAGGGTTAGGGTTAGGGTTAGGGTTAGGGTTAGGGTTAGGGTTAGGGTTAGGGTTAGGGTTAGGGTTAGGGTTAGGGTTAGGGTTAGGGTTAGGGTTAGGGTTAGGGTTAGGGTTAGGGTTAGGGTTAGGGTTAGGGTTAGGGTTAGGGTTAGGGTTAGGGTTAGGGTTAGGGTTAGGGTTAGGGTTAGGGTTAGGGGTTAGGGTTAGGGTTAGGGTTAGGGTTAGGGTTAGGGTTAGGGTTAGGGTTAGGGTTAGGGTTAGGGTTAGGGTTAGGGTTAGGGTTAGGGTTAGGGTTAGGTTATTACCGAGTTTTTTTTTGTAACTTACTGGTTGACTTTGTAACCTATTAAATACTGTTGGTAACTTACGGTTTCAACTTTGTAACCTCTAGATTCATTAGGTAACTTAAGATTTCATCTAGTAACTTAAAGATCAATATTGTAACATAAAAATCATTATAGTAACATAAAAATCATTAGATGTAACTTAATAATTCATCATTGTAACATAAAAATCAATATAGTAACTTTCTTTTTCACGTTCGTAACTTATTTGTCATTTTGGTAACTTAATTTTATTATAACGTAACATATATGTCTATTTGGTAACATAAATATCAATATTGTAACATAAAGTACTAAGTTAGTAACTTGCAATGTCATACTTGTAACTTGCGGTTAAGCATATTTTCTCTAATCACAGGATTCAATTTTGTAACCTACAAAGCCTAAAATTATTTTGTAACAGGTCTGTGGGTTGTATAAAGCTAAAAAAGTTAGCTAAAATGCACTTAGACTGGTAAAAAAACAACGTATAGTTTTTCAGATATGTAACCTAAAAGGCATGATTTCAGGGGTATCAGGGTTAGGACTTTAATATGTTTTATGACGAAATGCGTTTACATACTTATATTTAGCCTCAAATATAGGAGAGAAAACACACCATTCCAATTGTTTTCTCAAAGACAAAGACGTCATAAGTTTTTTTTTGTTTGAGGCTTCAATATTTTTTTTACCATCTAACTAACATGATTTATGTCAAGGTTGCATAAGTACAGTTGTCCAGAATTTTTGGCAGAATTTTAAAAAATATTTTTAAGTTAACCCTGTCTTAACCACGACATTTTCATCTTTGTAACATAATCAAGGTCGTTTTGGATCGTCAATTAGATGCAGAAATTGGTCATTTTTCAACAATTTCGATTCGGATTGCCAAAGGCAAAATAAAATGTTACTGTAATTTCAAAATTTTTGAACAAAATACAAATTATTTTCTGATAAAATATCTAGACACGGTACAATCATTTTTGTAACATAATCAAGGTCTAATTTCCCCTATTTGGAATGGTAAAAACGTTTGTTTCCATCCTTTTTGGAATTTGAAACGTATGCATTTGACATATTTTATCGATACATGTGAATTTTATGTCAATAAGAATAGTTTTAATTTTTTGAAAATTTATATTAAATGGTAGAAAATAAATTAAATTATAAAAAATAATAAATAAGCTTATAGCCTCGAATCAAGTCATTATCAGTAATTTATGGTATCTTTACTTATTAAAAAGACAAGATTTATCAAGAAAAAACATCATTTTATCAGAAATGTTTTCTTATGAAAATATGGTATACATTTTTTACAATATGCTATCATATAAATGATTTTTTTTCAAATTTTTGAGGGAATTTGAAATGAATATGAACCATTTAATCAGATTAGGCACCATGGGAAACATTTAGGAATTGAACAACGGCACCTAAAATCTTTCGATAGATTTGAACTCGTCATTGAAAATCATAGTATGAAAATGCATTCAAATTTGCTCTATCTCTTTAAATAAGGGAGATCGCTTATAATAGTTTTAATATCGTGATCTAAGGTTTGATGTCAATTGGATATTAAAAAGAAGAATATTGATCATCATCTACCAGTTATTTTGCGTTTCTAAACCAAATTAATCTTTAAAAAAAACTCTAACCGCAGTATTTTCATTTTTGTAACCTAAAAGGCATGATTTCAGGGGTATCAGGTTTAGGACTTTAATATGTTTTATGACGAAATGCGTTTACATACTTATATTTAGCCTCAAATCTAGGAGAGAAAACACACCATTTCAATTGTTTTCTCAAAGACAAAGACGTCATAAGTTTTTTTTTTGTTTGAGGCTTCAATATTTTTTTTACCATCTAACTTACATGATTTATGTCAAGGTTGCATAAGTACAGTTGTCCAGAATTTTTGGCAGAATTTTGAAAAATATTTTTACGTTAACCCTGTCTCAACCACGACATTTGCATTTTTGTAACATAATCAAGGTCGTTTTGGATCGTCAATTAGATGCAGAAATTGGTCGTTTTTAACAATTTCGATTCGGATTGCCAAAGGCAAAATAAAATGTTACTGTAATTTCAAATTATTTGAACAAAATACAAATTATTTTCTGATAAAATATCTAGACGCGGTACAATCATTTTTGTAACATAATCAAGGTCTAATTTCCCTATTTTGAATGGTAAAAACGTTCGATTCCATCCTTTTTAGAATTGGAAACATATGCGTTTTACATGTTTTATCGATACATGTCAATTTTATGTCAATAAGAATAGTTTTAATTTTTTGAAAATTTATATTAAATGGTAGAAAATAAATTAAATTATAAAAAATAATAAATAAGCTTATAGCCTCGAATCAAGTCATTATCAGTAATTTATGGTATCTTGACTTATTAAAAAGACAAGATTTATCAAGAAAAAACATCATTTTATCAGAAATGTTTTCTTATAAAAATATGGTATACATATTTTACAATATGCTGTCATACAAATGACTTTTCTCAAATTTTTTAGGGTATTTGAAACGAATATAAATCATTTAATTATGATTAGGCACCATGGGAAACATTTAGGAATTGATCAACGGCACCTAAAATATTTCGATAGATTTGAACTCGTCATTGAAAATCATAGTATGAAAATGCATTCAAATTTGCTCTATCTCTTTAAATAAGGGAGATAGCTTATAATAGTTTTAATATCGTGATCTAAGGTTTGATGTCAATTGGATATTAAAAAGAAGAATATTGATCATCATCTACCAGTTTGTTTGCGTTTCTAAACCAAATTAATCTCTCAAAAAACTCTAACCGCAGTATTTTCAAGTTTGTAACATAATATAAGTTACCAAAATGAAGTACACAGGATTAGAATGGTGGCAACTTAATATAACATAATGGGTCTTTATCCTCGCAATTACCTCATTACTTCAATTCAATGTGACAGTAGAATTATGTTTAATCTAAAAAAATGTCATCTTGTCCTGTAATTTTCCTAACCCTATGTGTATCATTTTTGTAACTTAAACAGTATTCTTAAGTTGTCTATTACTTTGTTAAATAACAGATTAAAGGCAGTTTCTTATTGATTCCTTAAAGATATTTTAACATAGACTTGAATAATATGAAGCTTTAAAAGATTTGAAGAGAAAAAATTTTACACGAAAAAATTCTCAAGGGGTACACCTTACGAAAAATAAATTTTTTTTTCACAAAATTAAACGCGAGAAACCATTATGTCAGGTTGCGTTATAATTTTCTTCTTAATTAACCCATAGTTTCATTTAAATATCTATGTTCTTTTCGTTTTTGTAGCAATTTTTCATTTTAATCACATACAGTATTCACTTTATATACAGCTACATGTAATTAACCCTGAATTTGATGTCTTTACTGTATTTCGCACACCATTTGATACTGTGTTATTGGAATGACACATCAATACATTGTTTGTAATTCATTCCAAAAGAAAAAATGGCCTAATCAAAATCTCATGTATTTGATAACTTATAAACAATAAGTTACAAAAATGATAAATTTGGGGTTAGAATATTTTTCATTAATGCACAACTCCATTAACTAAGGCGTGTTAGTTACATATGATTTAAGTTATGTGTTATTCATAAATGGGGAGAAATGATTGAATTTTATGATAATAACAATGTTTTCATCAAAACCTGATTTTCATTTTTGTAACATAAATTACATCCAATTGTTAGCGGTTAGACATTTTCACGCTATAAGATATGTTTTTGAGCTAGGTGTATAAGTAATGTAAAAGATCACTCAACTACACATATATATTTATCAACTAATACATAGTATTGATGATTTTTACATGAGAAATGTCCAATCCTATTCTCTTTAATTTTGTAACCAAATATCAGACTCAATTAATAGAATACTGTTAAATAATAATAAATTAAGCTTTATTTTATTTAAAAAATGCACAAAAAGATTGAATTATATCATTTCGGCTGTTTGCTGATCAACCCTGATATTTTCATTTTTGTAACCTAAATTAAGTTACGTAAATGAAATTTCCGTGGTTAGAGATTTTTCGGTTTAAATTATGTACAACAGGTAGATGTTTTATTAATATGAATAGATAATAGAACTCTTTATATGTATTTTTAAATTAGTACATAAAATAACTAATGTTAGGACGATAAATGTCTAACTGGGAAAATTTCATTTCAGTAACTTAATTTAGGTTACAAAAATGAAGATATCAGGGTTAGATCAGTAAAGAGACAAAATGATATAATTCAATCGTTTTCACCTTATTTGTGAATAGTACATAACTCAAATCATAAGTAACTAACGATCCTTGGTCAATTAAGTCGTATGTTAACTGAATACATTATAACCCCAAACTTTTCATTTTTGTAACTTATTTTTTATAAGTTACAAAAATGATTGTTTCATGATTAAAAAATCCGACAATAGTATGACATTTCTGTCTAGAATAGCATACTTGAGTTGTTATGTTGGATTGATATGATGCCATAAAAGCAAAGATAATCATATATTATCTTGTATTTAATCCTTGCCAGACAAACCCTATGAACATCATTTTTGTAACTTAAAGTTGATAAGTGATTAATAGGTGACCCTTAAGTTTTGCAGCGCATCGTATCAAAATGAAGCTACTTTGAAACATTTAAAATAACTCATTGTGTACCTCGTGAATATGTCCATCCTATAGGATGCATCTGATTTCATAATATCAAGTAGTTGGTTGCATTCAGAGCCGTAAGAAAGTAAGAACATTTTCAAAAAATTCCATTAAATTTTACAACGCATGGTAACAAAATGGCTCCAGTCAATCATTTTAAATATCTCATTGATATATTCCACGACGCACGATACATTTATGTGCAAACTAGAATGTGTACCATTGAATCGCTTTCCGCCATTTCTGGTATTTTGAATATAACAATTCATATGTTATCCTTAAGTTTTACATTGATATGCAAACGGTCACAAGTGCGGGATTTAAAAACATGATATTGACATAGATATACAGAGTTAAAGTTCAGTATTGATGAATGTATCAAATATTCTTTGTTCTGATGAATTGTTATTAACTAAGTTACATAAATGATACTTCCGTGGTTAGGATATACATTATTGTGGAATCCATTCAGTAAGGGTAAACCCTGTTTTACAAGTTCCTTAGATCATATTTTGTTAATGTAAGTAATAGGTTCATCCTCATATGTCTACTTCGTTGTTAACTACCCTAACCGCAATGGTTTCATTTTTGTAACTTATTCGCATAAACAAAAGGTTAAAGTTAACGTAAAATATGCTATCTTTTCTATTGTATGGAATGTCAACATAGACATCTTTATCGTCTCTTTTTATTATATCAATACCATAATGATATGTAATGTATAAGTATATAACCCTAGCAGTTAATCATTTTGAAACAATTTTGCAAAATATTATGCCTGTTTTCCATATACACTTAACTGATCGCTGATAATGTTACAAATATGAAACATAGATCATATAACTGCAAATATTAAAGCGAATTAACAAACTGTTTTTAGATTTTTGGTAATAAAATATCACGTCAAAAAAACATTGTTCTTTCGAGTAGAAATCGACGCTTTCTTTGCAATAAAAATAGCGTTAGTGATAGTATGTCCAATATGCTATAGGTACTAGTCAAAGTTTCTTTGTTTCAATGCATTTAACTATGAAAATAATTTAAACATTAGAAACAGAGAATAAGTTACAAAAATGAAATAATGATGAGTAGATCTTTTCAGAATGAAGAATAATCAAATAATAAAGTTTGTGAAGTAAAATGAACAGCGTAAGAACAACTTAATTTAATGACATTAAAGTGTTTCGTTTGAAATAGTTATACAGCATATGACAACTTGATAAGTGAAAAAAATTTACATGCATATAAACGAGAAAAAACATGAATATTTTGAAGTAATTTTTGGTAGACATAAGTAATTGTGTTGTAATTTCTTTGCTTTTAAGTTTCATCAAAATATCTCTTAATAATCAACATAACCCTAGGCAAAAATCAATTGGGGGGTTAATTTTTGACGACTCTTGACTCGGTAAATAATATGCTGAGCACCAGATGCATTTGCATGGCCGTTGTTTTAATCACATACTTTATTCAATTGTAATTAAAATAAAGTTCAGATAGAAAATGCGAAAATGTACTCCCTTTGAAATTTTGCAATTTTTATGTCATTTTTGTTAAAATGTTGGCAATGAATTTTCATAGTTTAAAGCAATTTACAAGAATGATTTTTTGTGACCTGGCAAAACAAACAGTTGCCAATCCACTTACAGTCACTAGATTATTGTATCTTCTTCAGGGAATTTGTTACAGATTTTTGAAATACCCCCTGCTAAAAGGTTACTAAAATGACGTAAACGGGAAATTTGAATTTTTCCCATGGATCGGCATTGAGAAAAAGAATTGAAACCAGTCTTTTTTCCATAGTAATTATAATGAATATAGCTTCCTTCCCGCACTAAAACCCTAAGCAAACGTGGCTTTTAACACATCAACCCTAGGCAAAAACGGACAAAATTTGATTAAGTTACCAAAATGAACCTAACCATGCCCTTGGTTTCATGATTTTTTGGACCGATAAGAACTGTATGTTATATAATATGGTAGATACATGTCTTGCGGTTCCGAATTTGCAAACAGTTTTAAAATCAAATGAAGAGATCAAAAGTTATAAGTGCTCAAACATGGGTAGGGTCAACCTATAACTTCATCTTTGTAACCTGAAATGAAAATGGCAAAAATGCATGGTGGGTAGGAAAATTGGCCATATCTTGCTGAATGTTAAAGATATTCCAAATCGCTTTTAAGACGTTGTAGAGAATTAAAATACCTATTCGGCAATATATATGCCAGGAAAAAACTCTTAAAAATAAAAAGTTAGAGACGAAAAACCGAGTCACTAAAAAATTGATAGGAAAATCTGAAATCTTAAGTTAAGGTCATTTGGTGGGGATATACCAACTAGTGCATTTTTTGTCCGAGGCCTATTTTTAAAGGTTCTCCGATCGGAAAATCGTCTCGAAGGGTTAGAATTGCGCGTCAAACCCTCTCTAACCCTCTAACAACCTTTTCTAACCCTCTATTAATAAAGAAAATGAATTATGTTACAATGATGAACCAGTGGTTTTTCCATCTCTAACCCTGGGCATTTAAACATATCATTTAAAGTTGAATTTTTTTATATCAACAGATTGAAACAAAAACAAGTGATTTCAATCAAAATTTCAAAAAAATATCATTTTTGCAAACGTTTTTAGAGATGCTAAAAAATCAGGGTTACAAAAATGAATGTCTAACCGCCGTGGTTAGAAACTCGATCATAATTAGGGTTAGGGTTAGGGTTAGGGTTAGGGTTAGGGTTAGGGTTAGGGTTAGGGTTAGGGTTAGGGTTAGGGTTAGGGTTAGGGTTAGGGTTAGGGTTAGGGTTAGGGTTAGGGTTAGGGTTAGGGTTAGGGTTAGGGTTAGGGTTAGGGTTAGGGTTAGGGTTATCGTTACGGACGTTTATGTAACGGTAACCGTCGTTTTTGTAACCATAATTTTCATTTATGTAACCCTGCGGTTCATTTTTGTAACCGGCGCGCTCATTATTGTAACTCACATCATTATTGTAACCGTAACTGTCATTATTGTAACTTAAATACTCATTAATGTAACCTAAATTATCATTTATGTAACTTAAATAATCATCAAATGTAACCCAAATATCATTTATGTAACTCATGTCATTTATGTAACGATAGACAAAATTTTCAATTTTGGATTGTTTAAGACATAAAAAAGTGCTTTCTAAACGCGGGTGGACATTCTTTTCCGTTTTTCAAAAGATCACTTTTTGACCGAGATATGACCAAACGAAATCTCTTAAAGTTACATAAATGACGCTCCGCGGTTAGCTAAAATTTCCCCTTTATCCTTAAATTCGAAAGAAAAAACTTTGTCTACTTAATCTTTATAAACCTCTTTACTATTTTGCCAAGTTTCAGCTCGATTTGTTAGAAAACAAATTTGTTATCAATTTTTTTTGGTTTGACCTCTAAGTATTAATATGAGTCCTAACCCTGACGAAGTTTAAAGTAAAACGATATAAATTGCTTAACAACACAAAAGCGCGACAACTTTTCTTGGGTTTTTATGTTAACCCTTTTCTAACCGTCAGATTTTCATGTTTGTAACTTAATCAACCCGATATTGAGAGTCTTTTAAAACATTGAAGATGTCGATTTTTTATGTTCTATTTTGTTTAGTATAATAAAATGCATTACCGGCTGTCAATATATCATGTTTGTAAAGTGGTTTACTATAGAATACTATGTAAATATTTTTAACCGCGGTACAGTCATTTTTGTAACTTAATCAAGGTCGGTTTTTTACCTAGTTTTATAAGAAATAATCTAACCCTTGGCTTCAAACAAACAGTTTATTATGTATTTTTTTATTATTGATCTTAATATATACATTATCTTGTTAAACGACCAAGATGAATTTTTCACCTCATAACATTTGCCACAAATGTGCCATAAGTACGCAAACTTTTATTTGTAAGATGGTTTTTAACAATTTGTACGTTAAATAGTATTCTCAAATAGTTTGTTTAAGCAATGAATGAAAAGTATTGTTTAAATTGATATGTATTATTTTCAGATGACGAAACCTTATAATTTTTGCAATTTTAATTTTCTAATAAGAATTTTACCACAGTATGACAAAACGGTTAATTGTCTAATTCATACACTATTACTGTGTGTTTAAAACATTAAATTAGACCTAAAAAATCTTAACCGCGGTAACATCATTTTTGTAACTCAATTGTATTGATACATTTGAAAAAGAAGAAACTATACAATTTTTAAGCTGGTATAAACTGTAATTTTAATATTTAGGATATTCTAAACGATGGCTAGTATGATAATCTTATCAGATCGTCATCCAAACACATTGTAGAATCGTACTTTGTAATGTTAACATTCACATGTCTGAAAAATCGAAAATAAAATAAAATTTTAGACAATATATACCCATATGATAGACAATCCAACCATCTTTTAAGTGCATTATCTGTTCATATCAAAAGATGCACTATTTTGCACTATATTACAAAGTTTTGAGCTAAAAAATGTACAAAACACTATTAAATTTAAAGAGAAATCGACCTTAACTTTTACTGCTTCATATCATTGTTGCAGCAAGAAATAAAAGATAGTTTTATTATAAAAATGTCCTATATTATACAAAATCCAACCATTGTTTAGTGGATTATGTATACATTTCAAAAGATGCACCATTTTGATAGGGTTCTGTGCTAAAAATGCATATAAACCATTAAAATGAAGGAGATTTTGAACTTAAATTTTAAAACTTCCCAAATTATAGATAATGCAAGGTCATTTATAGTGTCTGATACATCAATATAATCAAACAAACATGTTTTGGTTAAAAAAAAAAAAAAAAAATTTTTTTTAAAATTTTGTAAGGGGTACCCCTTACAGCTTTTTTGCTCAAAATAAAAGTTGTCTTTATAGAACAGAATATTTTTTAATCGATATTTTGGGTAAGGATGTATTGAAAATTAGAAAAGAATTGCCAAAATCTAATGTTATAAAAATGTATTGGACTAACCCTACAATTATCATGTTTGTAACATAAAAAAATAAGTTACAAAAATGATAAGTCTGCGGTTAGAGTTAAAACAGTCTAAAATCAAAGAAATTAAAGGGTTTTTCATATGTTTCGAAACAATCCTTTTTCATATCAAAGATTTTAAAACTTGAACACATTTAAAATCCTTTCAAAAAGGCTTAAATCAGCTAACCGCGGCACCGTCATTTTTGTAACTTATTTTAGAATAGGTTACAAAAATGATGATTCTACGGTTAGACATTTTTTCGTTTAAACACTACATATAATCTGCTACAAATACTTTAAATTGATTAAATAAAATATAACATGATGGGATAAATTGTTTTTTTCATTTAAAAACACTATAGGACCATAAAAAACTTCTAACCGCAGCACTATCATTTTTGTAACTTAATTTTAACGTTACAAAAATGATATTGTTGCGGTTAGGAGATTTCTACAATCCTAAAGTGATTTAAACAGATAAAACAATTTTTCCCATCATATTATTTCTTATTAAATCAATTTAAAGTATTTGGAGCATGTAATGAGTAATGTTGGAACGTAAAAATGTCTAACCGTAGAATCGTCATTTTTGTAACCTATTCTAAAATAAGTTACAAAAATGACGATGCCGCGGTTAGCTTTTTTAAGTGATTTTAAAAAGGATTTAAATGTGTTTGAATATTAAAATCTTTGTAATGAAATAGGGTTGTTTCGAAACAAATGAAAAACTCTTTAAATTCTATTATTTAAGACTGTTTCAACCCTAACCGCAGAATCATCATTTTTGTAACTTATTTTTTAACGTTACAAAAATGATATTGTTGCGGTTAGAAGTTTTCTACAATCCTAAGGTGCTTTAAAAAGATAAAACAATTTATCCCATCATATTATATCTTATTGAATCAATTTAAAGTATTTGGAGCATGTAATATGTAATGTTTTAACGTAAAAATGTCTAACCGTAGAATCGTCATTTTTGTAACCTATTCTAAAATAAGTTACAAAAATGACGATGCCGCGGTTAGCTTTTTTAAGTGATTTTAAAAAGGATTTAAATGTGTTTGAATATTAAAATCATTGTAATGAAAAAGGGTTGTTTCGAAACAAATGAAAAACTTTTTAAATTCTATCATTTAAGACTGTTTCAACTCTAACCGCAGAATCATCATTTTTGTAACTTATTTTTTAACGTTACAAAAATGATATTGTTGCGGTTAGAAGTTTTCTACAATCCTAAAGTGTTTTAAACAGATAAAACAATTTATCTTATCATATTATATCTTATTAAATCAATTTAAAGTATTTGGAGCATGTAATGTGTAATGTTTTAACGTAAAAATGTCTAACCGTAGAATCGTCATTTTTGTAACCTATTCTAAAATAAGTTACAAAAATGACGATGCCGCGGTTAGGTGTTTTAAGTCATTTTAAAAAGGATTTATATGTGTTTTAATATTAAAATCTTTGTAATAGAAAAGGGTTGTTTCGAAACAAATAAAAAAAAACTAAAATTCTATCGTTTAAGACGGTTTCAATCCTAACCGCAGATTTATCATTTTTGTAACATTTAAATTAAGTTACAAAAATGAAGTTTCTGCGGTTAGTAAATATCTTTGATATTCAATTGATATTAATTGAATAAAATGATTTAACGTTTGCCGTTTTGAGCATTAAAGCATATAAACAAAGTTTTACCTATTTTATCTTAGTTTTCAGTGGTTAACCTTCTAACCGCAACATCGTCATTTTTGTAACCATAAAGTTTTTATGATCAAGAAAATAAGGTATTGATTTTGTTTTTTAAATTATTGTTCATCCGCTGTAACATGTTATACGTTTTGTAGTTTGTCAATCACATGTTGTGTTTTTATCAAAATGACAGATCTAAGGTTTGCCCTATACCGGTCTAAGGTGATATAGAATTTTCAATATTTTATATCATTTTAGGTCCTAAAATCAACAATATTGCTTAGATTAGGTTCAAATTCGGTATGAAGTAAATGTAAGTAATACCTAACAATATCTGAAATAAATAAATAAATAGCTGTAATAATTTTTTCAGAATATAGGATCTTAAGTTTTCCCTATACCGGTCTAAGGTGATTTTCAAAATTTTATATCATTTTAGGTCATAAAATCAACAATATTGCCCAGATTATGTTCATATTTGGTATGAAGTAACTGTATTCAGTACTTGACAATACTTGAAATTAAATTAATGAATAACTGTAATGATATTTTTAAAATCACAGATTTTAGGTTTGCCCTATACCGGTCTAAGGTGATACAGAATTTTCAACATTTTATATCATTTTTGCTTATAAAATCAACAATATTGGCCAGATTGAGTTCAAATTTGGTATAAAGTAACTGTATTTAGTACTTGACAATACTTAAAATTAAATTAATGAATAACTGTAATGATATTTTTAAAATCACAGATTTAAGATTTGCCCTATACCGGTCTAAGGCGATACAGAATTTTCAAAATTTTACATCATTTTAGGTCATAAAATCTACAATATTGCACAGATTAAGTTCAGATTTGGTATGAAGTAACTGTGTTTAGTACTTGACAATACTTGAAATTAAATAATGAATAACTGTAATGATATTTTTAAAATCACAGATTTTAGGTTTGCCCTATACCGGTCTAAGGTGATACAGAATTTTCAACATTTTATATCATTTTTGCTTATAAAATCAACAATATTGGCCAGATTAAGTTCAAATTTGGTATAAAGTAACTGTATTTAGTACTTGACAATACTTGAAATTAAATTAATGAATAACTGTAATGATATTTTTAAAATCACAGATTTTAGATTTGCCCTATACCGGTCTAAGGCGATACAGAATTTTCAACATTTTATATCATTTTTGCTGATATAATCAACAATATTGCCCAGATTAAGTTCAAATTTGGTATGAAGTAACTGTAATTAGTACTTGACAATACTTAAAATTAAATAAATGAATAACTGTAATGATATTTTTAAAATCACAGATTTTAGATATACCATTTACCGGTCTAAGGCGATACAGAATTTTCAACATTTTATATCATTTTGGCTTATAAAATCAACGATATTGCTTAGATTAAGTTCAAATTTGGTATGAAGTAACTGCAGTTAGTATCAAACAATACCTAAAATGAAATAAATAAATAACTGTCATAATTTTAGGGTTAGGGTTAGGGTTAGGGTTAGGGTTAGGGTTAGGGTTAGGGTTAGGGTTATGGGTACGGTTTTTTTTGTAACTTACATGTTGATTTTGTAACCTATTAAATCATGTTGGTAACATAAGTTTGCAACTTTGTAACCTCTACAGTACTAGGTAACTTAGAGATCAATATAGTAACATAAAGATCATATAGTAACATAAACTATCATTATTGTAACATAAAGTTCATTAGATGTAACCTAATAATTCATCATTGTAACATAAATATCAATATAGTAACTGTATTTCATGTTTGTAACTTATTTGTCATTTTGGTAACTTAATTTAACTTATATGTAACATATATGTCTATTGTGTAACATAAATATCAGTATTGTAACATAAAATTTCACTTGAGAAACGTCTAGTTTCATAAATGTAACTTGCGGTTAAGAAAATTTTCTCTAATCACAAAATTCAATTTTGTAACCTATAAAGCCTAAAATTATTTTGTTACAGTTGTGTGGGTTGAATAAAGCTAAAAAAGTTAGCTAAAATGCACTTAGAATGGTAAAAAAACAACGTATAGTTTTTCAGATATGTAACTTAAAAGGCATGATTTCAGGGGTATCAGGGTTAGGACTTTAATCTGTTTTATGACGAAATGCGTTTACATACTTATATTTAGCCTAAAATCTAGGAGAAAAAACACATCATTTCGATTGTTTTCTCAAAGACAGGGACGTCATAAGTTTTTTTTAGTTTGAGGCTTCAATATTTTTTTTACCATCTAACTTACATGATTTATGTCAAGATTGCATAAGTACAGTTGTCCAGAATTTTTGGCAGAATTTTAAAAAATATTTTTACGTTAACCCTGTCTCAACCACGACATTTTCATTTTTGTAACATAATCAAGGTCGTTTTGGATAGTCAATTACATGCAGAAATTGGTCATTTTTCAACAATTTCGATTCGGATTGCCAAAGGCGAAAATAAATGTTACTGTAATCTCAAATTATTTGAACAAAATACAAATTATTTTCTGATAAAATATCTAGAAGCGGTACAATCATTTTTGTAACATAATCAAGGTCTAATTTCCCCTATTTGAAATGGTAAAAACGTTCGTTTCCATCCTATTTGGAATTTGAAACATATGCATTTTATATGTTTTATCGATACATGTCAATTTTATGTCAATAAGAATAGTTTTAATTTTTTGAAAATTTATATTAAATGGTAGAAAATAAATTAAATAATAAAAATAATAATTAAGCTGATAGCCTTAAATCAAGTCATTATCAGTAATTTATGGTATCTTGACTTATTAAAAAGACAAGATTTATCAAGAAAAAACATCATTTTATCAAAAATGTTTTCTTATGAAAATATGGTATACATATTTTACAATATGCTGTCATATAAATGACTATTCTCAAATGTTTTAGGGTATTTGAAACGAATATAAAACATTTAATTATGATTAGGCACCATGGGAAACATTTAGGAATTGATCAACGGCAACTAAAATCTTTCGATAGATTTGAACTCGTCATTGAAAATCATAGTATGAAAATGCATTCAAATTTGCTCTATCTCTTTAAATAAGGGAGATAGCTTATAATAGTTTTAATGTCGTGATCTAAGGTTTGATGTCAATTGGATATTAAAAAGAAGAATATTGATCATCATCTACCAGTTTGTTTGCGTTTCTAAACCAAATTATTCTTTAAAAAAACTCTAACCGCAGTATTTTCATTTTTGTAACCTAAAAGGCATGATTTCAGGGGTATCAGGTTAGGACTTTAATATGTTTTATGACGAAATGCGTTTACATACTTATATTTAGCCTCAAATCTAGGAGAGAAAACACGCCATTTCAATTGTTTTCTCAAAGACAAAGACGTCATAAGTTTTTTTTTGTTTGAGGCTTCAATATTTTTTTTACCATCTAACTAACATGATTTATGTCAAGGTTGCATAAGTACAGTTGTCCAGAATTTTTGGCAGAATTTTAAAAAATATTTTTACGTTAACCCTGTCTCAACCACGACATTTTCATTTTTGTAACATAATCAAGGTCGTTTTGGATCGTCAATTAGATGCAGAAATTGGTCGTTTTTTAACAATTTCGATTCGGATTGCCAAAGGCAAAATAAAATGTTACTGTAATTTCAATTTTTTGAACAAAATACAATTTATTTTCTGATAAAATATCTAGACGCGGTACAATCATTTTTGTAACATAATCAAGGTCTAATTTCCCCTATTTAGAATGGTAAAAACGTTCGATTCCATCCTTTTTGGAATTTGAAACATATGCGTTTTACATGTTTTATCGATACATGTCAAATTTATGTCAATAAGGATAGTTTTAATTTTTTGAAAATTTATATTTAATGGTAGAAATTGAATTAAATTATAAAAAATGATAAATAAGCTTATAACCTCGAATCAAGTCATTATCAGTAATTTTTGGTATCTTGACTTATTAAAAAGACAAGATTTATCAAGAAAAAACTTCATTTTATCAGATATTTTTTCTTATGAAAATATGGTATACGCATTTTACATAATAATATCATATAAATGACTTTTTTTAATTTTTGAGGGGATTTGAAATGAATATAAAACATTTTATTATGATTAGGCACCATGGGAAACATTTAGGAATTGACCAACGGCACCTAAAATCTTTCGATAGATTTGAACTCGTCATTGAAAATCATAGTATGAAAATGCATTCAAATTTGCTCTATCTCTTAAATAAGGGAGATAGCTTATAATAGTTTTAATATCGTGATCTAAGGTCTGATGTCAATTGAATATTAAAAAGAAGAATATCGATCATCATCTAGCAATTTGTTTGCGTTTCTAAACCGAATTAATCTCTCAAAAAACTCTAATCACAGTATTTGCAATTTTGCAACATAATATAAGTTACCAAAATGAAGTGCACAGGGTTAGAATGGTGGCAACTTAATGTAACATAATGGGTCTTTCTCCTCGCAATTACCGTATTATATCAATTCAATATGGCAATAGAATTATGTTTTATCTAAACAAAATGTCATCTTGTCATGTAAACATCCTAACCCTATGCGTATCATTTTTGTAACTTAAACAGTATCCTAAAGTTGTCTTATTACTTTGTTAAATAATAGATTAAAGGCAGTTTCTTATTCATTCCTTAAAGATAATTTAACATAGGCTTCAATAATACGAAGCTTTAAAAGATTTGAAGAGAAAAGTTTTTTACACGAAAAAATTCTTAAGGGGTACACCTTACAAAAAATTAAATATTTTGTTTCACAAAATTAAACGCGAGAAACCATTATGTCATGTTGCGTTATAATTTCCTTCTTAATTAGCCCATAGTTTCATTTAAATCTCTATGTTCTTTTCGTTTTTGTAGCAATTTTTCGTTTAATCACATACAGTATTCACTTTATACACAGCTACAGTGTAATTAACACTGAATTTGATGTTTTTAGTGTATTTCGCACACCAGTTAATACTGTTTTTTGGAATGACACATCAATACATTGTTTGTTATTCATTCTAAAAAAAAAATGGCCTAATCAAAGCTCATGTATTTGATAACTTATAAACTATAAGTTACAAAAATGAAAAGTTTGGGGTTAGAATATTTTTCATTAATGCACATCTCAATTAACTGAGGAGTGTTAGTTACATATGATTTAAGTTATGTGTTATTCATAAATGGGGAGAAATGATTGAATTTTATGATAATAACAATGTTTTTATCAAAACATGATTTTCATTTTTGTAACATAAATTACATCCAATTGTTGCGGTTAGACATTTTCACGCTATAAGATATGTTTATTAGCAGGGTGTGTAAGTAATGTGAAAGATCACTTAACTATACATATTTATTCATCAACTAATACATGGTATTCATGATTTTAGCATGAACATTTCTAATCCTATTCTTTTTAATTTTGTAACTCAATATAAGATTCAATTAATAGAGGACTGTTAATTAATAATGATTTAAGTATGTTTTATTTAAAAAAATGCACTAAAAGATTGAATTATACCATTTTTGCTGTTTTCTGATCTAACCCTGACTTTTTCATTTCTGTAACCTAAATTAAGTTACGAAAATGAAATTTCCGCGGTTAGAGATTTTGTGCTTAAAATTATGTACAACAGCTAGATGTTTCATTAATATGAATTGATAATAGAACAATTTATATGTATTGATAAATTAGTACATAAAATAACTAATTTTAAGACAATAACTGTCTAACCGGGAAAATTTCATTTCAGTAACTTAATTTAGGTTACAAAAATGAAGATATCAGGGTTAGATCAGCAAACATGCGGAATGATATAATTCAATCGTTTTCACCTTATTTGTGAATAGTACATAACTCAAATCATAAGTAACTAACGATCATTGGTTAATTAAGTCGTATGTTAACTGAATGCATTATAACCCCAAACTTTTCATTTTTGTAACTTATTTTTTATAAGTTACAAAAATGATTGTTTCATGATTAGAAAAATCTGACAATACTATGACATTTCTGTCTAGAATAGTATACTTGAGTTGTTATGTTGGATTGATATGATGCCATAAAAGCAAAGATAATCATATATTATCTTGTATTTAATCCTTGCCATACAAACCCTATGAACATCATTTTTGTAACTTAAAGTTGATAAGTGATTAATAGGTGACCCTTAAGTTTTGCAGCGCATCGTATCAAAATGAAGCTACTTTGAAACATTTAAAATAACTCATTGTGTACTTCGTGAATATGTCCATCCTATAGGACACATCTGATTTCATAATGTCAAGTAGTTGGTTTCATTCAGTGTGGTAAAAAAGTAAGAAAATTGTTTAAAAATACCCTTAAGTTTTGCAACGCACGGTAACGAAATGGCGCCAGTCAATCATTTTAAGTATCTCATTGATATATTCCACGACGCACGATACATTTATGTGCAAACTAGAATGTGTACCATTGAATTGCTTTTCCTTATTTCTGTATTTTAAGTATAACAATTTATATATTATCCTTAGGTTTTACACTGATATGCAAACGGTCACAAGTGCGGGGATTTAAAAACATGATGTTGACATAGATATACAGAGTTAAAGTTCAGTATTTATGATTGTTTCAAATCATCTTTGTTCTGATGAATTGTTATAAACTAAGTTACATAAATGATTATTCTGTGGTTAGGATATATATTATTGTGGAATCCCTACAGTAAGGTTAAACCATGTTGTACAATTCCTTAGATCATATTTTGTTAATGTAATTAATAGGTTCACACTAATATGTCTACTTCGTTGTTAACTACTCTAACCACAATGGTTTCATTTTTGTAACTTATTTGCATAAACAAAAGGTTAAAGTTAACGTAAAATTAGCTATTTTTTCTATTGTATGGAATGTCAACATAGACATCTTTATCGTCTCTTTTTATTATCAATACCATAATGATATGTAATGTATAAGTATATAACCCTAGCAGTTAATCATTTTGAAACAATTTTGCAAAATATTATGCCTGTTTTCCATATATACTTAACTGATCGCTTATTATGTTACAAATATGAAACATAGATCATATAATTGCAAATATTATAGCGAATAAACAAACTGTTTTAAGATTTTTGGTAATAAAATATCACGTCAAAAGACATTGTTCTTTCGAGTAGAAATCGAGGCTTTCTATGCAATAAAAATAGCGTTGGTGATAGTATGTCCAATATGCTATATATACTAGTCAAAGTTTTGTTGTTTCAATGCATTGAACTATGAAAATAATTCAAACATTTGAAACAGAGAATAAGTTACAAACATGAAAAATGGTGAGTAGATCTTTTCAAAATGAAGAATAATAAATAATAAAGTTTGTGAAGTAAAATGAACAGCGTAAGAACAAATTAATTTAATGACATTAAAGTGTTTCGTTTGAAATAGTTACCCAGTTTATGACAACTTGATAAGTGCCAAAAATTTGTATTCATATAAAAGAGAAAAAACATGAAGATACTGAAGTAATTTTTGGTAGACATAAGTAATTGTGCTGTATTTTCTTTGCTTTTAAGTTTCATCAAAATATCTCTTAATAATCAACATAACCCTAAGCAAAAATCAATTGGGGGGTTAATTTTTGACGACTCAATACTCGGTAAATAATATACTGAGCACCAGGTGCACTTGCATGGCCGTTGTTTTAATCACGTACATCATTCTAGTGTTATTAAAATAAAGTTTAGAAAGAAAATGGAATAACGTACTCACTTTGAAATTTTGCAATTTTAATGTCATTTTTGTTAAAAATGAGACTATGAATTTTCATACTTAATAACAATTTACAAGAATGATTTTTTGTGACCTGGTAAAGCAAACAGTTGCCAATCCAATAAAAGTCACTAGATTATTGTATCTTTCTCGTGGGATTTATTACCGATTTTTGAAATACCCCCCTGCTAATAGGTTACAAAAATGACGTAAACGGGACATTTGAATTTTTTTCATGGATTGGCGTTGTGGAAAGGAATTGAAACCAGTCTTTTTTCCATAGTAATTGTAATGAATATAGCTTCCTTTCCGATCCTAAACCCTAAGCAAAAGTGGCTTTAAACACATCAACCCTAGGCAAAAACGGACAAAATTTGATTAAGTTACCAAAATGAACCTAACCATGCCCTTGGTTTCATGATTTTTTGGACCGATAAGAACTGTACGTTATATCATATGGTAGATACATGTCTTGCGGTTCCGAATTTGCAAACAGTTTTAAAATCAAATGAAGAGATCAAAAGTTATTAGTGCTCAAACATGGGTAGGGTCAACCTATAACTTCATCTTTGTAACCTGAAATGAAAATGGCAAAAATGCATGGTGGGTAGGAAAATTGGCCATATTTTGCTGAATGTTAAAGATATTCCAAATCGCTTTTAAGACGTTGTAGAGAATTGAAATACCTATTCGGCAATATATATGCCAGGAAAAAACTCTTAAAAATAAAAAAGTTAGAGACGAAAAACCAAGTCACTAAAAAATTGATAGGAAAATCTGAAATCTCAAGTTAAGGTCATTTGGTGGGGATATACCAACTAGTGCATTTTTTGTCTGAGGCCTATTTTTAAAGGTTCTCCGATCGGAAAATCGTCTCGAAGGGTTAGAATTGCGCGTCAAACCCTCTCTAACCCTCTAAGAACCTTTTCTAACCCTCTATTAATAAAGAAAATGGATTATGTTACAATAATGAACCAATGGTTTTTCCATCTCTAACCCTGGGCATTTAAACATATCATTTAAAGTCGAATTTTTTTTATCAACAGATTCAAATAAAAACAAGTGATTTCAATCAAAATTTCAATAAATTATCATTTTTGGAAACGTTTTTGGAGATGCTAAAAATCCAGGTTACAAAAATGAATTTCTAACCGCCGTGATTAGATCCGTACCCATAATTAGGGTTAGGGTTAGGGTTAGGGTTAGGGTTAGGGTTAGGGTTAGGGTTAGGGTTAGGGTTAGGGTTATCGTCGCGGTCATTATTGCAACTTAATCTGCCATGTTTGCAACTTAATGTGTCATGTTTGCAACTTATGGTTAATGTTTTTGCAACTTAATAGTTTATGCAACTTAATGTGTCATTTTTGCAACTTAATTGTCATGTATGCAACTTAATGTAACAGTTTCTGCAACTTAAAAATTCATGTTTGCAGTTTAATTTTCATGTATGCAACCTAAATATCCATGTTTGCCACCTGAAGGCTTTAAAGAAGGGGCTCATTTTTTGCCTATGCTCATATTCTGTTGGTATATATCTATCACTAAATGAGACAAAATCTGAAAATATCATTAAATTTAGTCGAGTATTTTTGAAGTTATTTAATTTTTTTTAAAAAACGCACTCGTTTTCAGTTGTCAAATTCGACCAGTTTTCCAACAACTGGATGCCTGTACTTTTCAGTTCTAACGTAGTGTGCCCCTGAGCCTCAATTAGGCTATTATAATCAAGTTTTACTGTATTATAAAATTGAAAAAAATTCCTTCAAATTAGGTTGCACTGCCTGTGGTTAGCCGCGGTTAGAACGTATTAAGTGGCAAAAACACGCTACCATCGGTGCACTATCTCTGTACCTATCAGTATTAGAGTAGAATCTGTTTTACATTTGTATTCAACTATGTGTTAGCTCTGCAAATATATACAAGCTAAGGTTATATGTGATGTTTTACATGAGATATTTTACAGAAACAGTACATGATTTCAGTTGTTTATTTCGACCACATTTTCACACTTAGCTAATTGTACTTTTCAGTAGAGATGGGGTATGTCCAAATACATATATCCAGGTAGCACGTGGAAGTTTTATACTTCAGTAAAAATAAAATAATTGCTCTTTTAATTAAGTTGCATAACCTGCGGTTAGTCTGGGGTTAGGTTAAGAATAAGTTGTAAAAATGATGCATGCGGGGTTAGCCAATATTGCAAGAAAATGTAACATTTTTATGAGGTACACCATGGTTAACCTTTTCGGTGAAGTAAAACGATTGTGTAAAGCAAGAAACAATTAAGTAATTTGTTACATATCATCGTTACCATGCTAACCATATGCACTTCATTTTTGCAACTTACATTAAGTTTCAAAAACGAATATTTCTGTGGCTAAAATTTATTGAGATAAAATTATTGGTATGAACGGTGTAAAGGGGTGTAACTTGTGTCAATTATTCCATATTTTCAGAAACTAATAATATAATAACTCATTTACCAATAATAAAAAAGTTATACGCTATTTCCGTTATTAAATGAAAAATTCGATTTATCATAAGGTATACCCCTTACTGATATTTTAGAGTTGAACTTTTTTCTCCTCAAATCATTTCAAGACTTATATTATTTGAATCAGGGCAAAAAACTGAACCAGAAATTGTTTTAAAATGGTCATTTAAAGTGTTGTGGAGAAAACTATAATCAATACAAGAAATCAAGAATAAGTTGTAAAATGATGCATGCGGGGTTAGCCAATATTGCAAGAAAATGTAACATTTTTATGAGGTACACCATGGTTAACCTTTTCGGTGAAGTAAAACGATTGTGTAAAGCAAGAAACAATTAAGTAATTTGTTACATATCATCGTTACCATGCTAACCATATGCACTTCATTTTTGCAACTTACATTAAGTTTCAAAAATGAATATTTCTGTGGCTAAAATTTATTGAGATAAAAATTGGTATGAACTGTGTAAAGGGGTGTAACTTGTGTCAATTATTCCATATTTTCAGAAACTAATAATATAATAACTCATTTACCAATAATAAAAAAGTTATACGCTATTTCCGTTATTAAATGAAAAATTCGATTTATCATAAGGTATACCCCTTACTGATATTTTAGAGTTGAACTTTTTTCTCCTCAAATCATTTCAAGACTTATATTATTTGAATCAGGGCAAAAAAGTGAACCAGAAATTGTTTTAAAATGGTCATTTAAAGTGTTGTGGAGAAAACTATAATCAATACAAGAAATCAAGAATAAGTTGTAAAAATGATGCATGCGGGGTTAGCCAATATTGCAAGAAAATGTAACATTTTTATGAGGTACACCATGGTTAACCTTTTCGGTGAAGTAAAACGATTGTGTAAAGCAAGAAACAATTAAGTAATTTGTTACATATCATCGTTACCATGCTAACCATATGCACTTCATTTTTGCAACTTACATTAAGTTTCAAAAATGAATATTTCTGTGACTAAAATTTATTGAGATAAAATTATTGGTATGAACGGTGTAAAGGGGTGTAACTTGTGTCATTTATTCCATATTTTCAGAAACTAATAATATAATTACTCATTTACCAATAATAAAAAAGTTATACGCTATCTCCGTTATTAGAAGAGATAGAGCAAATCTGATAGCATTTTCGTACTATGATTTTCAATGAAGAATTCGATTTTTTTACGTATAACCTTTTTCTGGTATATTTTAACATTGGTTGTATATAATATACTATTCAATGTCATTTTAAATATGTTTAAATGCTTAATTTACGAAAAATGAAAAATTCGATTTATCATAAGGTATACCCCTTACTGATATTTTAGAGTTGAACTTTTTTCTCCTCAAATCATTTCAAGACTTATATTATTTGAATCAGGGCAAAAAACTGAACCAGAAATTGTTTTAAAATGGTCATTTAAAGTGTTGTGGAGAAAACTATAATCAATACAAGAAATCAAGAATAAGTTGTAAAAATGATGCATGCGGGGTTAGCCAATATTGCAAGGAAATGTAACATTTTTATGAGGTACACCATGGTTAACCTTTTCAGTGAAGTAAAACGATTGTGTAAAGCAAGAAACAATTAAGTAATTTGTTACATATCATCGTTACCATGCTAACCATATGCACTTCATTTTTGCAACTTACATTAAGTTTCAAAAATGAATATTTCTGTGGCTAAAATTTATTGAGATAAAATTATTGGTATGAACGGTGTAAAGGGGTGTAACTTGTGTCAATTATTCCATATTTTCAGAAACTAATAATATAATAACTCATTTACCAATAATAAAAAAGTTATACGCTATCTCCGTTATTAGAAGAGATAGAGCAAATCTGATAGCATTTTCGTACTATGATTTTCAACGAAGATTCCGAATCTGTCAAGAGTTTCCAGATACATATGATTATTTTTTAAGTGTTTCCAGCTGCTTTTAATGGTTAATAAAGCGCATATTGTTGCCAGTGCAAGGTTAGAAAATTTTATATAGGGCTTCAGTGTATCCTTTCACATGTATTTTGAATACTCATTATATAAATATCATTTTGTGATTATTTGTTGTCCTACGACTTTATATGACTTCTTTTTGACTGAATAGATATATGTACATATCCTGGTCAATGTACAAACATCATTCGTCATTGTTGGAAACAGCAATGGAGAGTAAAAGTTCTAACCACTGCAACATCATTTTTGCAACATATTTGTAGTCTTATTTAAGTTGCATAACTGAAGACTATAGGGTTAGATTGGGAATGCCAAAATTTTACACATTTCATTAATTTTCAGGTAACAGTTAATAGAGATCAGTTATATATTTTAATTTAAATCAAAGAAACGATTATATCACTACCATTAAACACATAAAACATCTAACCACTGAGTTCATCATGTTTACAACGTAATCTTAATTTATGTTGCAAAACTGACAAAGTCAGGGTTAATGATTTATTGATGGTTATATACATGAATAAATACATTTTCCATAAAAATGTTTTAATTTCTTAATTCATTAAGTCCATATGTACATTAAAATGGTTTCTAACTCGCAAATGTAAGTCTGTGTTTTCTAACCCTATTGTTGCCATTTTTGACACTTAATCAAAAATAAGTTGCAAACATGGAGACCTTGTGGTTAGGTTTTTTATATCATTAATTTTGGTAAAAATATAAAAGAGTTTTTTCATAATTGAAGTTTGGGATGATATGCATTTTATTTGTACGCAGACATTGCGAATCTTCGCAGCATTATACGCCATTTAATCTGTCTATACATATAAATTTCTACAATATTTTACTCACTGAAATGTAATGAATTTAAACTGTTTTGTACATATTAAATTTAGTGCGATATCTAACCATTTAATAGAGGTATTCTAGCATAATCTAGGCTTACTCTTTTGAATACAGTTTTAAATTTTCTCTATCTCTCTAGCATTTCAATTTCAAGGGCGATATTCCAACGTCAACTATATCAAAATAAAGGTTATTCTATATATATTTAAACATATAAATAGGCTGTGAATTTGTTTTGTTTTACATAAAAAACACAAACATTATTTCGCTTGACCCTATCACTAAAATTAAGTCGCAAAAACGATGTATTAGGGGTTAGGATTTTATCTGTCTATCCATAGTAGATGTGTCAATGTTATTAAGCTAAAACGTAGTGTACTATACTTGCTGCTTAGAAAAACAAGATTTTCTCTGATATTTTGATTTTTAAGATTATCCCTAACTTAACCGCAGGTCTACCCCCTTTATGAAATTTAAGTTGCAACTTTGAAGAGCTAACCCTTATCATATCAAAAGGCGATATCATAATAAAACAAGTTTTAACACGTAGTATATTTGTTGTGTTGCCAAGAAAAATAACGTTACCTTCGGTATTTCAAAATAATATATATAACTTAAGTCATAAACATTTAAACAGATTAAGTTGGAAAAACTAGATGCCAGGGCTAGAATAATATGCAACTTTCTAAAGGCAAACCCTTAATATTTTCTTTACTGAAATGTATAGTGTAATATGAAGTTTGTATGTAAGGAAACGTTTCATTGATAATTGAATCTTTTCTATATAATCTAACTTAACACATAAACTGACCCCCACTTTTTCATGTTTGCAACTTAAACTGCTTTAAAATAACCTCGGCTCAGTGTCTTGTTGAAAGGAAATGCTTTTTATTATATATGTTTTATAAAGTCGCTTTTACATTCTTTAATCTAACAAACTACAATAAGGGTATCTAATGTTTCCGCTAAGATATAACTGTTTAAAATATTGGATTTTTTTGTCATTTTTGCAACTTAATTGGATCTGTTCTTCGAGATATGATTAGATATATTTTCACTTTCCAAAGTGAAAAACCACATTGTTTTTGTACCAACATGTAGTGCATTGTGCGTAGTATTTGCCAATTTGCCAGTTTTTTTGATATTCCAATTTTAACTATGCAACCCTAGCACAACCCTAGACTGACCCCCTCTTTTTTTCATTTTTGCAACTTAAACTGAAAAAACATAGGCTAGGGTTGATGTCTTTACAACGAAAAATGCTTAAACTATGATGCTTTTCCGAAAGCATTATGCATAATCTATAATCTAATCAAAGATGGAAATGATACCTTGAAGGAATCCTGAGATATTCAAATGTAAACTTTCCGGATTTTGTGAATTTTTGTCATTTTTGCAACTTATTCCAGCTTATGTAAAAATAACGGAGGGGGTAGCAAAATTTTCGATATCTTTATCAAATAACAAGGCATTCCTTAATCGTTTTGCATGCTCATAATAGACAAAATTTAGCAACTTTTGAGGTATATAGGGTTAAGATCAAGCAAGGAAAAAATACTTTTCTAAGTTGCCAAAATTTTTTTTACTTCAATTGGCAGGTCTGAGACAAACTCATTTTTTGGAGGATATACACCGACACAGGACCTTTTTCCAGAAGCCGTTTTTTGAGCTTTTTAACGCGTGGGAGGGTTAGAAAATCGCTTAGAACCATGTTATATGAATCTAACCCCGGATTGAACGCCCCTTAACCGCCTCTAACCCTTCAACAAATAACAAAGATAAATTATGTTGCATAACTGACCAAAATTTACACGGTTATACCACGGTTAGATGAAATAGTTGAGATATCCTAACAAAATTTACGGACAATATACTTCTAAGTACGAACCACGACTTTTTTATATATTTACGCTAACCCTAACGTACTAAAACCTCATAAGGGTTACTATAAAATTATTAAGTTGCAAAAAGGGGTCTAACCGCCATTCGCGACGCTAATTAGGGTTAGGGTTAGGGTTAGGGTTAGGGTTAGGGTTAGGGTTAGGGTTAGGGTTAGGGTTAGGGTTAGGGTTAGGGTTAGGGTTAGGGTTAGGGGGTTAGGGTTAGGGTTAGGGTTAGGGTTAGGGTTAGGGTTAGGGTTAGGGTTAGGGTTAGGGTTAGGGTTAGGGTTAGGGTTAGGGTTAGGGTTAGGGTTAGGGTTAGGGTTAGGGTTAGGGTTAGGGTTAGGGTTAGGGTTAGGGTTAGGGTTAGGGTTAGGGTTAGGGTTAGGGTTAGGGTTAGGGGTTAGGGTTAGGGTTAGGGTTAGGGTTAGGGTTAGGGTTAGGGTTAGGGTTAGGGTTAGGGTTAGGGTTAGGGTTAGGGTTAGGGTTAGGGTTAGGGTTAGGGTTAGGGTTAGGGTTAGGGTTAGGGTTAGGGTTAGGGTTAGGGTTAGGGTTAGGGTTAGGGTTAGGGTTAGGGTTAGGGTTAGGGTTAGGGTTAGGGTTAGGGTTAGGGTTAGGGTTAGGGTTAGGGTTAGGGTTAGGGTTAGGGTTAGGGTTAGGGTTAGGGTTAGGGTTAGGGTTAGGGTTAGGGTTAGGTTAGGGTTAGGGTTAGGGTTAGGGTTAGGGTTAGGGTTAGGGTTAGGGTTAGGGTTAGGGTTAGGGTTAGGGTTAGGGTTAGGGTTAGGGTTAGGGTTAGGGTTAGGTTAGGGTTAGGGTTAGGGTTAGGGTTAGGGTTAGGGTTAGGGTTAGGGTTAGGGTTAGGGTTAGGGTTAGGGTTAGGGTTAGGGTTATGGTTGTGTCTTGTTTGCAACTTAATCGGTCTTGTTTGCAACTTAATTCGTCTTGTTTGCAACTTAATTCTGTCTTGTTTGCAACTTAATTATTTTTGCAACTTAATTGTGATGTTTGCAACTTAATTGTGATGTTTGCAACTTAAACTGTCATGTTTGCAACTTAAACTTTAATGTTTGCAACTTAAAAAAATTCATGTTTGCAACTTAATGCGATGTTTGCAACTTAAATATTCATGTTTGCAACCTCGTAGACTTTGTACAGGGGCCATTTTTTAACCGGTATCGAGACTTTGTGGGTTTGTGTGTATTGATTTGAAATTAAATTTCTGTGAATTTCATGAAATTTGAACGATTATTTTTCAAAATATTTCATTTTTTTTAAAAAACAGACCTGTTTTCGAGTGTCATATTTGAATATTTTTTTAGCTGTTTAACGACTATGTTTTTTAATCTAGCTAATATATGTCCAGGAATTTTAGCAGCGCCAGTTAGTTTCAGCTTAGAAGATTGAGAACACCGGAGGGGTTAGGTTTAAAAATAAGTTGCAAACATTTTTGTTGGCTGTGGTTAGAGAAAATTAAGTTGCAAAAATCACTGCAATTTTACAACTATTTTTTTATCTATAAGAAGTAGAAAGAAAATTGTTTTTTGATGCTGTTCTACTGAAAAAATAACCGGTAAAAATATAAAGAAATTCTCGATAGCATGAATAAATCGTCTAAAATTCTCAAAATAAAATTTATTTTGTATCTTAATTTCAACAGTAAAACTCATGCAATTGTTTCATGGATATTATCATCTACTTTTTAGTCGAGATAGTACATGTCCCTTAATTTTTGTTAAAATACTTTATTTAATTATTGAAGCAAGAAAACAATAAAATAATTGTTATTTCAATTAGGTTGCATCACTTGTGGTTAGCTTGTGGTTAGCATGTAACACAATATGGGGTATGCATTTAATTGATAAAAAATGATTTTAAATGGCTTTAAGCGTTGATTTCACATTATTAACGTTGTTGAATCTTATTTTAAGTAAGTTTAAATGCCTAATTCAAAAAATGTAAAATTCAATTTTTTCCAAGGTATACCCCTTATGAATTTTTTCGAGTCGAAAATTTTTTCCCTCAAAACACTTCAAGATGAATATAATTTGAATCTAGGTCAAAAACTGAACCAGAAATGATATAATAGTAATGCTTTGAAGTAGTATAAAAAAATCTATAATCAAAATAATTAAAATAGTATAAGTTGCAAAAATGATCCGTCCGGGGTTAACGAATATCACACAAGAATGTAACATTTTTGTACAAAATACTATTGTTAACTTCATCGTTGAATTGAAATGATGTTGTTAAACAAAAATCAATTTCATATTTCATCCTATATAATTTTTTGCCGAACTAACCATATGCACTTCATGTTTGCAACTCACATTAAGTTTCAAAAATGAAGATTTTTATGGTTAGAATTTTTTTATATTAAATCATAAGTATGTACCCGGAAAAATGGTGTGGAAACTGTCATTTATCCATATTTTCAGAAACCAATGACAAAATAGCTAATTTACCAATACTAAAAACGTTATACGCTATCTCCGTTATTAGACGAGATAGAGCGATTCTGATAGCATTTTCGTACTATGATTTTCAATGAAGATTCCGAATCTGTCAAGAGTTTCCAGATACCATGGATCATTTTTTACGTGCTTCCAGTGTCACTTTAGTGATGAATCAAATGCAAATTATCGACAGTACAACATTGGGAGATTTTAAAATCGATGTTTACTATATCTCTTACATAATTTTATGTTTCGTTTTTGTTGTGTTGTGTGCAGGTATTTCTGACTGTTCTAAATACATTTATTTCAATATTAATTGAATATCCAATGCTTAGACTCAAGTGTAAATGCTTGTTTTGAAAACAAAGCGAATGAAAATTAGATTTTGTCAAAGGCATACCCTTACTTATATTTTGGCGTCGAAATTCTATTCACTTAAATCATTCTAAGATTAAAAAATACAAAGAATAAGACTTAAATAAAAAAAGAATGGAAATAATTCATCAAAACCTAAAGTTGAATTATGTAAAGGAAGAATAAAAAAATCAAAACATCGAGGAATAAATCAATAAAGAAATAAAACTATACATCAATAATAAATCGAAATCATTAATGGAAAACAAACAAGTAGAGAAATAATGGGAAATCATTACATAAATAAATCAATCGAACAATAAATATTAAAAGAATTAAAAAATCAGTATATAAGGAATAAATAAAAAAAAAACAATTTAGAATTAAGTTATACGTTTTCTCCAGTATAAGAGACGAGATAGAGCAATTCTGATAGCATTTTCGTGCTAAGATTTCAATGAAAATTTTGAGTCTATCAAACGTTTCCAAATACATATAATTATTTGGACGTCTTTCTTGTGTCTCTTTAGTGATGAATACAATGCAAATTATCGACAGTACAACGTTTAGAGATTGATAATCACTGTTTACTATATCTCTTACCATGTAATATGTTTTATGTTTCTGGATTATTGTATTGTGTATTTCGGTAATACAGGGATAATCGTATTAATTCTGGTGTTATTACAGAGTCTGCAAGAATCAAATTAAGCAAATTACAGTATTGTAGAATGAAGATTTGTGTTGTTAAAATACTAACCACTACAGCCTCATTTCTGCAACTTATATAACCCACATTAAGTTGCAAACAGGATGTATTAGGGGTTAGATTTGGAATGACCTAACTTTGCATGATTTGATTATTTTCCAAATGCATGTAAATATGATTCGGTTGAAGTATTCAATAATAGAAAATAAATCATTATGACATGACTATTTAACAGAAAATATCTAACCACGGATTTTATCATGTTTACATCTTAATCTTAGATTATGTTGCAAATATGACTATTCCAGGGTTAATATTTTACTTTGGTTTTATACCTTAATATACATCTATTTCATGTTAATATTGTCTGTACGAATAAATCTATTACAGATGTAAATTAAAATCGTTTCTTACCTGTGAATTTAAATATATATTTGCTAACCCTATGATTGCGTTTTTTGCAACATAATTTGAATTAAGTTGCAATAATGAAGGCCTTGTGGTTAGATTTTTTTATCCAACATCTTTCACTAAGCAATGAGTACATGAATCGATAACAAAATAAATAAATAAATCAATCAATAAATCAATAATCAATCAATAAGAAATGGATGATTAATAAAAATTAATCAATGAAAATTAAGGAGTAATAATGGAAAAAGCAATACATGAATCAATATATCAACCAACCCATAAATCAATCAATCAATCAATCAATCAGTAAATAAATTAAATCCATCAATATATGAATCAATCAGACAATCGATAATTCAATCAGCGAATGAATAAAAAAATACATCAATCAATAAACCAACTAATTAATCAACCAATCAATCAATCAGTCAATCAATCAGTCAATCAATCAATCAATCAATCAATCAAATAATTATTCAAACAATCAATCAATCAATCAATCAATCAGTTTGTAATAACAATTAAATCATTTAAAGAATCAATCAGACAATCGATAATTCAACCAATCAATCAATCAATCAACTAATTAATCAATCAATCAGTACATAAATTAAATCCATCAATTATGATTCAATTAAACAATGAATAATTCAATCAGGATGAATCAATAGATACATCAATCAATAAACCAACTAACTAATCAACGAATCAATCAATCAGTCAATCAATCAATCAAAAAGAAATCAATCCTTAATAAAAAATCAATTAATAAAAAACAAAGGGAAATGGAAAATCAATAAATCAATCAATCAATAAACCAATCAATCAGTTAATTAGAAAATCAATCGACAAATCAATCAATAAATATATCAATCTATGAATCAACTAATCAATCAATTAATCAATCAATCAGAACAATTCAATCGATCAATCAGCCAATCAATCACCATCGACGAATCAATCAATCTATCAGCAAATAGATTAATTACTCATTGAATCAAATCAACCATTCAGTCAATCAATCAATAAACATATCAATCAATTAATCAGTAAATCAATCAACTAACGAATTAGTCAATAACTCAATCAATAAACCAATCAATTAATAGGTCAATCAGGAAATCAATCAATCAGTAAATAAATTAAATCCATCAATATATGAATCAATCAGACAATCGATAATTCAATCAGCGAATGAATAAAAAATACATCAATCAATAAACCAACAAATTAATCAACCAATCAGTCAATCAGTCAATCATCAGTCAATCAATCAATCAATCAATCAATCAATTAATTATTCAAACAATCAATCAATCAATCAATTAATCAATCAATCAGTTTGTAATAACAATTAAATCATTTAAACAATCAATCAGACAATCGATAATTCAACCAATCAATCAATCAATCAACTAATTAATCAATCAATCAGTACATAAATTAAATCCATCAATATATGATTCAATTAAACAATCAATAATTCAATCAGCGAATGAATCAATAGATACATCAATCAATAAACCAACTAACTAATCAACGAATCAATCAATCAGTCAATCAATCAATCAAAAAGAAATTAATCCTTAATAAAAAATCAATTAATAAAAAACAAAGGGAAATGGAAAATCAATAAATCAATCAATCAATCAACAAACCAATCATTCAATGAATCAATCAAAAAATAATAATCAATCAATCAACCAATCAATCAGTTAATTAGAAAATCAATCGACAAATCAATCAATAAATATATCAATCTATGAATCAACTAATCAATCAATTAATCAATCAATCAGAACAATTCAATCGATCAATCAGCCAATCAATCACCATCGACGAATCAATCAATCTATCAGCAAATAGATTAATTACTCATTGAATCAAATCAACCATTCAGTCAATCAATCAATAAACATATCAATCAATTAATCAGTAAATCAATCAACCAACGAATTAGTCAATAACTCAATCAATAAACCAATCAATTAATAGGTCAATCAGGAAATCAATCAATCAGTCAATAAATATAATAAATATATTAATAATTATATAAATGAATCAATCAATTAGACAATTAATTAATAAAGAAATTAATTAATAAATCAATAAATCAATAGATCAATAAATACATAGAATAATGAAGAATGAAAATAAATATATACAAAAATTCAGAAGAATAATGGAAAATCAATATATAAAACAATAAATAAAATGAATAAATAAATAAAAAAAATACATAAATCAAATAAATAGATAGATAACTAACCCTAATCAATCAATCAATCGGTATATAACAAATATCAAAACGTTTAGAGATTGATAATCACTGTTCACTATATCTCTTACCATGTAATATGTTTTATGTTTTTTGATTGTTGTATTGTGTATTTTGGTAATACAGGGATAATGTTCTTAAGTCTGGTGTTATTACCGAGTCTGCAAGAATCAAATTAAGTAAATTACAGTATTGTAGAATGAAGATTTGTGTTGTTAAAATACTAACCACTACAGCCTCATTTCTGCAACTTATATCACCCAAATTAAGTTGCAAACAGGATGTATTAGGGGTTAGATTGAAATGACTTAACTTTGCATGATTTGATGATTTTCCAGATACATGTAAATATGATTCGGTTGAAGTATTCAGTAATAGAAAAAAATCATTATGTCATGACTATTTAACAGAAAATATCTAACCACGGATTTTATCATGTTTACATCTTAATCTTAGAATATGTTGCAAAAATGACTATTCCAGGGTTAATATTTTACTTTGGTTTTATACCTTAATATACATCTATTTCATGTTAATATTGTTTGTACGAAAAAATCTATTACAGATGTAAATTAAAATCGTTTCTTACCTATGAAAATAAATATATATTTGCTAACCCTATGATTGCCTTTTTTGCAACATAATTTGAATTAAGTTGCAATAATGAAGGCCTTGTGGTTAGTTTTTTTATCCAACATCTTTCACTAAGCAATGAATAAATGAATCGATAACAAAATAAATGATTCAATCAATCAATAAATCAATAATCAATCCAAAAAAAATCAATCATTAATAAAAATTAATAAATGAAAATAAAGGAGTAATAATGGAAAACTCATACATGAATCAATAAATCAAACAACCCATAAATCAATCAATCAATGAATAAATAAATAAAAAAATACATAAATCAAATAAATAGATAGATAACTAACCCTAATCAATCAATCAATCGGTATATAAACAAATATCAAAACGTTTAGAGATTGATAATCACTGTTCACTATATCTCTTACCATGTAATATGTTTTATGTTTTTTGATTGTTGTATTGTGTTTTGGTAATACAGGGATAATGTTCTTAAGTCTGGTGTTATTACCGAGTCTGCAAGAATCAAATTAAGTAAATTACAGTATTGTAGAATGAAGATTTGTGTTGTTAAAATACTAACCACTACAGCCTCATTTCTGCAACTTATATCACCCAAATTAAGTTGCAAACAGGATGTATTAGGGGTTAGATTTGAAATGACCTAACTTTGCATGATTTGATGATTTTCCAGATACATGTAAATATGATTCGGTTATAGTATTCGGTAATAGAAAAAAAATCATTATGTCATGACTATTTAACAGAAAATATCTAACCACGGATTTTATCATGTTTACATCTTAATCTTAGAATAAGTTGCAAAAATGACTATTCCAGGGTTAATATTTTACTTTGGTTTTATACCTTAATATACATCTATTTCATGTTAATATTGTTTGTACGAAAAAATCTATTACAGATGTAAATTAAAATCGTTTCTTACCTATGAAAATAAATATATATTTGCTAACCCTATGATTGCGTTTTTTGCAACATAATTTGAATTAAGTTGCAATAATCAAGGCCTTGTGGTTAGATTTTTTTTATCCAACATCTTTCACTAAGCAATGAATAAATGAATAGATAACAAAATAAATGATTCAATCAATCAATAAATCAATAATCAATCCAAAAAAAATCAATCATTAATAAAAAATTAATAAATGAAAATAAAGGAGTAATAATGGAAAACTCATACATGAATCAATAAATCAAACAACCCATAAATCAATCAATCAATCAATTAATTAATCAATCAATCAATCAATCAATCAATCAATCAATCAATCAATCAATCAATCAAATCCATCAATATATGAATCAATCAGACAATTGATAATTTAATCAGCGAATGATTCAATTAATAACATCAATCAATAAACCAACTAATAAATCAATAAATCAGTAAATCAATCAATAAAACAATTAGTTTTAACAAATTAAATCCTTTGATCAATCAATCAGACAATCTTTAATTCAACCAACCATAAATCAATGATATCAATAGATAATCACAATAAATAAATAATAAATAAATAATAAATAAATAAATAATAAATAAATAAATAATAAATAAATAAATAAAATAAAAATAAATAAATAAATAAAATAAATAAATGAATCAATCAAATCAATCATTCAATCAACCAACCCATTAATCAATCAATTCAATCAATCCAATTAATCACACCAACACATATAACAATCAATCAATCAATCAATTCACTTATCAATCAATCAATAATCAGCAAATCAGTCAATCAATCAGTCAATCAATCAATCATCAATCAATCAATCAATCAACCAGTCACTCCACAATAATCAATCAATCAACAACCAATCAGTCAATCAGCAAATCAATCAGCAATCAATCAATCGATACATCAATCTTAAATCAATTAGAACAATCAATCAATCAACCAATCAGTCAATCAGAAAAAAATCAATCGATCAATCTGCCAATCAATCCTATCGACGAATCAATCAATAAATCTATCAGCAAATAGATTAATCACTTAATGAATCAAATCAACATTCAATCAATCAATCAATTAACCTATCAATCAATTAATCAATCAATAGCAAAATAACTCAATAAATCAATCAAAAAAACCAATCAATCAATTGGTTTCAATCAGGAAATTTATCAACATCAATCAATCAATCAATCATCAATCAATCATTCAATCGATCAATCAATCGGTATATAAACAAATAATTAAAATGAAATTAGTCAAAAAAGAATGGAAAATAAGTATAAAAAATCAATCAATACATCATAAATAAATAAATAAATAAATAAAATAAATAAATAAAAATAAATAAATAAATAAATAAAACAATCAATCAATCAACCAATTCACTTATCAATCAATCAATAATCATCCAATCAGTCAATCAATCAGTCAATCAATCAATACATCAATCAATCAACCAGTCACTCCACAATAATCAATCAATCAATCAACCAATCAGTCAATCAGCAAATCAATCAGCAAATCAATCAATCGATACATCAATCTATAAATCAATTAGACAATCAATCAATCAACCAATCAGTCAATCAGAAAAAAATCAATCGATCAATCAGCCAATCAATCCCTATCGACGAATCAATCAATAAATCTAAGAAAATAGATTAATCACTTAATGAATCAAATCAAACATTCAATCAATCAATCAATTAACCTATCAATCAATTAATCAATCAACTAGTGAATAACTCAATAAATCAATCAAAAAAAACCAATCAGTCAATTGGTCAATCAGGGAATTTATCAATCAATCAATCAATCAATCAATCAATCAATCAATCAATCAATCAACATCAATCAATCAATCAATCGGTATATAAACAAATAATTAAAATGAAATTAGTCAAAAAAGAATGGAAAATAAGTATAATAAATCAATCAATACATCAATAAATAAATAAATAAATAAATAAATAAATAAATAAATAAATAAATAGATAAATAAATAAATAAATAAATAAATCAATCAATCAATCAATCAATCAATCAATCGGTATATAAACAAATAATTAAAATGAAATAAGTCAAAGAAGAATGGAAAATAAGTATAATAAATCAATAAATACATTAATAAATCAATAAATATATAGAATAAGACCTAAAAACGAAGAATTGAAATAAATCAGTAACAAATTAAATAGAATTAGGTGAAAGATTAATTGAAAAACGAGTAAATGAATAAAAAAATGAACAAATCAATCAATAAATCAATAAATATATCAATAAATATATCAATAGATATCTAGAATGAGACCCAAATAATAAAGAATTGAAAAAAATAAGTATATAAATCAATAAATCCATAATCAATCAATCAAATAACAAGGTATTTTAATTTTCGTTAAAGAATTTCTCTAGGTGATATGTTCTTAATTAGGTTGCAAACATGACATTGTCGGGGTTAAGATTTTAATTGTCTATCCGAAGTTAATGGGACAACGTAATTAGGCTACAATGTAGAGTACTATACATGCTTTTTAGAAAAAACATAATTTTCTTTTATAACTGGCTTTTGCCATATAACTCTAGCTTAACCTAAGGTCTACCCCTTTATGTATATTAAGTTGCAAAAATGACATGGAATTGAGAGCTAACCCTAAGCCTATCAAAAAGGTTATTCTGTAATAACTTTTATTCTTAATTATAGTATAACTGATATGTTGCTTAGAAACAAAAAGTATTCTGCGATAATTTAAAATCAAACATATAACCCTAGGCTATAAATCTTTTTTTATGATTAAGTTGCAAAAATGAAAGGCAATGGTTAGATGTTTTATAACTCTCCAAAGGCAAAATCTAAATATTTTTTTAAATTTTATTATAGTGTATAATATGTTGTTGATATTATATAAAACTTAGGTTTGATAATCCAACTTTACAATATATTGCTAGCCTAAACATGGGCAGACTGGCCGATTTTGTCATGTTTGCAACTTAAACAAAAAATACAAAGGCTAGGGTTCGTATGTTAGCGTCAAAAATAGGTATTGATTTTATGCATTTCTGAAATGCCTTTGTGTGTTCTTTAATCCAACAAAACGCCTAAGGTATACCATTAAAAATGACAGAGAAAACTGACATCAAACTTCTGTGTTTTTGGTCATTTTTCGTTATGTTTGCAACGTAATTCACATATGGTGAAAATGAATAGGGGGTTCACTGTAAATAGAGATATCTGCGCGAAGGTATAAGCGAGACCTTAGCCGTTTTGCATGCCGTTAGTAGATAAAATTTGGCAACTTTTCATGTATAGAGGGTTAGGTTGCCAAGATTTTTTGATACTTTTTAAGTCGCCAAAATTTTTTTACAAAAAATGTCAACCCCAAGACGAACTCATTTTCTGGGTGATATACCCCACTTGAGGACTTTTTTCAGAAGCCGTTTTTTGAGCTTTTTAACGCATTGGAGGGTTAGAAAACGCAACAGAACCATAAATAACCATCCTAACCCCTGATTGAACGCCGTTTAAACGTCTTTAACCCCCTGACAAATAGCGGAGATAGCATTAAGTTGCATACAAGACATGCTTTTTTGAACTTTTTAAAAGAAAAAAGTGAAAACGATAAGAAAACTTAACCCTCTGTTGGCACATTGTATATACATACTTAGAACTACTAATAGCACATTATGTCATGTTAAAATCCTTTATAATATCTGAGATAGATCTTTGCAAAAATCGATTAAGTTGCAAAAATGACCTAACCACGGTTCACAACGCTAATTAGGGTTAGGGTTAGGGTTAGGGTTAGGGTTAGGGTTAGGGTTAGGGTTAGGGTTAGGGTTAGGGTTAGGGTTAGGGTTAGGGTTAGGGTTAGGGTTAGGGTTAGGGTTAGGGTTAGGGTTAGGGTTAGGGTTAGGGTTAGGTTAGGGTTAGGGCTATCGTCGCGGTCATTATTGCAACTTAATCTGCCATGTTTGCAACTTAATTGTCATGTTTGCAACTTATGGTTAATGTTTTTGCAACTTAATAGTTTATGCAACTTAATGTGTCATTTTTGCAACTTAATTGTCATGTATGCAACTTAATGTAACAGTTTCTGCAACTTAAAAATTCATGTTTGCAGTTTAATTTTCATGTATGCAACCTAAATATCCATGTTTGCCACCTGAAGGCTTTAAAGAAGGGGCTCATTTTTTGCCTATGCTCATATTCTGTTGGTATATATCTATCACTAAATGAGACAAAATCTGAAAATATCATTAAATTTAGTCGAGTATTTTTGAAGTTATTTAATTTTTTTTAAAAAAACGCACTCGTTTTCAGTTGTCAAATTCGACCAGTTTTCCAACAACTGGATGCCTGTACTTTTCAGTTCTAACGTAGTGTGCCCCTGAGCCTCAATTAGGCTATTATAATCAAGTTTTACTGTATTATAAAATTGAAAAAAATTCCTTCAAAATTAGGTTGCACTGCCTGTGGTTAGCCGCGGTTAGAACGTATTAAGTGGCAAAAACACGCTACCATTGGTGCACTATCTCTGTACCTATCAGTATTAGAGTAGAATCTGTTTTACATTTGTATTCAACTATGTGTTAGCTCTGCAAATATATACAAGCTAAGGTTTTATGTGATGTTTTACATGAGATATTTTACAGAAACAGTACATGATTTCAGTTGTTTATTTCGACCACATTTTTACACTTAGCTAATTGTACTTTTCAGTAGAGATGGGGTATGTCCAAATACATATATCCAGGTAGCACGTGGAAGTTTTATACTTCAGTAACAATAAAATAATTGCTCTTTTAATTAAGTTGCATAACCTGCGGTTAGTCTGGGTTAGGTTAAGAATAAGTTGTAAAAATGATGCATGCGGGGTTAGCCAATATTGCAAGAAAATGTAACATTTTTATGAGGTACACCATGGTTAACCTTTTCGGTGAAGTAAAACGATTGTGTAAGCAAGAAACAATTAAGTAATTTGTTACATATCATCGTTACATGCTAACCATATGCACTTCATTTTTGCAACTTACATTAAGTTTCAAAAATGAATATTTCTGTGGCTAAAATTTATTGAGATAAAATTATTGGTATGAACGGTGTAAAGGGGTGTAACTTCTGTCAATTATTCCATATTTTCAGAAACTAATAATATTATAACTCATTTTACCAATAATAAAAAAGTTATACGCTATTTCCGTTATTAAATAAAAAATTCGATTTATCATAAGGTATACCCCTTACTGATATTTTAGAGTTGAACTTTTTTCTCCTCAAATCATTTCAAGACTTATATTATTTGAATCAGGGCAAAAAACTGAACCAGAAATTGTTTTAAAATGGTCATTTAAAGTGTTGTGGAGAAAACTATAATCAATACAAGAAATTCAAGAATAAGTTGTAAAAATGATGCATGCGGGGTTAGCCAATATTGCAAGAAAATGTAATATTTTTATGAGGTACACCATGGTTAACTTTTTCGGTGAAGTAAAACGATTGTGTAAAGCAAGAAACAATTAAGTAATTTGTTACATATCATCGTTACCATGCTAACCATATGCACTTCATTTTGCAACTTACATTAAGTTTCAAAAATGAATATTTCTGTGGCTAAAATTTATTGAGATAAAATTATTGGTATGAACGTTGTAAAGGGGTGTAACTTGTGTCAATTATTCCATATTTTCAGAGACTAATAATATAATAACTCATTTCCAATAATAAAAAAGTTATACGCTATCTCCGTTATTAGAAGAGATAGAGCAAATCTGATAGCATTTTCGTACTATGATTTTCAATGAAGAATTCGATTTTTTTACGTATAACCTTTTTCTGGTATATTTAACATTGGTTTTTATATATACTATTCAATGTCATTTTAAATATGTTTAAATGCTTAATTTACGAAAAATAAAAATTCGATTTATCATAAGGTATACCCTTACTGATATTTTAGAGTTAAACTTTTTTCTTCTCAAATCATTTCAAGACTTATATTATTTGAATCAGGGCAAAAACTGAACCAGAAATTGTTTTAAAAAGGTCATTTAAAGTGTTGTGGAGAAAACTATAATCAATACAAGAAATCAAGAATAAGTTGTAAAAATGATGCATGCGGGGTTAGCCAATATTGCAAGAAAATGTAACATTTTTATGAGGTACACCATGGTTAACCTTTTCGGTGAAGTAAAACGATTGTGTAAAGCAAGAAACAATTAAGTAATTTGTTACATATCATCGTTACCATGCTAACCATATGCACTTCATTTTTGCAACTTACATTAAGTTTCAAAAATGAATATTTCTGTGGCTAAAATTTATTGAGATAAAATTATTGGTATGAACGGTGTAAAGGGGTGTAACTTGTGTCATTTATTCCATATTTTCAGAAACTATAATATAATTACTCATTTACCAATAATAAAAAAGTTATACGCTATCTCCGTTATTAGAAGAGATAGAGCAAATCTGATAGCATTTTCGTACTATGATTTTCAATGAAGATTCCGAATCTGTCAAGAGTTTCCAGATACATATGATTATTTTTTAAGTGTTTCCAGCTGCTTTTTATGGTTAATAAAGCGCATATTGTTGCCAGTGCAAGGTTAGAAAATTTTAAATAGGGCTTTAGTGTATCCTTTAACATGTATTTGAATACTCATTATATAAATATCATTTTGTGATTATTTTGTTGTCCTACGACTTTATATGACTTCTTTTTTGACTGAATAGATATATGTACATATCCTGGTCAATGTACAAACATCATTCGTCATTGTTGGAAACAGCAATGGAGAGTAAAAGTTCTAACCACTGCAACATCATTTTTGCAAAATTGTCATATTTGTAGTCTTATTTAAGTTGCATAACTGAAGACTATAGGGTTAGATTGGGAATGCCAAAATTTTACACATTTCATTAATTTTCAGGTAACAGTTAATAGAGATCAGTTATATATTTTTAATTTAAATCAAAGAAACGATTATATCACTACCATTAAACACATAAAACATCTAACCACTGAGTTCATCATGTTTACAACGTAATCTTAATTTATGTTGCAAAACTGACAAAGTCAGGGTTAATGATTTATTGATGGTTATATACATGAATAAATACATTTTCCATAAAAATGTTTTAATTTCTTAATTCATTAAGTCCATATGTACATTAAAATGGTTTCTAACTCGCAAATGTAAGTCTGTGTTTTCTAACCCTATTGTTGCCATTTTTGACACTTAATCAAAAATAAGTTGCAAACATGGAGACCTTGTGGTTAGGTTTTTTATATCATTAATTTTGGTAAAAATATAAAAGAGTTTTTTCATAATTGAAGTTTGGGATGATATGCATTTTATTTGTACGCAGACATTGCGAATCTTCGCAGCATTATACGCCATTTAATCTGTCTATACATATAAATTTCTACAATATTTTACTCACTGAAATGTAATGAATTTAAACTGTTTTGTACATATTAAATTTAGTGCGATATCTAACCATTTAATAGAGGTATTCTAGCATAATCTAGGCTTACTCTTTGAATACAGTTTTAAATTTTCTCTATCTCTCTAGCATTTCAATTTCAAGGGCGATATTCCAACGTCAACTATATCAAAATAGGTTATTCTATATATATTTAAACATATAAATAGGCTGTGAATTTGTTTTGTTTTACATAAAAAACACAAACATTATTTCGCTTGACCCTATCACTAAAATTAAGTCGCAAAAACGATGTATTAGGGGTTAGGATTTTATCTGTCTATCCATAGTAGATGTGTCAATGTTATTAAGCTAAAACGTAGTGTACTATACTTGCTGCTTAGAAAAACAAGATTTTCTCTGATATTTTGATTTTTAAGATTATCCCTAACTTAACCGCAGGTCTACCCCCTTTATGAAATTTAAGTTGCAACTTTGAAGAGCTAACCCTTATCATATCAAAAGGCGATATCATAATAAAACAAGTTTTAACACGTAGTATATTTGTTGTGTTGCCAAGAAAAATAACGTTACCTTCGGTATTTCAAAATAATATATATAACTTAAGTCATAAACATTTAAACAGATTAAGTTGGAAAAACTAGATGCCAGGGCTAGAATAATATGCAACTTTCTAAAGGCAAACCCTTAATATTTTCTTTACTGAAATGTATAGTGTAATATGAAGTTTGTATGTAAGGAAACGTTTCATTGATAATTGAATCTTTTCTATATAATCTAACTTAACACATAAACTGACCCCCACTTTTTCATGTTTGCAACTTAAACTGCTTTAAAATAACCTCGGCTCAGTGTCTTGTTGAAAGGAAATGCTTTTTATAT